>VZSV01000001.1:18251619-18292984 GCA_013398735.1 Nothocercus julius | reverse complement strand
GGTTCTATCCCAGGTCAATGAAATTTAATATTTAATACAGATGAGGAAAAGTGGGCATGCATCAGCAGTTCATATCAGCAAGTTACCATGAGGAGAAGGAAAAAATGGGACTGACGCAAACATAACTCGCAACAAACGTTAACCCAACAAGAGCAGGGAAAACTGTGGAATCCTGCTGTGCAAGTGGAAAACATTCTGAAGCTATTAAGAATTCAGGGAAAAAAGTACTAGTGCTGGCTTTGTGGTACATTTTCCTTGCAAAATTTATGTAAAATTCCTTTGTTCAGTGTATCAAAACATCTCAGGAGAATTGCAATGAGATAAGTTCTGAGAGTGGGACAGGAAATCTGACATTAGAGATCAAGTAGTTTGGGGGGATATGTGCTCCCTTCCCGGGCTGAACTGGCTTCCCACAACTGCAATTATGAAGCAACAGGATAAAGTGTATAATGGAAACAAGATATTGATTAAGACAGGTAGTCCAGGGAGCTTTGCAGAAGACCCGGGGTTTCAAAGCCGTCTTGCTACCCATGCAGATGTCAGGAAGTCTCCTGCTAATGGATTTCATGATACTTCCTACTTCCATGATAGGGTGAAATTACTATATTTCCAATTCACATGAAATTATATAAAAAGTGTCCACTGGTTCCCATTTTATGTACTTCTAATGAACTGCATTTTGAGGCTGAAATGGATCCTCTGCAAGCTCTGAGAATTAGATCAAAAATGCCTGTATGGTATACGGAGAATCACTCCGCAATGTCTTTAAACCGCATTACCTCACAAAAGATAGTCAGACTATGATGTAATGGAAAAATGTGATTTCCCAGGGCTTGTTCTATTTTTAATATTCCTACTTAGGTTAATGCAAGATAGACATGTGACTAGGAAGAGAGCGTTTAGGATGTGCCTTTGACCAAATGATATTCAGAATGTTGGAGATATGTCTAGAACACATTTTCCACTCACGATCAAGCATAATTAATATATTCCTATTCTAGGACTCATAACTGACTCTAGGAATTTTGTTTTACATTTCAAAGTTAGAAAGATTTTGCCCCGAGAGCACTTCCATGAATGTGAATTTGAGTCATATTAGTTTGTATAAAGGATTTAAAAGGAAGAAAAACATCAGGCAACTCAAAGTGTTTCAGTCCTGCGTAAGGTGCTTCTGCTGTTAGAGAAGAGAAAAACAAGACAATTCAGTATGCCCAGATCCTCGTGATTTCTCACCAAAAACACTGATAAAACTTTTCAGTGTGCAGAACCTGTAGATTAAAAAAAAAAAATGAAGATCCTGATTGTAGTGACACATGTCTCCTTAAAGGAGTAATACGCCTTGCACATAGACATGTTAACTTTCTCAGAAAGCAAATTAGATATTTATTTCAAGATCTGACTTTTTTGTCACTAATAGTTTTTACAAAGAAATCCATAGAAGAAAATCCCAGAAAAATAAATGAAACAAGGAGATACCAGAATCCTAATACTCTTTTTCTCAGTATCATTTACTCCATATCACAGCAATTTTCAAGTGGGAGCAAGAGGTAGAAAATTGATAGAGGAGGGGATGAATCTTGGAAATCAGCATGCCACTAAATTGATACCATGTAAACACCATATAGTATTGGAAAACCACTGCTGGGGGTAAATGAAATGAATTCACTGGGGCATCTAATCCTATTTCTGGAACACTTAAAGTGTTTAAATGCACTGGAAAGCAAACAAACTTCAAAGTGATCATTATACCCCTGACACTAGTGCTTGTGTGGCTGAAATCTTTATGAGATTAACCCCCTACAGGGAAAGGAGTTGAGCACGGTCAAAACCACTTTGAAACTGTCAGGAGGATACCGGTCTGAAAGCTCAATGTTACTCAGAAATGAAGCTAAATGCTGAATATTAAACACAGTTCAATATCCCGGTTGGAACTCCCTAATGCTCCTAATGTCTCCACAGTCTTGGAGACAAAATGCATCGCTACGACGTTCACCTTCTGTTCCACATTAATTTCGGAAATGGTGATCTAAGAGAGAAGACTAGGCAACTTAATCACAGTTTAAACAAACATATACATGAGTTATCTCCAGTGCAGTTCAACACTTCTGCGATGCAAAAGTGCAAAAATCTACTGTCATGCAAGTTGAGAAGAAATCACTGAAACATTTTAAAATTTTTCCACAGCATTAGAGGTGCAGTTCTGGCAACCCTTCCAATATAGGCATAATTACACTTAAATACTGAGTGTGTGGAAGATATTTTTGTGGTATATGTATGTATGCGTGAACACAGCTGAAAATTTACCAAGGCTGTGAATAAAAAAATCTATTTGCACCCTGGAAAAGATCCACAAACAAGTTTAGTTTATGCTACAGTTCATGCCTAACACGTTTTTCTTCAGCTTCTTAATGAACTGTGCTGTCAGAGATGTTCCTTTTCTTTTTTTTTTTTGAGAGTGTTCTTTCTGCTTTTCAGTCTGAAATCCTATCAATATTTGCCACTCCAGCAAAAAGTTTTACACAAATGAACGGGTGTAATAGACCGTTAGCCTATAATAAGAGTTTGTCACACAACAGTCACACTGCAGGAGATCTACCATTGATTTTTCAATAAATATAGCAAATGGTGAAAAATACAGAGCACATTCCTCAGCACTAAATTTCTTGGTGACCATTTTTCTTTTCTGCTGTTTTCTGTTCTTTTGTCTTCTGCTAATACTTAATAAAATGTGCTTTTGTTAAATACAACTTCCACAGCGTGACAACCGGTTGTATGTGAAGAGGATAATTACCAAGTAACTCTTATTGCAGGGATGCCTGGTACTTTTGTTCATGGGCAATGCAAAAAATAACAGACTGTCAATGAAGAGCACTGAACGTAGAAACAGAAAAGCAGTATGAGCCATCTAAAAATAAGGGGGGGGGAAGTTGCTGTGAGTAAGAAGAATACTAACTCACATACAACAAATTCTGCTCTTTTGAAAGGAAAAGTGCATGCACATGGCCTTAGCTTGCCTGCATCTATCTACTCTAGCTTTTGAACATTTGGGGGTGTCTTCACAGATGTACTATAGTATTAAGTATTTTGGGGTTCTTTGTCTCTCCTGTCTACTTCCTGCCGGGTATTTCAGGGTTCTGTCCAAAGCACCCTGAATCAATGAAAAGATTCACAGGTAGCGGATCAGGATCCTGGTGTTTCCCTGGGCTAGGGCACGCAGGCACCTCGCTGGGCTCCAGACGTGGCTGCAGGTTGTCTCCAGTCCAGCACCCGGCTCTGTTCCCTGGGGCGCTCGACCGCCCCAGGGCTCTCAGGGTCTCCTGCAGCCTCCAGGAGAGGACTTCTCCCCATCCCCGAAACTCACACTGCCAAGGAAAAGCCCAAGTTTCGCAGACTGCCTCTGGCCCTCATTATTTTTAAGGTACAAACACTTGTGTGGATAAACAGCGTGGTGCGACCGCAGTAAGAATATTTTAAAGTGACAACTCCATCCCTTCAGCTTCTATTTTATATATCTACATACACAGGCACCTGTGTACACACTACTACTTGTCTTTTCTGCATGCTGTGGAAACCCTTAGCAACCACAGTGTTGAAACTTATTTGAAAGCCATCTAAAGTGGATAAAAAAGCAATTCTTTCAAGTCATATGATTCTGTAATTAGTGTGCATTATTAAAGGTCCCAGTGTATGCTACACTGTAACACTGCTGGCTGTATAAAAATGTTGTTAGGTCATTTCCCTTAACAAGTAACACTTCTTTAAACTACATTTTAAGTGCACAGGAAGTTTCAGTACAAGTATTCATTTCACAGGGCTTGTTGTTCTATATGAGGAGGAAATATATTCTTTAAACAAGTTCGGTCCTCTGTAGCCTACTTGTTTAAGACATGTCCCATGGCATTCATTTGGCTACAATGCTTCATCATAAAAACACATGAAAATGGAGTCTCTTATTTACAACGAGGCCCTGGAGGGAGAAAACAAAACACAAGGGAACTGCCATTAAGAACGCTTCTTATCACCAATGGCACAAAATAAACACTAAATGTTGGCATCTCTTGGCAGATTTGGAAAATTAAGATGTGACTGATCAGAAACATACTGTTCTGTCTCCAAAATCACTCTATTAATATTCCCTGTATCTTCAAATCCAAATGCGCATCGCACGCAGAGTTAAGTTAGATGAGTTGTGGCAGTTAGACGCTGCTACAGAGAGTTAATAAAAGAAAAGGAAAGGATATGGTTCTTTTGAAGTGTGTATAGTTACCTCCTCTTGGAAAAACCCTGAAATTGTCAGGCTCTCACCTTCTCGTAATACGGGCTTTCAGTAGGTACTCCATCTTTTTAACTGACTCGGTCTACAGACAGCACTTTGCCGTCTTCTACTACGGAGCGGTTGGTTTGCTTTATCCGTAAGTGCTCTCAGGTTGCTTTAAAGCTGTGTTGTTCTGTGGCAGCCTGTGGTGAAACATGTTTAGGTGCAATCTAACTTGACACGGCTGGTTTTAAAGTGATCCTTGCTAAATGGCTAAAGTGGCTATTCCCAAAGGTTCACCTTAGTCTACAAAGGGCCTTTGTTCCAGGCTCCCTCTAGTGTCAGTGAGCCTGTTCCTTGGGAGATAAAAGAGTGTTGGAGCTGATTTTATGTCACCTTGTAAAATAACCTGTCTCTCACCATTGACTTGGGATGGAGTCTAGGAAGAGTGCCTTTGCTATGTTTTGCTTGCTTCAATATGCTTGGTTTAGCTTTCATGAATATTTTCTCCCTTTTCTTGCCTCCAAAATAAAATTAATTGAAACAAGATTAAATCACATCTTTACGCAAACTGGCATATAAACAGACACTTGTGCATTTACCAGGATTCATGGGATAAGAACTTGCCGCCAGCAGAAAGCTTCATTATTCAAAATTTAAAGTGAACTACTAAAACCTGTATGTATGAATAAGGTTGGGGTAGTACACTCTGAAGAGCTTCATTTTTGAATTGAAGAAAAATTTCCCTATATAATTTCAGTGTTTTGCTGGACTTTTCCCAGATTTCTATTTGTTTGTTTTCTCAATTATCTTATTAGAACAACAAACCCATACGATTACTAATAAAGCACTAGGTAACAAGTAGTGATGTGAAGTAATTCTTTGCCCACAAGCATCCGTCAATACTACGAATGAACAAGAACTCTTTGGTAGGCCACCTGCCTGTTAAAGCAAACAAAAATTCCAACTTGTTCTGACTCAGAAGGAAAGAATTTCCTGCTTCGTGATCAACTCTTTTCCCCTTATTGGCAATTCAGACACAACACAATTTTAATATTTTAACATATTTAAGCTATTCATTACTCCTCTTCATACCATTTTTAATCTATAATAACACTCTGTTTCCAAAGCCAGCTACTCACACTTCTGATTATTTCATTCTTTGGGGTTTTATCTTAAGAAATCGAAAAACTCCAATTAGACTCATTTTTTTCCCCTCACTCTCTTTAGAATCTTTTTATTGTTGTTGTTTTAAACCACTTTCAGTAAATTTTTCTAGATTATTCTTTCTTCATTTTTAGGGAATCTAAATGAATCTAGTCCTTTGGCATCATTGCCTGTTCAAATGAAAGACCGTATAATTGTGTTAGCAGGTCAACCACTTCGTCTTAAATTACTTTGGAATCCATGTATATTGTTCAGTTCTGATTACATTTATTTCTTTAATTGAACATTTTGTTCCAGTACCTTCACTTCTCAAACTTTAATATCTAACAGGCCTTAAAATTTTCAAAATGGGAAGAGCCTTCTTAATACATTTTGTGCAAAGAAATAACTTAGAGTAGCCAATACTTTGATCCTCCTTAAATGACTATATAAATGACTTAAATGACTATTCGTGAATCCATAATTCTGTAGTTTCAAACATTCAAACCTTCAAACATTTTATTGACACAATTATGTTACTGCTATTCTTAGGGAGTTGTTGCTTTTAGGGAAAGCATTATTTACTTCTAAGATTTCTATCTTAAGAAAGTAAAAAAAAATCTGATAATCTAAATATCAGTCTGGGCTTCCAAAAAAAGATTCGCTTGTGCATTGTAACCTGTAAAATTTTGAATCCACTGAATTTTCTAACTGTAGTGAGTCATACTCTGCCTAACAAAACAAAGGCTTATCTTGGCAGGCAGATCTAGTTTAGATATAAGCGTCCTTGGACAGACACTATCCAAACCAACCTGTAGGTTTGTATAGACACAGCGTGGTTTTCTTTTGCCCAAAGGAATTTCAGAAGCTCAGTTTGCACTTGTGTTTTGGGGCAAAAGGGAGAAAAGCCAGCATGAAAACAGTGTGAGGTATGTTCAAATCCATTGCTCACAGCAGGGAAAAAACAACTGCTCCTTTTCCGGTTTCTGGTGACCTGCCATATGTGCACATCACAGCGCAGGGACGCAAATCCAAAACTGCACGTTCGACGTGCCTTCCTCATGTGATTGTCGGTTTCCAACCGCCAGGTCATATTAGAGCCCCCGCCAGGGAGCCGGCCCCGCTCAGCTGCAGCGCGGCGCCCGGACGCAGCCTGCAGCGCAGCGCGCCGCTTCTTCAAACTCCCGCCCAGCTGATGCGCTCTAGCCCCGGCTCGAGGGCCAGGCTGCGCCACCAGGAAGCCCCGGCCGTCCGGGAGCATCCCAAAGAAGTCTTTTTTCTTTCGGAGAGATACCATACCCGAGAACACTGCAAAGTGCCTTTACCTTGACATTTCTGTTCCATGCAGCTGCAATTTTGCCTGCTTTCCCGGTCCCCTCCTTTGTTTCCTACTTAGAGCAGACTAGCAAACTCACTTGTCGTTTCCAGGACAGGTGATAAGGGAGAACAAAGACTGAAATAGGTTTATTAAATATTTGTTTATAGAGATGTTATTGGGATTGACTTCCATCTTCCTATTTAAATAGGATTAAAGGGATTATCTTGAATAATAGAGGCATACAGCACATTATAAATACTTATGCTCCATTTAATTAATAGGTTTGGATATGAACATAAGATACATCAAATTATTCCAGAATAGCCTATGATTACATTATTTTAAATAATAGAAAAGAAACTCATGAGTCATTAATAAGGAGATGACTTTGGAAAAAGGCAAACTCATTCAGCAAATATAATGTTTTACAAGACACATTTTCTATTTATATGTATAGTTAATAACATCTATTATGCAGTCTTCAACTTAGAAGCCTGTGTTTGCTGAGAAAAGTACTTTAAAACAGAGATTTAATTACATGGTGTGAGAGTTCTTTTGGCAGCATCAAAAGGGAGAAAGTCATTTGTGTTTTAATGAATGTTTTGAAGGAGAAAAACAACTTTAGTTAAGTACCCCACAAGTTTCAAGTGGTAAGAAGAGAATGCAGATTACAGTTTATTCTTTCTGACAAATGTCAGCATAAAAATCACTGAAAAATATGATATATTCACCTTATTATAAAAAAATTAATTATTTTAAGCACAACTTTTATTTGTTTTATCTTTCTTTGCTTCTCTGTTTTGTGTAACAGAAGCAATCACAGCATTGTGCAAGAGAGCTGGAAAGGGGCATTTCAAACGGTGCCTACAATGCTCTTCCATACCTTTTCTCAAGCGAAGCAGGAGAAAGCGGAATATATGCAACCCGAGAAAAAGGAGATCTAAGATGTCCCTACCTCTGACTTTTAATTCTTCATTAAAAAAAAAAGACACACCCCTCCCCCACAATAGCTTGTATGTCCCTATCTAAGCATTAACTGTATGGTTGTTTTACAGATATGAGAGTGCTGTAGCCAATATCTCGGCTTGCCCAAGGTCGTCCAAATTTGGTATCCCTGGGTAGTAATGCTGCAGTTTGACATTTGAAACAGCATAGTGGTTGCAATATGAAAGCCCCCAGGTAGTTTCTTATGGCTAGTTGCCATACAGGACTCTATTCTCTCGACAGAAGAAATAAGTAGAAGCACTTTATAGATCATATTGCAAAGAGTTTCCCATTTCTAACAATGTGCTCTGCTAATGTGTCATTCTGAGACATTAAAGGCCTAAGTCAATGCATTTACTCAAGTGAAACATGTGACAAGTTCATTTTGTTCAGCAAAACAGGACTGGCCTCTCTTGAGTTAGCTAACCATCTTTCTTTTCTTTGCATTATCTTTAATTATCAGAAGAGACAGTGGAATACGAGGTCTATGGCAAGTTCAGCAGGAGCAGCAGCAGTCTAACCTGCGTTGCACGGCCCAGGAAATGTGCTGCAATTCCGCTCCGGTGGCACCGTCGAGCGGGAGCTGCCTAGGGGATGGTGATCCATGTGGTAGTAAAGGCACAGAGACCATCAGAGCATTTTGTGAGGCAGCCAGAACAGATGGAAATAATTTTCAGTCACTACTGATCTACTCTGCCTTTGAACCACTGAGCTAAAAATAGAAAGGCTCTCATTTTCTGCAACTATTCAGCCTCCTTTACCCTCCAGTTTCCTTTTTCCCCCATGTTTTCATTTATAGTTATTATAAAGAGAATCTTAATTTAAAATTTAAATTTGGTGACTACAGCTCTCAATAAACTTCGTTGTGGGAGGATAGCTTATCTTTTCTTTTACCTTTCCACCCTTGATTCCTTCCCTATTTCCCACATGGATTTTTCTTTTCTGTTTACCAAATGTATTTTCCCATTTCTATCCTATATCATCCCTGAATGATTTTCTTTCTGTCCTGCCCACTCCATTTCCTAAGCTGCTTTAAGGTCTTTTCATTATTTCTTTCTCCACCCCCGCTCCTTGCAGTGATCTTTGCTTGCAAGTTCTGCAGGTGGGTCACATTTCAGAAAGTATTTTAGAGTGTGTTTAAATGCTGTGCTATATAAGGATCTTTTGGCTCTCTCAACATGTTACTTCTGTGATGATTCAGGAGCTAACATTTTATTGAGTGTATGAGCATATTAAACAAGTTTTTAACATACATAGGCTGCTAACCCAATTAAACTATAGGTTTTCAGCTCAGCCTCTTCCTTGCTGCTGTTTCATTCATGCTGAGAGCTTTGGATTGGACCCTGAGTAGTATTTATTGCAAAGCAACTTACACAAATTCCTCTGAGTTTTAGATGATTTTTCTTTTTAGACTTTAGAGGTGTTTTAAACTAAGAAACTCCACTTTCAATGAGTGAGAGTGGATCACTACATGCAGTCCAACAAAGCTGTATGCAATAACTATCGAATGCCAGAATTGTATGCAATTGAATCTTCTTAATTTCACTAAACGCTCATTAACTACTGATCCTCATTTTGACATGCCACTTTTGATAAAATACTATGAGAAAAATGCTAGGCTGTGTGGGCATCCTCAGAAGGCCCCCACGCATGTGCACACGCACATACACATGCACTGAGTACCTGTTTTGTATTTCCACTATCTCATTGATTAAAAAATTTCCTTGGCATGCAACTTAGCATTAAGAAGTGCATGCCTTCTGAAATTTCTTGGATTTCAGTTGAAGAAATATAGCTTAAGTTTATAATTAGACAGTGGATTAGAGTTCTTATCTACTTCAAATATACACTTGGAAGTGGAGAGTGGATGGGGAAGAAATTTTCTGCAGGAAAAAAAGACCTACTATGCTGTTGCCAAGTTTAACCCAGAGGAAATTTCTAGCCCTAAGTTATAAATTCCAGAAAATAGGGGCCTATAATAGAAACACTGACAGAACCTTAACTATAGCATTGCTAAAGGCAACGCTGCAATAAAATGGAATGACCTGTGAGATAAAATGTTTAATCTTTTGAGTGAGATGTGGCCTAATAACTCAGAAGCAGGGATGGGGGATGATTCAGGTTCTTCCTTGCAGCCTCTTATATGCCCTTTATGAAATTCACTGTCACTCTCAGCTGCTTTTCCCTTTCAGGCTGAATCTTGTTTCACTCTGTAGCCAAATGGACTAGAAGGGTCATAAAGAACCAATTTATGGTGAGTAACTTTTCAGCAAAAGCTGTTTTTCAAAATGTAAATTAATGACAACAGAAGCAGAGGGCTCAGGAAAACTACATCTGCAGGAAAAATGCATCTGCGCTTGACAAGACTAATAGAAAAAAAGAAATGAGTGGTACAGAGGTGTTTTTGAGTCTCCTTTCCATTTCTCTCTAGTGTCTTTCCAAGAGAGTATATCAGCATTTGAGCATTTCTTTAGCTCATTGAAACGGTTTTCATGAAAATCTTTCTTCTCCAAATTCTGGTTTTGTTTTTCATTTTTACACCACAGGAGGGGTGAATAAAAAGACATGGAAACTGTAATTAGATATTCCTATATCAGACATATCTGAACATCCATTGCAGAGGATGCTCACAGGGAAACTTGTGAATCTTCTGTGCTTTGCACTACTATGCCTGGCATTTCCAATTCAGTAGCATTTTACACCTGCCATTCGTAACTACATGAGGTGTTATGTATAAAGGATATGTTTGTTTGCTGTCCCAGCAAGCTACTTATATTTTGTCAGGATTACGTTGGTCTCTGCAAGAATGTTCCCAAATATTTAAGGCAATAAAAATCACCCAGTGGTATGGATATATGAGCAGAATGAGTAATACTAAAGATGTAAGAAATAAAAGGGTGCTTTCTGGCTTTCATATTAACCATGAAGGAAAAAAAATACCATGGGAATAAAAAAAAATGAGATGATAATTCAGTGAGAGCTCCTAAATATATATATTAAAAAGAAAGAAAAAAAATATATATATATGTATATTTTGCAGAAAATTATAGAAAGTTTGGAATGGCCAACTTAATCTTAAACGTTTTGTTACCATGATGATATTACCTGTAAATAAGCTAATTATAGCAAATATAAATAGCAACTGTAGTAAACATATCTCCTCTTATCTCGACTACCACTCTTACATGCTCCACTGAAGGAAATAAATTATACTAGCACTTTCTTTAAAACAGAATGCTCTCTCTTTCTTGCTGACTTCATCAGGCAAATACTGACTCCACCAACTCAAAAGCAACTCTTGACCACTTTTCAATTCAGTTGATTTAAGGAGGTTTACTATTCCTTCCCTATGGTAAGTGGCCAGTGCAATTGTGTACAGATCTTCTCCCTCCATAAACTATAAGATTTTTGGAATAGTTAATGATAAGATCGTAAGATTGTAATTTCTCCGAGCTACATACACATAGATCTCTTACCATTGATGGCTGAAAATATTAAAACTCCTCTTAACTAACTTGCTCTATCTTTGATCACCCTCCCTACAACTAGTGTGTATTTTACTCCTAATTATTAGATGCTGATTTACTTCTGAGGGATCAACTTCTTTCTCCTGCTTTGCTAGAAGTGTCTACTCTAGGTCATGAAAGTTCTGAGCTATACAATGCTGAAGCAGAAAAGGCAATTTTCAAGCAGAAAAATTGAAGTGGCTTTAATTAGATACATAAGATCAACATAAATGTTGGATATCCAGAGACATTTTTTTTCAAAAGAGATCAGTTGGGATGGCAGGACTGTGTGAGCAGGTCTGCAAATTTCTTGTGAAATTTGCACAAGATATTTTCCACTGTTACAATGATCAATCAGAATTGGGCTGTATCCCATTTTCCTTGCTTTGTATACTGTTTTAAAAGAGGCCTTTCCAAAAACCGTATCTAATTGATGTGGTATGTTTATTTCTTGGTTATGCATGTCCGAATGGCTTTTAAATTTTGTTTGAAAGTGATTTCTGATTTTATCTGATGCAAAAGCAAAAATTCAGTTTGCAGAATTCATCTTGCTTTCAGGGTACGGCCTGCAGGTTGTCTGTTGCTTTCCATGTTTCGCTTTGGCTCTTGGTTTGAAATAAAGAGTTTTATACCTTTTGAAATTATTATTAAAACCCAAAGATTATAAGAGACTTGGCATTAAAATTTAATAAAATAAAACATCCTTTCAAAATAGCCAGTTTGCAATGATAGACATCTGATCTAAAAGTTAGAATGCTGTCCAGAATAAGTTTCAGTGTTTCAGTCAATCATCCTTAAGTTATCATATCTTGCTCTGAAACGCCACATCCAATACTGGTATACTATGCAAGTTCTCCTGAAGTATAAATATGAGTGAATAAATTTAACATATTAGTGCTACGGGGAAAGAGGTTATTACTACTGACTTGCATGTCCAGTGATACTTTTCTGGATACAGGTGAAAATAGGTGACTTCAATTAATCCAGAAAATAAATAAATAAATAAATAAATGACTATGGAAAAATAGATCATAAGCCTGAAAGTCACAAGAGAAGGACTTTCAAATGTACTTCGTAAAGTTCCCATGTTCTGCAAAAAGCTTATACAACTCTATCTCAGTAAGTTCACTGCTTCGGAAAGAACTTTTTATTAAGGCTATGCAGAGTCTTCTGAATTGAACTGTGTGTGTGTGTACATGTGTGCACATGCATTTGTTTGTGTTACACAGATGGGTTTTGTGCATGAGTTTTGGCATATTGCATGTGGCAGGCTGCTGAAAAATGAATAAAGACAGTAGGAAAAGGCAATGCACATCCTGCTGGTAATCAAGCAAAGGGATTGCTGCAGACTTCCCTTGTGCCAAATCTCCAGGTCTACCCAGAGGCTCCCAAGATCATTTCTCAACCCATAGATTTTCATGTTGAATTATCTGTCTTGTTCTCTAAATGAACATACTTCTTATTTTATTTAAAGCACATGAGGTAGCTGTATTTGACTTCCTAGTAGAGAATGCAATATTTAGTATTTTCAGTATGCACAATCGTGAAGAGGTGAAGCACATTTTGTGAACATAATATGGGGGGATAAGGGTTGCTTAAATGGCATACCTTTTCCTCCACCTCCTTTCCACAGCCTGAAGCTGGAAACATAAAGTGCAGCTCATCTGCTCTTTACAATTTACTCCTGAGAAACACTGACCACAAAAGTCAGTAAACATTCATCATGAGCTTTAGGCTACTTTCCCTGGATTTGGCCTCAGGCTAAGCTAAGGGCTAAAAACATTTCATGAGAGAGTTATGGTTTTAAGAAAAAAAAATATATATATATATATATTGCTAGTGTTGCATGGTTATTCAGTCTGGTCTCATGCTGGAAAAATACCTTCCCTCAACAAATGCACACAATTTTATGTTATCTATCTGTCACATTATAACTGATATTGTGGTTGTAGATCACCAATATGTTAATCAACAGAGCTGTTGTGACCTACTTACCTCATATTTCTGCCAGAGCTCCCTGTAACATGTCACATTGAATCCACTCTGAGAAATACAAACCCAATCTACTTCAAACCATTTAACACAAAGATTCTGGGAAAGGAAAGAAAATAACAACTACAGTAAAGCAAAAAAAGCTAGGTCAAGCTCACTTGTTAATTCTGGGCTTTTGTGACAAAAAGCCATGTTTGCCACTGCGTATTGCCATAAGCAATGACAGGATTTCTCATGAGAAGGGCTACAAACAGAGAAAATGAAGCCCCCTCTAATGCTATCTCCTATATCACAGAGAAATCTTGAAAGAACCTTCACTAAATGGTTGGTTGTCTTAGTGCAGTTACTGATCTCCTTAAGCTAAGAAATGCTTGCAACCGAATGATTGTCTTTTAAAAATTGCTTGCATTTTCCACCTTTCATCTTTCTTCCGATCTTTGTTTAGTGTTCAGCTTGAAGGAAGGTCTTTCTACCAGAACAAGATAAAAACATATGGGAATGAATGACATGAAAATATATCCTTTAGAATTTTTTATAAAGTTTTTAATAATGTGTACATAAGGTTCTCTAATTGATTTGGAGGAGATTGGAAGGGGTGTGGGAAGTGGTTTTAAGTTTGCTAGTTTATTTTTTAGTCTAATATATTTTGCTTTTGTAAAGTATCATTAATACAGAGAAATTAAATGGTATGTAATATATTCACAGAGATTCACTTTACGGTTAATATTCAGTTTAGAAGTAACATGACCTTACAGCATGGGGAAAAGAAGTTAAAATAGACTGTAACATCAAGTGCTACATTAGATCACTTAATTAATGTTACTATGGACCTTTTTTGAATCACTGTCTTGCTATAGTATAACAGATGTCTGGGACAGAAAAATCTTCTCCTGGATGAGATGTAATGCAAGAACTTGAATCTTTTCTTTACGGTGAAGATTTCATAGCACTTATTAGAGAAAAAGCCCTTAGGCCTTGGGACCATGCTAAATCCTAGCCTAGAAAGTTACCATCTACCTTCCTGAGCGCTCTATGATTCCATTGCACACAACTGTGACCAAAAGAAATTAGAAAAGAAATAAATTTGAGTGTTGAAAAGTGACCATCTTTTTTCTCCTGTGTACTCTACGCCAGGGTTGGAAACTGAATCTTTTATCTACAGTGCAGAGACTTGCTCTAACTGGCAGCTGGAATATATTTACAGAATTTTTATAGAAGTGAAAATGCTATTATTAGAAGAGGGAGAATATTGCAAAATAGTGCCTGATAATATTAATTACAGTAAGAGCTAGACTTTCCCTGTGTTGTGAAAAAGAATACTAAATCAAGCACACTTTCCCTCTGAGTCATTCTTTATTCTGACCTAATGGGCAAGAGAGCCCTTCGTATTGTGTTGTCCAATGCTATTTACTGTTGCACGAGCCCCCGCTGCACACGATTCCTACCGAAAGATGCTCACACAGACACCCAAAAGTATAATTTGTGTCTCTGTCTCAGAGCACTTTAAACTGCACTGCAACAATCACAGCTGCTCTGCTCTTGGCAGAATGAGGAAAGCTTGATGCAGATTCACAAAATAGCTTCTTTAGATAAAGGTACCATCAGTCTTTATTGCCACTATTATTTTAAAGCAAATTTCACCAAGCACAATAAGCAATCAAAAGTCAAGAGAAGATAGAGGAGGAAGCTATGAATTAATTTAAAATGACTTTAAGTACTGAGGCTCAATGAGCTTAAATCTTACCACCACTTAGGCAAAGAATAAGAGTCAAGGATGTAGAATATCCTTGTGATTTGTTCCCATGTTGACCAAGGCAGCAAGAGTGAGGGTCTACCATGTCAGCAGTCATCTGCTGTTAGTATTTTTAAATGCTTGTAAGTATAGTTTATATTTGACATTTTGTCAACACAGACTTCTCTGATGAAACATTTTTAATACTTCAATTTACTCCTCCCCACTTTTTTTTTTTAATTTCACAATTACTTCCAACTTCAACATGCTTTTCTGGCCTGTTTTTATACACAACACTATATGGTTCAAGTACTCTAGATAATTTTAAAGGTATTTTATTTTCTGCTTAAAGCTCAAATAGTATCTTAGCATCCTGGAGATGTTAGTCCTCTACCATAGGAAACTTTCTTAAAGAGGAAGAAATACAATTTAGGCTGAAGATATCAGAACACCTTCCACCGTACTACATTAACTAGTGCTTCCAGTTACATCCATGCTATGTTTTTACCAACTCGTAATTATTTAAGCAAGTTTAAAGGAAAGGGCTGTAGTACTCGCTTTGCAGATTCTTGCAGATGACTGAATATTTTTGGACATAAGAAAAAGAAAAAAGCCTTTGGATAAATTTGGACATTGGGCACAGAAGAACATTCCCGTGGGACTTATCATTCACTTTACATTTTTATAACTTTGTACAATTATTGCCTCTTGTCATACTAACATCCATATATAGGGTTCTTGCATCTGTGTATGTGATAGAACGAGTACCATTATTTTCAGGGGAAAACAGCTCCCAAGCTATCTACATTGCTGAGGGTCTTACTATAGATGCTGTACAAAATGATGTCTCTGTGCCTCAGGATACGATTTTACACATTGCTAGTGTGTTACCTAACTCCATTATGAAGAATGCATTCTGGCAAGCTTCCTTTGAGGATGAACAAGTACTATAGGGAACATGCTGCATGCCAGACAAACAACCTTAGTTTAAAGTCCTGCCAGATGAATATGTTTCCTTTTATGGATTTGAAATGCATTTTAAATCCACAGCAACATATTGCAATCTCATGATGCGCCTATGATCCTAATACCATAGCCAAAAAGACCTTGGGAAAAAGGTAACCATGGATTTGCACAACGTGGTAATTACCACACTGTCTTGTCAACTGTAAAGTTGTGTGACTGGGATGAACAAATGTACTGTGCTGAGCTTCATGGAAATAAGGTGTCCTAGGCACATCCCCTATAAAAATGATCCCATACATAATGAACACAAAAGTGAACTTTACACTTCGGAATCCAAAAGAGCTCTGCTTGACCCAGGACATCCTGAGATAAAAAGTTACCTAAAACCATGTATTACATGGCTTTTCCTGGCCTCCTCACCCTAATTAGTTCTAAAAGCCCTAGTCTGAGTTCTCTTAATTCTCAAGACTCCCTGGATCTCAGAAGTGGAAGTAGGAACTCAGTCCACCAGTGGTCAAACAGAGGAGCTGCTACAGTTTTTTTTCAGGATGCATATATTTACATTTGATGTACCAATGAGTCACAATAGGACTTCTTAAATTACACCACTGTAACTCTCATCTTTATAGATTCATAACCTGTCCTCAACTCAATGACTGCGTCTACTGAGGATTAACATGCTGGCAGAATAGTTATTTAACAACTCCTTCTTTAGAATGTTCCTCCATTTAACCATCTGAACTCTCTCTGGCTCAGATTCTGCAGTCCTTAATTGAGAAATCCTTTTATCAGAGCTGAGGTGTATTTTGAGAGCATTGGAATGGGGTCAGCTACACTATCTATGCAAGGACTGGTGATAGCTGTTTCCTGCCCTTCATTGCCTTTAATGCAAGGCATTTCCGAATTTTTCTCTTCAGGTCAATATGAGCTTAATCTCTGACATATTTGTGAAGATGCCAGTCTTTTCCCATCACTTGACTGCAAGTGACCCCTTTTTCATGGAACATAAATATCAGAGACTACACTAATTTGTCCTTGAATACACTACAGAAACACATGTGAAAAGAATCAGAACTTGTGAAATAATAAGGAATGGCTGGGAGGAGCTGCTAGTACTTTTAGAAAAACCAGATATAGTAGTAGAAAATATACGGAAAAAATTGAAATGCCTTTCAGAAGGACTAGTTTCAGAATGACTATGTATATATATGCCATTATCTGCACTAGACTTTCTGAAAGAAATATATATATAATAATGGTATATATACACATATACACACATTTATATGTATGTATATAAATGCTTATGATGGTGCATTATGTAAATTACAAAATCCTGTCCCCTAGTAAAAGTTTCATCCTGTTTCAATATACTCGATCATTATCAGAAGAGTAATTTTTTCATTACGTTTTCAAAAATGACCAGGTAGAAGCCTTCTCTGAGGCTGGCTCATTCATTTAAGTTCCCATCAACCACCTATAGCTCCAGTAACATACCCTTCCTTCAGCGAGGGGAGAGTAAGGGATTTGCTGTGCCTTTGCACAGAGCTCTAGCACATTCAAGTTAGCCAAGTAGAAGGACTCAGAGACCCTGTTTCCCTGTTTTTTTGTAATAGTTAGATAGAAGTGGTAACAAAATAAAAAAAAATAGTAAATTTATATCATCAGGGAAAGTTCTGTCTTATTCCTTGCAGTCAAGCAGAATACCCTGAGAAAGTTCTAGGCACCATATTAGTCATTATCAATTTGTTGACATTTTTCCAGACCTTCCACTGAAGTAATTAAAATTAAGCTGGGAGAACAAAAGAACCTCACTGTATGTTTCTCTTCTTCATCTACACTTCCCTCAAAATCTATTTCTTGCCATTGTTACACACCAAGCTGGATGGACTTTGCTCTGGCAAAATATGCTAACTTTCATTTAGTTATACAATGCATTCTGTAGCCTTCAGAAATATTTCTGGTTCTTCTAATGCTTAATGTCTTAACAGTTTTGTGGAAGACCCAGAGACTTACTCTCCAGGACAAAGGGGCTGTGCCACTAACTCCTAGTCTGATCAAAAGTTTTACAGTGTTCGGTGTTTATCTGCGCTGTCTGAACTATCATTGATAAATACAAGTAGGCATATCAAATTCCTAAAAATAAACTGAATTCAATATACCCTAATGCCTCAGGTATCAGACACAGGCTACTTAAAGTTGCTTCCAAAGCAACAATATGAAAGAAGGAGCAGGGAGAATTAAGCAAAATAAATTCTTCTTCTGGAAGTGGTTTTGGATTTAAAATTATAATAACAAATAATTAAAACAAGGAATATTGTAGGATAGCACCTCAAAAGTGGTGGTTGGGACTGCTTAGTTATAACAAATTAAAAAGAAATTAAAAATAAGATGTACACAGAGAATCACAGTCAATTTAAGTACAACACTAAGTTATAGGATAAAATTATCTTCTCAGTGGTCAGATTACGGTGCTCTGCATTATAGAGAAACTACAGCAAAGTAACACACATCTGTACTACTGAATATAAAAAACATGAGGAGATTTATCTTTCAGACTTTTAGGAAAGTTTTAGTATATGTACAATACAATGACTTATAAAAACCAAAGCAACAACATACAATTCTTTACTACATCCTGGAACAAAAATTGATTTCATGCTTTCTTGTATCAGCAAAGAAAGAAGGAATCCTCAGTTTTGGAACTGTTAACCCTTTTCTCTGTATTGCATAGCACACACATTTTCTTGTTTCATAATGTATCTTTACTGTACAAAGAATAATTTTAACCAGATGATTTCTTCAAATATATTTATTACCTTATGAGCTTCAAGGAAGTTCCTTTCTAAAACTGTTCTGTTTCAAAAGGTTATCCAATAGCACTTTTCAAGCTAAAATGCTACTCATGCTGGGTATGTGTAGATGTTGGCATGTCACACACTGTTTCTACTTCTGAACACATGATTTCCTCATAACTAATCAAAACCATTTCTCTTTATTTAAAAGTTACTTTTTGAAAACAAGAATGCTTACAATTTTGCCTTTCATTAGAACTACAATTTGCATTTGAATACNAAAAAAAAAAAAAAGGAAAGCAGCTTGACCAAAGCTCTTTTATTTTTACATTTGAATATATGTGGGAAAGTATGCAGTTTTTGGCCATACCTTGCATTTATGTTGGAAATAATACTACTTTTGCTTTGTAAAACTCTAGGGAATATCTCAAACTTTGACTTCCACACCAAAAACTTGTTCTTCATATTGTTGGTTTTGCAATTGAGACCAGCTTTAAATGAAGTGGAATTTCAAGGAAAATGGTCAGACATATGGATTTAATGGCTGCCTCTTTAAACATTTACCAATAAAATCCAGAAGCAGAAAAAAGAACAGAAATGTCCTTATTAATTATTCATTTGGTATAATTCAGATATCTATATTTATAAAGCCTATATAGCAGAGATGTTTTGCAGTGAACAAAGTCAGAAGATAAAGAACCTGTAGAAGAAAATATAGGGGCTAAATTATAAAATGACTTTTATCATCACAAGCATAAGGTTCTGAGGGAGGAAAAACCTCAGGCATATAATATTTTCTTTAAAACCATCAAAGCAGTAAAATTTCTATGCATTGTGAAATGTCTTGCAGAGGCACAGTAGCATCTAGAATTACGTAAGATAGGAAACATAATTATAAACAATATCTATCCTTGATTGAAATCTTAAGCTGGATATTGATTGAAACTGTCAGTTAGGGTAAGAAACTAATACTTTCCTTTTTTCTTCCCTTAGCAGAGGTTTCAGAATTTACTCAAAGTTAACTGAGTTATCTTGGATCCTGGAACATTTAAGTTAGTGCTAAACTTAACAAGCTACAAGGAATTTTGGGGGGACAGTGTTTTAATGGAAATATGGAATATGAATATGTTCTATTCTGTTACATGCTAAATATACATTATATATATTTATATATTACTTATAATATATCACAACAACATAATACAATAATTACAATGTTCAACTGTTCAACTGTTATTATGAGTTTGATTATAATGCGGCAATATAAAGGTTATGTAACAATATACGGAAAACAGTAATATAACCTCTTATAATAATATATATAACATCACATATTAATATAATTATGCAATACTATTAGTATTTCTAAAAATATCATTTCTACTGACAGAAAAGAAGTAGAAAATTAAAATGAAAGCCATGCCTAAACATCAAATTCACAAACAGGCAACAACATTTCAGCAGTTTCAGATGAAACTGGCTTCATTCACCAAAATCTAATTTTGTGACTTGCACAGCTCTATCCACAACCAGATTATTTGCACAGTTCTACTAAAAGCTAATTAGGTTCTTGAGAACCTTAATCGAGAATTGATGATGTTGCAGGTCGTTTCCATCTCTGAGTACTATGATCCTAACCATATGTCCGCACTTCTGTAGTTAGAGGAAAACATTCAATGGATGACAAAATGAAAAACGCACGTGAAACGTGATATAATTCCCAGATGAAAGAGATGCAGTCGATATTTTGATTATTGTGGTAAAGCACTGATTACATGCTGGTTAATTTTGATATGCTATATATACAGTTTTTTTAACCTATATATTTTATAATTACAAAAGATGTGAACATCAGTACCATGATTTTGGACAAAGACCATCTCAAACCGTTGGCTACTAAATGTGTTTTGGAAATGGAAATTCTCTGTGTTGGAGGCTGCAGTTTTTCAAACAGAGCTTCTCATCTGTTATGACGTACTAAATCTATTGCTCCACACAAAACACTGCTTTCCTATAGATATATTAAAGGTTTTCCCACTATTTAGAAATTCTACAGAGAGAGAGGCCCAAAATATGCTCCAAATTAAAAAGGAAATAAAAACATTTAGCAATATAATAGTCAGTGACCACAGTAAAAAGAAATATAATTTGCACCAGGTTAAAGTATATGAAAATTAGTCTTTATAGTATATTTAAAATGCTAGATAATTTTCTCAGATAACTTTGATATTAAGTAGAAAATAAAATATTTTACACCCATCATGAAAGGCCAGCATGTTAATGCATTAGATCTATTCCACAGAGTAAACTATGCTTTCCTGATGATAAATCAGTGACACAATTAGCAGCTGATCTTATGAAAATCAGTAGCTGCAGACAGTTTTTACTCATACTGATGAAATGAGGATGACAAAAGTATTAATTATGCCTTACCACACACAAATTCTTTAAACATCTGATTTCTAGTAAGTATAAAAATCTTTCTCCTAAAGTTTTAAAGGAGATCTTGGCATTTGGAAGGGAGCTTGGACATACTAAAGTTACATGGCACCTGCCAATTAAATAGCCAACACTTCTATTTTAGACACCCTTTAACTTTTTCACTGTCCGCTTCTAACAGGGAACTGGAGCTGTCAGTGTCTGTGAAGTGATTTCTGAAGGGTAACTGAAGTACTACTGTGTTCTTCTAAACCTCTCTATTGTGATAATTGTTATTTTAGGAGTCAGGGAAGGAAGAGAAGGTGTTACAGTTATTTCACTAGGATATGAGACAGTTTTAGTTTAGACAGTCAAGGAGTTGTATATGGATAATCCATTATGCAGGTCAAAAAACAGTTGTCTCACATTGACCAGTTAGTTTTAATTAATGTAGTTTTGAACTAATGGCAGAATTTAGGGGTGTTTTGGACAATCATGTTTTTAGCTGAGCGAAAGGGTTCATTACAGAACATGTGCACATGTGTGCACACAACTGAAGTAGATTACATTTTCTTTTTAAGAACTGCATGTTCTTATCAGGCTGGCCCAGAATTACTGCCTTATGCAATTTGAAAAATGTGAGTTTTGCTTGTTAAGATTGATAGACTGTTTTGAGATGTTTACAGCACATTACTGAGACACCTGATGTTGAATATCTGTCCTTCAGGGATGATAAGAAACAGAATGAGGGGCAAAGATTTTTTAAAACTTTTTTTTTTTTCTTCTACTCTACTGTCTCTTCTGTGGAAGCAGTCTTTGCACAAAGGAGCTATGGGTTTTGGAAGGATAATAATTTTTTCTTTATGACTCCTTGACTCAGACAGCATAGTTAAAATTTCTGACAACTTTTGGGGTAAATGAAGAAAGTAAATCCAAGAAGTCTTCCTGAAAACAACTGTCAACCACTTTTCCTCACTTTTCCTACATCATCTGTTCAGCTGTGAAATCAAATCATCCATGGGAATCCAGCTTAGTGGTAAAGAAAAATTGGAAGAGTGCGTTGGAGAGCTTCTCCAGGATCTCAGCACGCCTGACGAGGTGGGAAGGTGTGTTACATGCATGTGTTTGTAGCTCAAGCGTTGGGAAGAATAATCACAGAATAATTGTTGCTTCTAAGAAGAGATGAATTTAATCAGAAGTCTTACTCTGCTTTGGGATAACATCTTCAATTGATTTAATCCCTTCCTGTACCTACTTGCATCATATGAGGTAGTTGTGGTTTTCATTTTACATTCTGCTCTACAACAAGATGAATAGCTATTGTCAGCTTTACTTCACCCTGACCGGTGGCTGCAGCAGTGGGGGTAGGCTGGGGTCAAGGAGATGGCCTCAAATAATCTTCTACAATTTTCCTGCCCTGCACCTCTTCCCCTGCTCTCTTTAACCCTTCTTTTTTTTTTCTTTTCTTTTTTTTTTCCCCATGTCTTTCTTTTACTGTTCCATCTCTCTTGTTGCTTTCAGAGGCTTAATGAACTTTAACTAGAAATGACAGATCACTTGATATTTTATCATTTATTGTTTGTTGGACTTTTATGATATTCCCAGCATCTTCTTTGAAATCATCCCAACTCTAATGTATATGTTTCTAATTTATATTGCAGAAAAAAGGCGCCTATTTTGTTCACACGAGTATTTCCCTTTGTTTCAAAGGATATATTTACAGCATATTGAAATACAACACTTCCAACGCTACCAGCATATGATTTATAAGACAGTGTTATTATTATTAAAATATTCATTAAAAGGAGCCTGTTTATAAAATTTGACTGTTTTTGTCTGAATTTTTCTTGTCCAAAAAATTACAGGGCTTCCCGGAATAAGAGTAGGCATGCATTCCCTGCATACAAAAAACATAGTTATCAACGAGCAGTCAGGAACAAGGCAAAAATACCATGTAAAGCATGGAGTAGGAAGGAAAGACTGAGATATTGGCT
The DNA here is from genome assembly GCA_013398735.1 of Nothocercus julius. Taxonomy (NCBI): domain Eukaryota; kingdom Metazoa; phylum Chordata; class Aves; order Tinamiformes; family Tinamidae; genus Nothocercus; species Nothocercus julius. Next base: position 18,269,878 of record VZSV01000001.1, on the reverse strand, counting down.
TAAGAAAATGTCTGTTTTGAGGTGTTAGGGGTTGGGAATTTGAGACTGGGAATTCAGAAAGACAGCTTTTTTCGCTAAGAGGTTGGGAAGAAATAACCAAGAAACTAAGCGTGGCCTGGCCAGGTAAGGCAATAGGGCAAAGGGCCAGATGGTGTGAAAAATAAGCGCAGGACTAGAAAGGAGAACAACATTTCTGAGCCTCAGCACTCTCAAAGGCAGCCCCAGTTCTGTTATCCTGTAACTGTTAAGCACCTTGATTTTGCAAGTTGGATGCTCTGTCATCAGAGAACTTAGCTGGGTCAGGTTATGCGTTACCATGACTTCATGTCACGTAGGTGCTAATTTAGCCTAATGAGTCATAAGCAGTTACACAAAAGTATAAAAGGATAGATCAAACCTAGTTCCAAGCCCATTTTCCACTTTCTGTGAAAGGTTAAGATGCAAATGCATTAAAGTCTTCCCCAGCTAACTTGCAGAAGTCACAAAAAGCATCATTCCTACAATTCCGCTGAGTGAAGGATTCCAGCATAATAGTGCTATCTCATTAGAAGGATAAATAATATGACTTTCTTAATTTAATGCAAATTGCTGAATATATGGATCATTATGCATGTATTAAATGCATCTCAGAAAGATTCATATGTATATCTAATTCATAGAAGGATTAATATTTCAGAAATCTGTTTCCATAGTTCTTGGGAGTCTGGAATCATACCTTCTTCCGTATCTGTTTCCTCTCTCTTACAACATAGACACTTCTTTCTTACCCAGGTTACACAAACCCCAGGCATCACAACTGTTCCCTTTGATCCTTCGGAAAGGCTTTTCAGTTATATCCCAGTTTGACCATACCTCTCTGTGTGCACTTTTCCTTTTACTAGAGGAAAAGATCTGTTTCATAGAAACCTTTGTAGTTACTGTGATTTCTCTGTAAACTGTGATTTCTCTGTGATTTCTCTGTATTTTTTAATTTAGGAACCCAATTAAAACAAGACTAAACTTTGAGTACTTAAATAGTAAAGGAAACTATTTAATATAAATAACAAACCAGAAACATAATTATATATGCAAAGAAAATGCTGCAAAGTGATATTAATAATGAGTAGGACACTTAGTCATACAGGAGAACACATTGAAAAGTTCAAGCTACGAAACTAAGGCCTCAGCATTGCAAATTGAACTGGTAAATAGTAAATAAAATGCAACAACCTGGTAGCACATTCAAATAAGAATGCTAGACCACTGAAGAAATTTGTGTAATTTGAAGAAGAGTGTTGCCTTGTGGCATAAACAAGGGGTTCTTCCAGATCCAACCCATAGAAGTCATTAGAAACACCTAAAACAGTCCTACCTTGAAAAGAACACTAGCCACTGTCAGGACTAGGATGTAAGGATGTTAATATACCTAGACATACTACATCTGCAGTGATAGTAACTTGCATATATGCTGAATGAACTACATTTTTATATATGTAGTCAACTTGCAGCTATGCACTAACCAGCAAGTATCCCTTTTGAGCTGAAACAGCCTGTGTAAAAATTCGGATACTTAGAACAGAAGATAAGGGCTTAGTGGGTAGTGAAAAGAAGATAATTGGTTAAACGGATCCCTGAGGCCTGTGCAATAAGCACCGCTGTTTTATTGGATAAGTAAAATACCAGACCTTGTTCGTTCATTTGAAGTACCTGATGAACTAGCTACAGTCCTAGCTAGTTTAGGAAGATAATAGGTAGCTGATAATCACTGCCCATAAAACTAATGGTTTTGGCACAGATTCTTTCCTGCAGCCAATTGCTACGGAGAGGGAAACTGTTGAGCAGCTAGCTATGCTTTCCGATCCCGAGGAACTGATTTGTTACGGCTTTGGTCCAGACGAGAGCAAGAGCAGACAAGGAGCTGCTTTAATTTATGCCACTGTCAGAGTCTCTCATGGCCTCTCTACCACTGGAGTTCCTCTCCACCACAACCTTTCATGCTCTGACTAGGGATTTCCCAAGCAAAAATATATATACATGCACTGCACAGATGGTTTGCATATGCGCAGTAGGCTTAACATATCTGATTTACTGTGTATGCACGGACCATCTGTGCAGCACATGTGCAGCAGGTCTGATGTGTACCGGACACATTGGACTTACTGTGCATGTGCTACACAGTTAATCTGCATACACACAGTAGCCACAGCTCTGACTGAGTTGCCAGACATCCAGATGGCCAGAGTCCTTAAATCCCTTCCAGGAAAAAAATGAAGATGGAATAAGAGGACATGTTTTTGTTTTTTTTTCTTTTTTTCTGGTATATATCATAGTTCATCCTTTATTCTCAAACGTTGGATTATATTAAAGTGGACGCACAAGATCATCACATTTTACACTAACAAAGAAATTCCCATGTGCCAAGGGGAATTCCCTTCTGGCCATGTATGTCCAAAATATGTCTAGAGAAAACAAAAAGATCTCTGATAAAGTTTATTCTTAGCTAAACTTTTACAGAACATTTTTATCGGTAGGGCAAGTCACTTTAGAACAAGTAAATGCATAAAAAGTGGGGAAAAAAATGCTTCTATTAGCAAGGATAGGCAGCCACTTTGGATTTTCTGACTATAAACAGCCTCTCGATCTGGAAATTTCTAAATTACTCACCTTAATGCTTACAGAACTCAGCAACCAAAATTGATCGTATGTCACAATCTCAGAAAGAGATCATCTCAGGCCAGTCCTCACCAACAGTTTAACTGAGAGTCGGTCTCTTCAAATATATGTGATGCTTTATTCCCATAATTCAAATTGTAAGTTAATAACACTGATGCTAACTTTTTTTTTGTCAAATTGCCCTGCAATAGCTGTTTGTAAAGCTAAACTGCAAACTTAAAGCTGAAAGTAACTCATCAGTCCCATCACTGTTTTCAATAACAGTAAAAGTTGGTAAATTGAAAAATATACTGTGCAAGTTACAGTGTGCAGAGAATCTATCTGAATTGTACTTAGATGACAGCTTTGAACTGATACAGGGAATTTCATGTGGATGTCCTGGAAAGTACAGAGCAACAAGACTGGTTAAGCCTCATTAGCTGATGTTGGGATTGCTAAAAGCACTGCATATGTCCAACGAGTCCAACAAAAGCCAAGAGTTTCCAGCTGCATTTAACTCTCAGCAGCCTCTTCAAAAACTCTCTGTATTTCCCACTAGAAGAGCAAGTTTCTTCTAGTGATTTTTATCAGTAGATGCATTTTTGCATGTGTACTAAAGATTGCAAGTGCTGTGAAAACTGCCTCTCATACCTGAGCACTTGGTCAGCAGGAAAAGGATCTTTCTTTTTCATGTACCTTGAAAGTCTGGGTTTGCATCTCCCTACAACACGGCATGTTTAAAAAAATTCTTGTCTCTCCTAAATTGGCTTGCTACCCCAGTTTATTACCTCATCCACACAATCTCTATTTAAATCACAATTTATATTTCACAGTATATGTCCTAATTAGCATTATATCAGAGCAATTTCTTGTAATAAGCTAAATTAATAATAACTATGTTGTAGATAGATCCTGAAACGTCAGACTTATTTTTTCCTACCAGTAAAGAGAAGAAAATCTGTAGGTGGAAAAACATGTTAGATTTTTTTTTTAGTTGCCTTCATTACTGTGTCTAATCATTTATGAACACTTAAAAATATAAATTTCCTCCAAATTCCTGCTCAAAAATAGAAGGTAATGAATGAAAGCTGGAGGTTTATTCACATAATCTGTGAACAGCAACAGGCAATGACTTGCAAAACAGGATAATTTACTAGCACTGAAATTGGCAGTGGGCGTAACATACTTGGCACATTTTTAATATCCTTAGCATATTTTGTTTCAAACTTGTTAAAAGGATATGCTGTAATTGATCTGCTTTTAGTGACAGTACTGAAGAATATTGCCAGAAATTGTAGTATGTATCAACACAAAAGGACAGCAGAATTAAAAGTGTCTATTAAAATTGATTAGACTCTTTAGTAGTAATTGATATAGATGATAAATTATCTCCAAATAACCTGGTACCTGTACATTTTCACTGCATGCAATAAAACCTTTGTATATTACATTTTAGTAAGGAGCACTGTTGGCTTAAATAAAACAAAAAATAATGTGATATATTATACTTATGTTGACCAAAGATACTTTGAGTGATGTGGGGGTTTTCTGCTGCAGAATTTTTGCTGGCTCAATCAAATCTCCAACAGTTTGCCATATTAGACATTTTTCAAAGATAAAAGAAGAAAAATGTTAAAAGTACCCCCAAATAACCCTCTGTGAGTTTGACCTGTTTTTGATTTTTGCTTTTAAAACAGATGAAGGATACCTATTCTTTTAAAGGCTTTTTTGTTAGTGCATTCTTAGACAGCATGGAAATTCAAGAGTCATTTCCCTCCTCTGGTAAAGGAGATTTGAAACCACCTTCTGGGAGGTGCCGTAATGAGTGGAATGGTGCACCATGTTTTAAGGCAACACTCTCTTTCTTTGGTGGTTGCTTTATATAAAATATTTTACATTCACTAGAGCAGTGAACTCAGAGCCTGGAACTGAGATGAGAAATATAATCACTTGGCAATATAACAACTGAGTTATTGTCCACAGTCCTTTTTGTTTAAATTCATTCACACACTCTCCACAAAGGAGTGTTAAGAACTATCACCTCAGAATGCTGGCTAGCTCACACCTACACAGTATATAAGATCTTGATTTCAATACCTACTCCGAATCGGCCAAAGAAGGAATTTGAGCTTGGATGTCTCATCTCTTGGGCCATCTCAGTAACGAACAAAAATGCTTAGATAAATTCATCTCAGTGACTCTTTTTTTTCAGTTATTCCACTTTGTGTCTTTGCCAGTAGTGCTTCAAAGCCTAAGAACAATACTCAAACCTTTAACTAAGTGAAAGTGGCAAGCAAAAATATACATTTGAAGTCTGTTTTATTTTTTGGTTTGAAGAAGACAGTCTGCTCTTATCAAACCTAGCTCTTCCCCTACCAGGATCATATTGCAACATCATTGGCGTCGGTCAGGTGCCAGGGTGTATCCAAAAGTGTGAAAGCAGCAGGTCACCAGCCCTGTCTTTTCCCCGCGGAGGGATAACCAGTCCATTCAGCTGCCTTTGTGAAGATACTGAAGAGGACAAAAAGCACTCCCCATCTTCTAAAAAACAATTTGATAGACTGGACACAAAAAGGCACTGCTTAGATCAGCTGCCCTGAAGTGAACGATAAACAACAGACCTGCAAAGTGGAAAATTGTAGGGTTTTTATTCTGTTTTGTTTTGTTTTGTTTTGTTTTGTTTTATTTTATTTTATTTTATTTTATTTTATTTTATTTTATTTTATTTTTTTAACATTTCCCTAGTTATGTACTTGTGGGTCATAATGAGCATTACAAGGAAATGAATATATATGCATGAAATAAATTTGGAGAAAGGGAACTAGATTTAAGGAATACGAACCCAGTTTTGTTTTATTTCAGTAACAGAAATCACAGAATCATTCATTTGAAAACACTCGATATGTAGCTGAACAAATGTTTATTAACAGTAAGTTGCTGAGAAAAAAAAAAATCGTAATATGAGGCAGGTAGGTCACCTCAGGAATATGTTTCTCTTCTGGCAATCTGTTAAGATTATTCTTTTTTTTTTTTTTTTTTTTTTTTTTTTTTTTTTTTTTTTTTTTTTTTTTTTTTTGTTTTTTTTTTTTTTTTTCTTCTTCCAAGTAGAACTAGTAGAACTAAATCTAAATGGCAAATCAAACCACTGCAGAAAGCATTTATCCAAAGCAAACTGAAAATGGTTGTACATTTTTGGTTGTTTTTCAAAAAATCTGTGCTTAGTGCTGCTAGTAGTCCCTAACTGCCCGTAAAACTCTGTTGCATGGGGGAGAGAGAGTGTCCCTTCTTTTGATGGACAAACCACCGTCCCAAATATTTTCTACAGCACAATTGCTAATCTTGTTCGCAGAAGAAATATCATTTTGTTAAAGTAGGTGGTAACGCTTATTTAGTTGCAGTGCTTCCAGCATGGGGTGACAGGCAGAACTCACATCCAAAATGTGGGTAGTGGCTCTACTTTGCTGCTTATTTGATGCCAAGGTACTTCCAGCACCTGTTCACTTCCTGTGATTAAACTGGCAGTGTTGCAGAGGAATAGACAAGGAAAAGCAAGATTTTAATGAAAAGTCGATTTACAGTAGCACCTCACTTGCTGACAGATTCAATCTTTTACAAGCTATTGCAAACTATAGTACTCCTTTCACTGCTCATCCACTGCGTAAGCACTCAAAGGAGGGTATCGGAACTAATATAGAACAGAGTAATAGATTTGGTATTCAAGTCTTCCGAAAAAATATTCCTGTTTGGCAGTCAGCAAGAAGAGCGATAATGGAAAAATGAGAGGGAGGCTAACAGATTTCAAGATTCTGTTTTGAAGAAGAATGTTAAGCATTTTCATTGACATTGATCCAACTAATGTATGTGGTTTCAAATGTGTAAATGCACTTAGAGATTCCGAGGCCATCTCTATAAGCCCTTCAAAATTAAAGAACTGCTGCAGAAGGCTGAGTTCTCATGCACAGACTGCTTGCAGGACCAAACGCTGTGACAGATGCATTTTGACACAGGAATACAAATAAAAGAGACATGAAACTCAAATCATTAATTGCATTTTTTTTTTTTTGCCTTGAATAACTATTGATAACTATATGTTCATAGAGGAAATTGCTTTTATTTTAAGCTTAAATGATTTATTAAATCCTGTAAAATAATTGCATCCAAAATAATTCTTAAAAAAGAACCTGAAATCTCACAAATATCAAAATCTGCGAAGTCGCATCTCGGGGTTTACAGAGTAAGACGCTGGCTCATATGGATCTGATCCATCCAGGGAGATCTTGGAATAAACAGAATAGCTATAAAAATCAGCATGGGACAGAGAATGTTTTTAAAGGCTGTTTTTAATCCTGTACAGGTGGTCTGCAGAAAGGTACTGTTCTGGCCCTTGCTTGCTCGCTCTCTTGTGATGGGGTGAAAGGAGTTGCCCAGCAGGGAAGGCAAGATATGCCAAATGCAGCTTGGCTCCTGTTCTCCCTGGAGCAAGGGGATAATCCCAGGACAGATCATGAGTCTTGTTGTTCAGCATCTTCCTCAGGGCTTCTAGCAAAGCCACAGTTTAGACCAAAGAAACCATTACATGAATTATACTCTGGTTAGTAATTCAACCCAAATTCTTCAACTAGCTAGGAGGAAAATATATATTTTTTAATTGTACTATACTGTGGCGCAGGTGCAGAATCAAGTGTTTGACGACTGATTTTTTTCTGTATAATCATAAATGTATTGACATACATTTCAAATCAAATATCTCAACTAGAAAAGGAAAAACACCTTAAAAATAAAAAATATTATTTAAATTAAAAGATTATTTTACAGTTTACAAAAGCAATATCATCTTCTATTTTTGGAATTTCCATAAGATTTTTGTCTTGGCTGATTTTCAAAAATCTATCAATTGTATGCCACAGTCTATCAGCCTTACAAATCAGAGTTAATAAAAGTCAATCAGTGATTGTTTAACTTGCTCGCTACTGCCTGAAGCAGAATTACAAAAGCTAAACGTGTGTTCAAAACTCCATCAGGAGATTCTGTCATCTAAGAACTCTTAAGTGTATGACCTCACGGAAATTCTAAGAAACACATATCCCACAACAGCCTGAAGAAACTTGCAGTTGCTATGCATTTAAGTTGTTAAAACAAGTAATCACGCATGAAGAATAGCAACGTTTCTCCTTCCTGCCCTTAGAATGCTTCAGATAGAAATGAGAATGAATTGGTCAACAGCCTACCGTATTAAGAAATTGATAAGGAGGAACTAACAAATGCAATTAATTACAGGAATATTAAGTTGATTGCCAAGTGAGATGGTTTGCAAGGAATATAGGGCAAAAATGTCCCCTGCCTTAATGAGATTTACTGCAGTTGGAATCAGCTGTTCAATATTAAGCTTCCTCACATTTTCTGAATATTTCCACTGATATGCAAAGAACTGCTGATTCTGTACCTTCATTCATGTCCTACCTACTCTGAGCTACAGAGTATTTTTTTTGTGAACAAAACTTTCATGACTTTCAAATACATTAAAGATGTTTGTAAATTGTTCCTCTTCCATGAGAGGAAGGAGAGTTCAGAGACAGTGTTTGAAAATATTAAATGTGAGTGAAACCAGCCTAAGTAACTGCTATAGACATCTTTCACAAGATACTTTCTTGTTTTGGGGGATGAAATAATGTAGATGGACTCCCAAAGGATACTGAGAGGTCTTTAACCACTCACTCTTGTAGCACTCAGTAGGCACTAGAAAAATCCGTATCTCTATTCATTTCAGTATAAGTAAGGAAAAGTAAACTCATTTCACGTAAGCATATAATAAATGTGTGTATATATATATGTGTGTGACTCCTTGGAAGAGTTTATCTTTAGTCCATCTATTTAAATTGTCCTTGCATTTGTCTGCTATTGAAAACAAAATAAAGCAACAAGCTTGTTATCCCGCTTCTAATGCAAGAACCTGTTCTGCACAGTTTAGTCATCAAGTATGGCCTTCGCTTTATGTCTAATCTCTTCGGCTTCACTGGAAGAGTGAATAAAATCTTCACATCTCATGGACCTAAAGATGCTTCTTTACATGCAGAACACAGGAAAAAGCCACATTATTCACTACAGCCTGCACAGCAGCACGAATCATAGCCAGTTCCATAGTAAATCCAGAATTATTTACTTATGTAAAAAATTATTATAGAAATTCCATATAAATTATTTGCATCTCAAAGGCGCTTTAGAATGAGAAACCAGGGTGATAAATAGATAGTGTGTACCTACTTCTTCATATACAGGACAAAACAAATTAGACTTTGAGAATATATAGTATGACGTAAAAGAAGATTAGAATATGAGCCACTACCAATGTGCTGTGTAATACAGATTTATTTTGTTCAAAATATTTCGCTTGTTCTGCAAGTAGGATTGCTTATATTAAGCATCTCAGTGAGTAAATCTCATAAAGACTATCAATAAATTGTCATGAGCCTAGATGAAAATATTTTCATTGGCTGCGACACAAACCTAACTCTTCCAAAGGCTTCGAGGTCAATTCTGCTCACTTTTCTCTTTCCTACCAGTAATTCTCCAGGAATTCTGAGGGAGGATCACCCAAATAGGTGCTGATGGCTCATTTTCCCCTGAAGCTTTCCAAGGAAACTGATGAAAAAAAACCCTAAGTTCTCTGAAGGTTACTTGCAGGAATCTTGGTTTACAGACTTGCCAGACTTTTACCATCCGAAAACATGGGTCTGCTTCTTTTAGAGCCTTTGCATGGCAGTTGTGTGAAACAATGATCTGTTGAATTTAATCCACAGATCAAAGAGGGAGGAAATTAACAAACATAGTAAATTGATTATTTCATGGGTGACATAACCAAGGCAATGATTTATCCTAATAAAGAGCAACATCCCTCTAGTCCTTAACTGAATTCCAGCCAATGCAATAATACTCAGTTGTTAATGACTTTGATGTTGATGTGGAAAAGTGAATGACTGCATAATCACTGAAATGGGACCTCATCACAGTTGGAAATGTTTAAGCCAAATCATTTTGGACTGTGAAAAGAGCCCTGAGTGGTATAGATTGGCTGGGACCCAGATTTTAAGCCTTAACTAAACAGGGCCTGAAAACTTTATCATACTGCTCTGCCTCAGGCTGGGCTGTAACTCTGACAGCCCCAGAGAATTGGAGTTTAATGTATATGTCTATGGACTCACTGTGGAAAAAAAATTTCAGGGCTTACAGCACCAATAATAAATACCTGTCTATCAACATATAGCTAAAAGAGTAATTAGTTAAATCCATCTTTAGGAGAGGGAGTGGAAGAAAGGAAACAGAAGTCAAAAGGGAAAAAATGGACTGGAAGCTTATTTTTATACCCCATATTACTAAATATGGCTTAAGAGGCTGAAACGCAGCATTAGTCATTCATAGTAGCCTCCACCTCCCCCTTTAGCCTTCCCTGCCGACTTTTAAAATAACAAACTGGGCTAAAATTAGAACTGCTTTCTAGTACGTTAATTTGATTATCATTGTTTCAGCTATGACTGCAGAATCCACATCAAAAGGAAGGCTCCCATGTGAAGCAAGATCAGCTTCCCTGACACCGGCGTTCAGCTCCCTCATCACGCGAAGAACAAGCCAGGTCATTACTTTCGTCTCCCAGGTTTCCTCTAAAACAGCTCAATCTCTGGTGCCGGATTCCTAGCTTTAACGTGGCTGCATCCACTTCTTGCAGCACTTCTTTTTACAAAGAGAGGCAGGCTGTTTGCTGTCTCCCGGCCACGCTCGCCCCGTGTGCCCCTGAGAGACGTAGAGAGAAGACAGCACGAAGGGAACAGCGCAGAGCGCGCAGTGGAACCTCCACAGAAAGGCAGCTGCAGGTAGGGTTGGAGGAATTCCAAGCGCTCGCCCTGTTTGAATACCACACAGCCCCCAGGCTCCAGAAACACGATACGCTGATTCTGATCATTAAAAAAAAAAAAAAAAAAAAAAAAAAAAAAAAAAGGCTAAGGATTGTTAAACTGCTCATCCAGGCCTGCAGCTGGGGGTGACTCAGAGTGCAGCGCTGGAAAAATGCCCATGTGGCAAGATTAGAAACTCATTTGTGTAGTTTATGTGGCCTTGCCAGGAGCCTCCGTTTTTTTCCAAGCCTCCTTCAGTTTATTAACTTTAAAAGCACTCCTTTCCTGTTGGGGATCTGGCATGGCCGCAGTGAAGCAGCCCTTTCTCCCTGTGCATTAGCAACACTTAGGGGCTTTCTTTCCTGCTCAAAATCCGCTCGTGTGAGATCATCGGGGGAAGTCTCGGGCGCGCTCCTGCTCCCTCTTTTCCTTTTCATTTCATTCCATTCTTTGTCCCAGGGTTCAATTTAAATCCAAGTGCTTTTAAACTAACTGCATTCAGCAAGCCAGCACTTTCAGGAATATATGTTATGAAAGCAGGAAAAGAAAAGGCCTTCTTGTCATCAAAACCATAATAATTATGTGTCAAATGTAATTACTGCTCTGTGGGTAATACATCTAATACTAAGTGACAGAGTAAGCAGCCTACAGAAGTAGAAAGTAACGGGTGGCCGGATCAAATTTGATATAAAATTAACCATCATGCTTAAACACTCTGTCTGCTAAAGTTCTACAACAAAAAGTAAAGGCAGGGAAAGAAAAAAAAAAAAAAAAAAAAAGATTTTCTTCCCTCATTTAAAATAGATGAGGTACATAAACTTCTCAACTCTCCCCACCTCCATACAGTGAATCACTACCATTTTAAAATAAGAAGCACTGTGCTAGAAATGCGTGCGTTACTCGGATCAGGCTCTGGTGCAGAGGCTCATCTAACAGCAAGGAATTAAGCGTGGGAGTTTTCTCCCGTTAACCCCTTGTGCTTCCTCATTATTGCGTTCATGTGCACACTTGAGTCACCTGATAGAAACAAGCTTTTCCACATTTCCCTACCTTCTTTAAAATATATAAATAAAGGAGCAGCTGGCGAAGCTGACATGTGCCTGTGAGTTTGAGTACTACCAAAATGTTAAGTCATATTCTGAAAGGAAAATGCTACAGCAAGACCAATATTCTAAATGTGACAGCATGTGTGAGAAATTTCTGTCTGTTTTAAAAATCACATGCCCTCTTCCCCCAGCACCATTCTGTCTGAGCAGGTTTATTGAAGTCTAAAATGCTTAAAAAGCTAAAAAACTTATAAGCTAGCTAACGTGGGTCCCAATCCTGAAAATAATTCTGCAATTGTTATAAGTAAAATCAAATTGTTACCTAAGAGTTAGCAAAGGCACATGTGTGACGTCCCACATATTTTACCATAAGTAATATTATAAGTGTGGTCGTCTTTACTGATCTAGGTAAGGCTACATAATTGTCAAATTTAAAAAAATAATAGTAAAAGATACATTAAGTGACTCTAAATTCTAGACCCCTTTCTATGTTCCACATGAAAAAGAAAACAAAAGAATTTCTGTACATTTTTGTTTCAGTTTTTAATCATGCTTTGATTTTCCTTCTATTCTCTTTGTCTATGTTTCAGCAATATTCTAAAAATGGTTTCACTAGCAGAAATATTTAATGAAATATTCATAAGCTTTAGAGATGTTTCAAGGCAAAAATTTTGAAAGATTTCCAAACTGTTTTTTCATCCGAAGTCATTATTTCAATCTCAAATTTCTTTAAAGTTTCGAAACTTCAAACACTCATCAAGTAATCACAGCACAATACTGGTGTAAAGAAAATTTCCACATACAATTAACTGTATTGAAAGCTAGATTCTAAAGATTTAATAATCTAATTATGCAATTTCCAATCACAATATTAAAATCATGTATTTAAAAACAATGACTATAAGGAGGCACTCCCAAGTAAGTACTGACTGAGAAATATTTGCTGTTTTTTTTTTTTTTTCCAGAAGAACAATTTGGAAAAAACAGCTATTATTTGTGACAAAAATTGCTGTCATCTCATGCTCTTTTAAAGGTTTGTTTGAGAAATGTACTCATTTCTTTTTAGGCTTATTACCTTTTTCCATTTTTTTTTTTTTCAAAATGAAGACCACAGATTTTTTTTTTTTCTAATTTCAGTTGTGCTTTTAAATGTCCTAGTAAAAACATTTTTTAAGTCCAAAATTTTGCTTCAATATTAGATGAGAGAAAAGGAAAACAGCTCACAAACTTGGCTGCGCATATTGATTACATTTCATATTCATCTACTATTCTACTTTGTGATAAAACTATGTAACACACATTTGGCATCGGCTTTTATGCTTGCACAGGCACATGCTCGGATGCTCAGCAGCATATGCTGTTGGATTACAGGAAAGTATTTGCAGTAATTATACTGTCTTCTCTCCTGAGTTCATTTCTGAAAAATAATAATTAAAAAAAACCCTGAAGTCTATTTCCTATAAATGGCAAACTAGTACCCACATTAAGTTATGGTAGAGAGGTTGTAGAAGAGCTCTACATCTAAGTTATCAAAGAGAAACTGATTATGCCCATAAAAAAGGAGCAAGGGTGGCAAGGGTTATTTTCTCAGATGTGAAATTTTGTGCTAATGGATAAAATCTAGCTCAAGGAAAGGATTTTGTCTGACAGTCAGACTTATTCTGTGTCGATGTAGGGGGTGTTCCTTTAAATCAAAACTTTTTTCCCAGCCCAACTGGGTGTATTGCATAATACAAGCGGTGCTGTCTATATGGATAATTATCAGTGCTTGATGAATACAGACCCACAAGTGTTCTCTGACTTTCTGCTGATAAAGAGGACTGATGAAATGAATGGCTTAGAACTGCCAGGCTTGGTTATGGTGTCTGAGAAATTAAGCCAACATGAAAGAAATCTTGTTCTTGAATGGTACTGTTCTCTGTAGACTGATACTCCAGTTTATTAAACACTATTCCTCAGGTCCCAGGTTCAAGCACCATTTCTGCTCATCAGTCACCACTTGTTTCTTGAACAAAACAACACATCTGTAATTCTGAACTTGACTAGAATTTGCTCCCAAAAGAAAAAAAGAAATGTTTTAAATAGTTCTGACTGGCTCCTCAATTGGAAACACCTGTTTGAGTTATACCTTTTCTTAACATAAATTAGTGACAAGGAGTCTATATAAGAGGTGCAGACAGAGAAATAAAAGAATGTAATAAAGTATTTCAGGTAAAAGAAAAAATTACCACAACTAGGTAGGTACATGAGGCAGGAATACGTGACCTCAGCCTGTTGCCTTCCTATCACACTAAAATAGCCGCTTGATACCCCTGTTCTGTTAACCGGAAAATGATGGCCTGAAGCAAGATCAGATGTCTCATTAGCACTTATAATCGCTTCCATAAGATGAAAACAGATGAAAGGAGAAAAGATAAAACTCAAACAGTAGAAGCAAAAAGTGGATCCCTTTTGTTGTGTGGCGTGCTTCCCACTCAGATGGGGCCTCCCTCAGAATTAATCTGAGCTCTACAGACTAAGTCCTTATTAACAGAGTTGTAGAGAACTTGATCCCACTTTTTAGTAGTGCTTATAAATACAGCAGAAGGTTCTTTGCATAACTATCAGTGCTTAGGTCAGAACATAAGATTTCTTCCTAAACAAAATTCTAATAAAAAAATTATTACTTTCCTCCAAACTTATGGCATTTTAGCTCATGTCTTGCCTCCAAATTTTGTCAGTATCTCCTATTTTCAGTGAAAAAACATCTACTTCAACGATTAGAAAGCTAACACTATTTCAGACTTCCAGAACCCACCTTGACTTCAGCTCAGCAAGGAAGTTGTCGCATAATTTATCCTAATCTATGTGCTGTGCTGTGCTACGCGTTGATTGTTGACAGTACATGAAGAATAATATTGATTCATGTTTTTGTTGCATAAATTTCATGCATAGACAGATCTGCCCAGGCATGCAATACAAGAAGTAAGGGATACCTATGTGTAGTTGCTCGGCTAAATGTGACGACTTCTTCTGACAAGTGTTCAGCATCAGAATGCTAATGAGGATTTGTTTTAAGAAGTGATGCTAAAGAGCTGGCATCTATTCTAGTCACTCTGCATAGCACAACATTGTAAGGACTGACAGATTTCATCTTTCAGAAAGGACAAGATGACTGTTGGCTAGAAACACAGAAAAAATATTCCGGCTGGATGCAGGGTGGTGCTAAGATATTTTTTTTCTCTCTTATGCTCATGTTTTTTTCACCTATAACATTCATCATTTAGTGAGGAAGCCTATTCTGTTCAATGTAATGGGAATAATTACACAAAAGTACAATGCTCGGTGTACTGCTATAAGAAAAAAGACTACAAATCATATGTCATAAATCAAAAATCCTTTTCCTCCTCATTTGCTATGGTTTAGTAGCATAAAATATGTTTAGATAAATATGAAGAGCTTTTCACTTTACTCGTGCTTAGATGTTGATATTACATCATATCCACAAAAGTAATCATTTGAACCTCCTGACTTGAAAACAGAGAAGCATGTATATGTGGATCTAACTGTGACAAGAAAAAGGAAGATTAGAAATACTTTAGCTTTTGACATTTCCTTGTAGTTTTCCTTACTTCCACTTCAAATAAAAATAGCAATACAATTCTCAAATGTCTACCAAGAAGGGACCTGTAATTAAGTTAGAAAACCACAAGTAAGAAGGTGTTTAAGGACAATACTGCCTGTGCATAGAAGGTGGTAAGATCATCATCTTCCCAGTATGATTTCCCTGACAAAGGTGATATTTACCGCCAGGTTCTCTACTGAAACCAATTTCCTCTACATGCAGAGAGACAAACTAAAAACCAACCCCTTTGTAGCTGCTACAGCAGGAATTGTGTGTCCAAAGGAGGAATGG
This sequence comes from Nothocercus julius, assembly GCA_013398735.1. Taxonomy (NCBI): domain Eukaryota; kingdom Metazoa; phylum Chordata; class Aves; order Tinamiformes; family Tinamidae; genus Nothocercus; species Nothocercus julius. The sequence continues at coordinate 18,254,420 of VZSV01000001.1, read as the reverse complement.
AAAACTGGAATCAAATTCCTCTGCATTTGTTTACTCATTGTTAGGAGTGAATTACGACCATAATGAGACAGCAGAAGAACTTGATAGCATCTCACTGAATAAATCTTTGTGGTCCAGTGACTTAGTACTAACTCCTGGCTTCATACTAACAACTAAACATAAGTGGATATCATTGTAAGAGTGTTTATTTTTGGCAGAGCTTTAAGAAGTGACTCGTAAATGATAAAAGCATGAGAGTGTTCTCAGGAAAGAAAATGCCTTTGTAATATTTACTTGGCTACATTTATTTTGGTGACACCAACCAAGCACTCTTTTCTGAAGTGGATCAAATGAAATGTTAATGATATGTGGGGTGACATGTAATAGTACTGCGTGAAAGCAACTGCTTTCACTTCACTGAATAGTCACAATGTAAACTCAAAAATTACACAACATTTTAACTGGCCAGTATCATTTAGCAGCAGCTGTGAAAAATCCTCCACACTAATGAATGTGCTGGAGAAATTGCACAACAGGTTCTCTAGAAGGTCGATGTTTTGCTAATTTTCCATTCGGATTTACTGCTTCTGACTGAGGGACAAATGTAATGCATGCTATCAGCAAAGGGCAAGGGTACTTTTGCCACACTTCGTGTGCTGACTTCTATTTTCTGTTCAAAAAATATGCTTACCTTTCCAAAGGAAGGTATGCAGTCTTTTCACTCCTTCTTTATAGTACCTAGAACAGTAAGATAAAATCCGAGTACACGGCCAGGCTCACTTCTGTCACAAGGGGGTAGTGCAGTAAGGGGGGCGCTGCCTCCCTGGGATGAGCCAGCTCAAGTCATTTGAAGGCTGTTCAGGCTCCAGTCCCTCAACAAGCGGGACTCCTGGGATACCAGAGAGCCTTCACTGTCAACAGTTACCAGAAGATGGATCCCACTCTCCTGACTCCTGCGATGCCAAGTTCCCATCTCAAACATGCTGGGGATACCAGTCAGCTAGTCTACAGAGAGGGCAAAACAGGCACTGCAGACCTGGGCACCTGTAGGACACTACGTCTCAGAGTTCCAGTTCATAGAATTTGGGGAAGGAATAGCAAACAAGTCACCTAAATCACACTTAAATCAAGTCAGATTAAAATGATAGGTAGCTATGCATACATGTAAGTATTAAATACACAGAAGTCTTTATAACATCTAAAGCAATGTGGAGAAATAAAAGACAAACTAAGCTTAATATGCTTATGAGGATGCTGTATCAATAATCTATTTTTTCCCTATCCAGCTTGCTTCCTTTATACCTCCTGACAAGGGCTCCAGGCCTTGTGGTTGCCATCTCTTCTTCTGGTGCTGCCAGGTAGCATTTAACTTGGGGTCCAAGTCTTAAGTTAAATTTTTCCTACTGAAACTAATTCTGTCCCTTGTTTAAGAGAGGAAAGTCTGGTCATCCTAATTAGAATGAAGATCGTTTCCCTTCCGTAGGTAGGTAAATGTCTCCCTGTTACATTAAGAATCTCCTACTCTCAGCTGGGTTGTAAACAACTCTGCTTCAATGAAATGTAAAACACTCTCCTCTCTCTTTGGTGGATCACAGATACTCTTCAGTAGAGGATGCATCTTCCTCATGACACAGATGCAAGATACCAAGCTATAAATAAATCATATAGGATATCAGCATATAAGCAGGCTAATTGCACTTAGCCTATTAACAGCTTGCAACTGAGACCACCAGTTGGAGCAGCAATGTATGTCACTGCGTATCGTCACTGCGGCGTGACAACAGATTACCCATGAAGATCAGACCACTGATCTTCAGCCTCTCCCTTTTACCAGACCATAACACAAGCATAAACAGAGACCTTACAAAAAGTGAGAGGGATCCATCCCTCAGGCTGCTAAATTTGCTGAAATGAGTACTGACTAGTCTTAATGAGTGCTTTTTTCAGCTTTCAAAAGAGCCAGTTGCTGCAAGATAAGACTCAACTTTCAGTGACCACTGCTGCAGTGACAAAATTACTGCCTTTCCCACCCCCCACACAAAGTAAAAGCGAGTAGCAAGAGAGAAACTGATAGTGTGTTTATATTTTCTGTGCTCCCCTCACTATTAATTTATCTCCCTGCACTACTTAACTTAAATTTCTAAAACCCTTTTCCTTCCCTGTACAGCTTCCCTTCCAGCTACAATATTTTATTTTACAGGGAGTTTTCTCTACTTAGTAAAACAACCAAGTAGAATTAAAAAATACATTTCTGTTATCAATTATTTTTTTCTTCTACAGTTTCCTTAATATTTTTTAACTCCACTACAACCCTTTAAAATCCTCTCCTTTATGACAAGTATCTATATACTGAAGAATCAAATAAAGACAAAGATGACTCTGAGGCACTGGGAATGTTTCAGCTTTGCCCTTTTGTTCCACCCTCTACTGCAACATACACAATGCACATCCAAAAGAAGAATAGATTTTTTTTTTTTTTCCTGGTATGAAATGCTTTTAATTCATTGTCAAATTGACAAACTTAGATATGAAAATAATAATTCTCTGTGTTGTCACTTTTGTCATTTGAAGATTTACCATCACGTATTACTTAAATTCAGCCCATTACAATGCACACTGCACAGTATATTACACAAGCGTGCACATGCAGACACACAATCCACTTCCTTTGAAGTAGCAAAGGTACATGACAGCTGAAATACACCCTAGGCTGCAAAACCAGAACTCTCAAGTTCTTAGGAAACCTGAGGTCAACTAAGGTTCTTAAAAAAGTTTTTTGTTTTCTTTTAAATGCAGAAAATCAGTCTAGTTTGTAAAAATAA
>VZSV01000001.1:18169050-18251614 GCA_013398735.1 Nothocercus julius | reverse complement strand
TGTATTTGACCTACATAATACAGTTCTGTACATTATATAGAAAAAAAAATTCTTTTTCCCCAAAGAGCTGATATTTTCACTTTTAGGGACACCAACTGAAAAACAGGACTACCTAAATAGAACTAGCAAAAATTACTGACACAGATAAGTATGATGAAATATTACTACCCTAGCCTGTTTTGGTACAATGGCATTATATTACATACATATAAAATTAGCCTAAGCAGGAAGGCAACTTTTCAGAGAATCAGGAAAACAAACTCAGATATATAAATAGTACGATCATGGAGTCTTTCAAAACAATGGGCCTTCCTTTCAACTAAAAAAAGTTTCTAGATGTTTCTTTTAATATATCTGTATAAGATCAGATAAATTTTTATCTGAAAGAAAAAGTCATTTTCATTGCTATTTGTGCACATTCTTTACACATAAAAATTTATGATATGTATATAAGAATGAGTTATAGTAAATGAAGATATGAATCGACCAACAACAAAATATTAGCAATCATTTCACACATTGGAAAAAGCCATAAGTAACTGCGTTTTACTGTGGTTATGCACATTTTGTGCTCTGTCTAGAATTCATCCTCTATGCATCCTATATTGAAAAACATGTGGCTACCCATCATAAAGTTTATGTAACCTTGCCCTTCATGAGAACTGCAACTGGCTCCTCCAAAATAAAAACAAAATAGGGAAGGAATGCAGGGCTTCCCTCTCTCTTCCTTTGCCAAGTGAATGTGTTTTTATGTCCCACACAGGCTCAGAGTGAAGGAAGTGAAGTTCAGCTGTCCGACTGCCAACGTGGGACCCAGGAGAATAGAGCTCCGTTGCCTGTTCTAGCACTGATGTCCTGTGTGAACGTGGGCATCTCGCAGTTCCCTCCTTGCTGCTGAGAAATGAGAAGAATGGCAGTGCCCTAAAGCTGGCTGGCTGTTGCACTGATAGACAAATTCAAGACTACAAGGTACCCAGAGAGTGTGAGAAATAAGGGGCCAACCGTAGAGATAAAATTATTTCTATTCCTCAGTTGCTTCACAGAGGTATTAATTGATGAATATATCTGAAATCTTGAAATGTTTTCTCTTTCATATTATCTAACTTTTTCAAAGAAACATCTTTCTTTTTCCACTTTCCTGCTGCCTCTCAGCATTTGCAGGCAAGTGTAAATGAATATGGTTAAGACACTGTAACAGAGCCAAGATCACAGCTTGTTTACGTTTGCTTTTAGACATAATCAATCTTCTGGTAATGCAGAAAATCTGAGATAATACTATCCGATTCTAATATGAGTTGAAATCTACTTGTGGAATAATTTCAATATTTTCCTTTCAGAAAACTCAGACAAATGAAGCCCAGGAGTTTGGCACTGTCCCCTCACTACCTGACATCATTAAACCATTTCACCACTCCTATTAGACACTAAATGGTAGAACTCTTATTGCTTGAGTAGCAACAGCCGTGACTGCCTTAGTAGCTGTTAAATCAAAATCTTTTGGAGCCCTAGTGATTTGAGACATTTAAAAAATTTATGATGGAGTAGGACTGGGAGGGTTAGAGGGGTTACACTTGATGGTTTGTATAGTACTGTTCCGAGTAGAACTGATTTACTGATTTCTGTAAATGATCCTGTTTCCCTTTCTGTGTTTTTGTTTTTCCTTACATGTATTCTCATATTCATTAAAAGAAAAGGCAAACACTTTATTTATTTAACTAGCATATATTTCTTTAATTAAACTTAGAAATATCTTTATCATTCTCCAGAAGATGAGAAACTGCATTTTCTTAAGTTAGGACTTTTCATGAGAAGTTGTAAAAATAGACAAAAAAGAACTAATAGACATTTATAATAAATTTACCTGGTCCTTATAGACTTATTATCCCTATTTTACTATAAATATCTGATTCTTCATTTACCCCACAGTTTGTCCAGAAAAAAAAAAAAAAAAAGAGATGGATAGTGGCCATTGCAGTGACCTTTTGTCCCTCCCTCAGAGGAAGACCGCTGACAGGTAGATATATGGATAGTTTGTTATTGCAAATCCCAGATCTTGTGATTATCTCTGACTCAACTTCTGGGGTTTTATCTGGAATTCCTGTGACGGGTCAAACAGTGTACTACTTCTTGCCTTTACCTTGTAGCGACCCCAGTTTAAAAATACACCTCACAATAACACATAACATTTTCCAAAACTTCTCCTTGAGTGGAATAAGTGGTGGCAAGCTTACGACTCAGAAGGATCTGAAAAGTATATGAATCTTAAAACACAGACTTCGGCTTCACAGTGTAGATATTATCATTCTTATTTAATATATGCTTTTTTTAACATTTTCAACTTTAGCGGATATAGGAGGCAGGATAAATATTCATTAACTAGGGAAATTATTCATTCATTTTCATTTCTTTAAAAATATTTTGTACCTATTAGTTATTACATCATATGGACTATACACTCCTGCTGAACATTAGGTGAAACTGTGATATAGATAGGTCAAGCGATATAATTAGTTTTAAAAAATATCTTCAAGAATTGCTATGTATCTCTGTGATGAGGAAAGATAAGTATTTACTTGTAAATCTCCTGCCCAATACATTGCTCACTTTATCCATTTTAAAAGGAGCAGAGTATAGTTATAACTTATGAAGCAGTTCAGTTAACATTTATAAAGTACTCTAGGACTCTCTTTAAAAAGTACAATATAAATTCAAGCTGTTATTTTGGAGACAGACTGGAACACATATAGTCAAAGCTTGTCTAAATCTTGCTGTTTCTCCATCCAATATCAGGTCATATTTCCTTGCCTTTCTTAACTCCATACAAACTCCTATTGACATCATGTTCTCGGCTCATCATTTTTCCTATCTTGCCCTCTTTGAAAGTTTATCTGTTTTCATCAACTACAAAAAAAACATGAACTTCTTAAACTTTAGATCCATGAATAATATGCCTCATTTCTGGATGCATTCCACTACCAAGGATGAGGTCAGCTCTAGCCTTTCTTGCAGCAAAAAACAGCCAACTTTATCCTGCTTCCATGTCATTCACTTCCTCCTGAACTCAGCATAGATGTTCTGGTGAAGATTTGCAGACTTTTTGCTTCCTTCCCATTAATCTCTATCTTCGGACCCCCTGGTATAGCGCAAATACACCTATCATTCTCAGTATAGTGTTCAGCATTTCTCCAGTTTGCAGTGGGAATAGCTTTCCAGCAGAACAGGAAGCCAAAGAGAATTGTGACCCTGCACTAAAAATATGAACAATGCCAATGCTATGGTAGGTCTAAGGAAAGAAAGGGGGACAAGGGTTCTGCTATTTCTTCTCCTGTCTCATCACAAGATTAGCCTCTCTCTCATGCTTAACTGCAGGAAAACAGAATACTGAAAACATGTAAAGACACCAGCCTTTTCTCCTTTGAACTCCAACTTCAAATTTTGAGTCAGAGCAAGAACCTATCCTTGAGTAGTTTGCTTGAACTTCAGGGTGTGTGGGAAAGAGTCCTGGCTCCCTCCTGTCCCTGTGCAATAATTCGTTGCCTCCCAGTAGTATTAACACAATTAAATTTTGCTTTTATGATGAAAAAATATGCCTTGTTTTTGTTTTTTTTTTTCCTGTTAGAAGGGGACACAAATCTTTCTATCTTGGGCTGAATACAAGGCATATGAAAGAGACACTTGGAAGAGACACCTTAAAGTCAAATGTAAATGTTTGTTTGATTTGGAAGAATGGTTATAAGCAAAGTGACCTTCTTCCAATCACTAGTTCTTTTTCTGCATAAACAATAGATTCTAAATCCAAAATGTTTACAGAAAAATGCATTGCTTGATGACCTGTGAAGTTCATTTGTAGTTGATACAGCTCTGGAATGCATAATTCTGGACTAGAAAATGTTTCCTGCTGACCCCATGTTTCAATGAAGAAATTAAAGAGCTATAATGTCATGGATCTTGACAAAGGTGTGAAAAAGAAAAAGAAAAATTAGTCTATGAAACATGTTATCTGACATTTAATGGCGAACACGTAATATGAAAGGTTAAGGATTGCTAAGATCATTGCTGATAATGGAAAGTAGAAAACAAAAGGAATAGCCTATGAGCTACGACTTTTAAACATACATAAAAATAAATCTGTGACTTGAAAGTTTAATCCCTAACCCCTTTACATCTTGCAAGCAGAACTGCTCATCACTGGACTCTCCAAGTCTCCACTCAGATGTTCAGTAGGCCAACACGCTGTGAATTCTTGGCTGATTCAGAATTGTGTAATCCCTGTTTAACTAAGATTTACTGTTCAAAATATTTGATACTCCTTTAGTGCTGTAAACTATCTTATTTTAAGCTTCCTTTTTTTGCTACATCAGTGTGGGGAGAAACACTCCCACGGTCTAATGCAGTCTTATGATTTCCTGTCCTTGTGTAACTATGTATTCCATTCACATTACATTTGCAATGGAACAACTGCTGGCCAAATTACATTTCATGCACAATCACCTTGGATATACTGGTCAAAATAAAATGAGAAAGTATCATGAATTATTTTTTTTACTACATATTATTTGAGGTATCTTTCAATTATTTCACTAATGTCCAACTAGTATTCTTCATTAATCATAAGTAATGAACTATACGAATGCAAAGGAAAAAGTGAATAGTTCTCAGGAAAACAAACAACTAACAAAAGACTGATGATAGGGTAGGAAATAAGATGTCATAAATAGTAAGTATGAAATATAATTATAATTACATAATTTAATATTTTCTCTATGATAGCCCAAGTTGCTGTTCTTCATTCACTCATAAATGTTCTCTCCAATTTTGTTCCTTCGTATAGAATAGACTGTTTATCAAAGAAATAACTTAGACGACATCATAACTGCCAACTTCTTCTAAAAATATAGAGACCAGGTATCTGCATAATTCTGCATATTCAGGTGCAAATCATTAAGACTTCCGAAACAAGAAAGCACGTAACACATGGCTAAGATGTAAGACAATAGTTTCACTAAGACTGAAATATAAGTAAAAGGTGATATTTTTGTAAACTGAGGCATGAAGCGTATACTTTTCCAAAAACATCCTGTAACAAATATAAATGCAAAGAAAAAATAGAATGCTTTGGCATCTTTAGAACTTGTGTTATCATAATGTTGAGCTGCTTTACTGAACCAGAGAGGCTGGTGTTACTGATAACATATAGCTGAAGTCAGAAGCAGACATAGCTCGCATCTGCTTAAGTAGAGCATACTACTCATAGGAAGAAGCATAAAGTGGTTTAATGGCAAAACAGTGTGAAAATAAGTCTAAAATGATGAGTTTCACAGTGAGAATGTTGTTGAAGAACTAAGTCCTACTAAGTCCTACTATCACAAGCCTAATTTGGAGGAGGAACGATTATCTGGAAAACAAACTTATCTGAGGCAAGTCAAGATCTAATATTTTGTAAATCATTTTTTAAAAACTTGTTTGGATTATTTTTAAAACATACCTAAATATATGCTACGCAACAGAGGAAGCAAGCTGACAAAATATGTTTTATGCAATAAATTCAAAGAAATACAAGTATTTGTCTGGAAAGTTGCCTCTTGAAGTTCAAAAAGAGCGAACAGTATTGTCAAAGAACACGCTGAGCCTGAACAATTGATCAATTGATCAAAAATGAACAACTAATCAGAAATAGTCAGTGGTACCTTTATTTATGTTCACTACATATTTCTTTGACTAGTCCCCTTTTTCAGGATGATTCAGGCAGACTGCATGCAAAGGAAGTAGAAATAGCTCCTAGTAAGTTATTTGGTACTTGACATATCATCAACCTATACTAGAAAATAAAACAAAAAAAAAGAACTCAGGACATTTTGTAAGGGATAAACAAAATCTCTCAAGCTTTCAGAACGCTGTGGAAGTACGTTTCTTCTCAAAATTATTTTTTTCCAGATACAATGTTTAAAAATCAAGACTTTCTCTGGGTAGGAAATATATCAAATTCAGTTCAAATTTCAGCTTTGAGTCAGAAGAGGCTCATCAGAAAAATAAAAATGGCATACACTTGGACATCATCACCTTTGTGAAACAGTGTATTTAAAAAAAAAACTTTTAAAGAAATAAAAAATAAGCATTACTTTTTTTTTTCCTGAGGACTTTATATTAAAATGCCTTCAGTGAAAGTTTTTGAAGATAGTTAGATAACGTGTATTCAAAAAGCATTTTTTTTAGCAGACCTGAAATATATTTAAGGCAGTTTCAACATTTTTGGTGTTTTAGTGTGTTATGTTAAAAAAGGAAACTGTGGAAGTTAGGTAAAAGAGACTGGTAATACAAATTTATGTTGAGAAACACAAACAAAAAAAAAACAAAATACAGAGTCCAGAATGTTAATAGAAAAATAATCTTTTGAATACAAATATTAAGGTCCTAGATATTGCACAATCTTTTTTCAATATTAAGGTAAATTACTAAAACTATGTGGGAACAATTCTTACTATACCTTTAACATTTGAACCTAATTTTACCATGCATGCAATATAAAGCTAGAAGAATCATTCATGGTTGATTTCAAATCATTTCTTTTCATTTAGGTCCTTATCTAACAGCCTATTTTATCATTTGGAGTTATCTCTTTCAATTGAGTAAATTCAATTTAAATTGAACATTCATATACCATATCCAGTCACTGGCAGTGAGGAAGAGGACAGTCTGTATGTTTTGTAGGCCCCTCTCTTTTCTTATGTGTGACTAAAGAAAAGCACTCTTGGCAAGTCTATACAGATAGAGAACTGTGGAAACCCTTTCCCTTTTCCTTGATTTTCTTGGGTTTGGGGAGTTGCCTTTGTCATATAGGAAAGGTCAGTGCCACTCGTGCTGTAACTCACTCAGTGCACACATCCCTTAAAGCCGAGGCAGAGCTCTGGGTGGTATTTTTCACAAACACTTCAAATTTTTTGTTCATGTAATTCAGTTGTGTCTTGGCTTACTCACCTGTCAAGGGAAACTGCACAAAATACCGCTAAGTCTATATTCCACTCTGTTCTTATGCTTTATGATAGAATTGATGGCTCTATTAGAGACTTCTGAGTTATGACATTACTTTTGAGCAGGCCAAAATGCTTTGTGATTCCCTGTATTTTCTTTTAAGCTCTTCTTGATCATCTGTCAACAAAAGACTGGGAGGAAATTTAACAGTGAAAAGATAGACAGTGGTATTTTACCAACCTATAGTTTCTTCTCAGACCTGTTTTATGTGGATAATGTCCAAATTCTTCTTACCGAGCACTACTTAAGCGATTATACAATATGTGTATTGCTACAGACTGCGTTCCTCGTGTGTTTGAATCCCTTCAGGTGACCTTGAAGGGTACTGTGAACGGGCAAAGAAGGCACTATCTGTTAAAATGTTTGGTGTAGTTTTTGAAGACATGATTATACAGCAGGCAATGTTGAAAAGGCTGCATGTCCGTGACTGCCGGCACAGATTATCTGTTGTCTCTGGCAGAGCTCAGCAATCAGTTTAGTGTTCCCCTCCCTCTCCCTTCTATTCGTAGAGCTGACACAGAGTCTGCAGACATTAACAGGCGGACATTGACTTCCACGGATCTTCCATGGATTACGCCTTACGTACAAAGAGAGGAACACACGGCTCGTCAGGCAGAAACACGGACTAAGAGACGTCGTGCACCTTGTGAGACTCTTGTGGGATTTACCACCTAACGTTAAAATCTGTTTCATTCCCAAAGCAGATGAAATGTGAGCTACATTCACAAAAGTAAACAACCCTCATCTCCTCCACAAGAGGAGACAAAAACTCCCCAAGATAAAATTATAGAAAAATAAAAAGAAATTGATTGTCTATGAACTAAATCTAGATTGTTTTAAAACCACAGATCAGAAAATTATCATCTGACATCTTCACATCTATCTTAATATTCTTAGCTATACACCTAACAATTCTGTAAGTTTGGAGAGGTTTGGGACTTTTGATGTTTTGAATATTCAGAAAGACATTTTTGATGAAATATTCTGGAATTTTACCTACTTTTTGCTCAGCAAACAATGGCAGCATCTCTATACTCCTTGTTTGTTAAAACACATTGTTAGTATACTTATGATTAACATAAAGAAGCAACACTAGTTAAGTAAAGGGACTGACTGAAATACAGACATATTTTCTGTCCTGTAAGAGTGTTCAAAGACAAACAAAAAGAGGTGACAGCTGGAGTATGAAGACGTGTTTTAAGCTCCTTACATAATGAAGAAGTCAAACAATTCTGAGAGTATTCTAAAGGTTGAATGAAGCTTCATACAGAATTTCATATAGATCTGACATTGCTTCTATAAGGAGTAGGGTCTTTTCACTCTCTCTCTCATGCAAGAATAGGTACCACCGTGTGGGCAACTCCTTCCAAAGTACAGGTTTTCACATGACTCCTTCTCCCTCTGACCATTGATTATTAATGTAAAACTACAGGAACAAGCCAATGAGGGACTCCAGAAGAGTGAATGAGAACCAGCCGAAGTGGAGAGCCTTCTTTGGCTAAAAATACAGTTAGTAGCTTGGTCCAGACTTTTCCTTCCTCTGCAGTAGGTTCACAGATTTCCTTCGTAGCCGTATCACTTACCCTCCCCTTCATTTCCCAGTGTCTCATCCTGCAGACAGAGGTGCAGCAGCGATTTGCAGGGGGAGGCAGGGAGCGTGCAGCCGCAACGCCGCTTCCCAGTGTCATCAGCAGAAGCATTCGCAGCACCGCGACGCGCTAACAGGGTTACCATCGCCATACTACCCCCAATCCACCAGTAAACACACGCAACCCTCCCTCCTTGTCTGCAGCAAGAAATTGTGGAACTAATGTAACATTTGCTGCCATCACATTGTTCACACTACTGTTTTATGTTATGTCTCCTCATTCACCCTGTTGATTCAGATTATAAGCTCTTTAGAGCTGGGACCATCTGGTATTCTGTGTTTGTAAAGAGCCTAGCACAATAAGGTCTTGTTCTGGGTTGACATACACAATCATAACAGAAACAACCTATAATAAATAGATAGTTTCATCTCCCCAGTTGATTTTTTTTTTTTTTTTTACTCCCAGTGGACATTTTGCTGTAATATAAATATTCAAAACAAAAAAGAAAACAGGAAATGGCAGAGCAGCCATGAGGACCTCTTTTAGGTGTGAGGAACAAATTCAGAGTATTTTACAAACTGGTCAACTTTTGTCCTACCACTTTTCTACTTCATTTTGCATTTCTGCAATAAATAACAGGCTAAACAAAATCAGATACAAGTTTTTTCCTCCATTTTTACGTACAAATCTTGGGACGTACCTAAATCACTCAGAACAAACACTGAAGAATACTGTACTCAGAGTAATTAACTGCAGCATAAGGTTAGACAATAATATTATTTTGCTAATTACTCACAGCTTGGGGCCCATCTTTTCAGTGCAGCGGACAACAGCATGTGTTTAATCCCCACAATAACAATAATGGGATACATCATTAACCCTATTTTATTCTTTCTTAATTTTTATAATACCAATAACAAAGATCATTAACCTCTGTTCTGTTTAACTTCTAATCAGCCATTTTAGTTAAATAAATATCATAGAAAACATTAAATATCACTTTGCTTAGCTAGATTTCCTCTCAGGAGGGGAATTTTTCCTAATGTTATATTAACATCAACAACTCAACAAGTGTCAAACCAGTTACGAACAGTAACAAGGAAACAGATCCACTATAACATATGGCCTTTAATAATATTTAATATTTGTTAAGTAGTTTCCTAATAATGTACCTTTTCTCTCCATAAATCATTCTTTTGTGTCAGCTTTCCCTAAAAGCTATAAACATTGAATAAATTACATATTTGATAAATTATCATTTGATCATTCTGTTACTTTCTGAGCTTCAAACATCACTGAAATTCAGGTAGTTTTAGATTTAAAGTTTTGCTCAGGTCCCTTCTTTTTTGCATTAGAAAGATAGGACTAAAATCTGCCTTTGTAGAGAAGGTGAGCTGAATTAAGAGAAGGACAAAGAAAAGGAATGTTTCTCTGCTACTGAGAAGAAATTTATCCATTTTGCATAAAATGTTCAACAAGCAGCAATGATATACTATACGTGAAGCTATATATCACCAATATTTTAAAACACCATTCCTAAGGACTTCTAAAATGACAAAATAGTGAATTAGAGATATATTAGCAAACCAGAAGTGTTAGATTGAATTTGTCAAACTTGCTATTGAAATATGTCTATTTTTTCAGTTATAATTGATATCACTGAATAAGACCTTGCTTTTTTAAGTACACTAACTATAAAAAGAGAGTAGGAAGATATTAACTAGGATAGGCATGAAATTATGTAAATTCTATTAGGTGAAAATCTGACGCAAAATTGTACAAGAAAAATAGACTATTTCTGAAGATAACGGCCAAAACTTGTGGACCACAAGTCTTTCCTTGCATTTCATTATTTACATATGATCATCAGAAGACAGATCATCTGTTAGAGTGATGTCATGTACAGATCAATAATCGGTTGATTAAAAGAGAGCATCTGTGAAGCCTACATATTTAATAAAAGCGTTATGAGGTATTACTTATTTAGAAATGATTCAACAGGAATACTTAATCATTTATCATCTTAAGGCCATAGAGAGTTCCCAAATGCTCAGATCTTGGGAACATGCTGATGTTAAAATACTATTTGACTTTTGATGAAAATCTGTTGGGTCTGTATGCATTACCTCTCTGCTTTAAATTAAATATATTGATTTTTTTCACACTCCTGTAGAACTCTGGCACTATTTATTCCACAGTAGGCACTAGCAGCCCTCTTCCTCATAAAGTGAACATTCAAAAAGTCAAAGGAAGTCACAATTAGAATAGCAGTCAAAAAAAAACAGAAATTACAAACCCAATATTTTGAGCTACATTCTGCTGTACTTAGGAATGCTGAGGGCAGCACCTAAGTATGTATGAAGCTATGAATCAAGAAATAAAGATTTGACTATTCCTCTGCGTTTTTGAAACTGCAAGGGCTTAAAACTGATTTCAGACTAACTTTTAAATAATTTCAACAGCAACACATATACTGTATATTCTACACAAGAGGTTGGAGTGGGAAGGAAAATATGTTGAATTAGCAAGAGCCTTCAGCATAAGAAGGCACTGCTATAATTAGATCTCATCAAGATATCTTATTAATATCTCTGTCACAAACCTGTTAACTTCCAGAGAACGGAGTTAAAAGAAAGACATCTTCTGTAAGTCAAACATACTGTTGAGTTCAAGCTGCTATTCAGTTTCCATTGGAAAGGAAAAAAGGCTAGTTCAAGGTCCATAGCTGATGTAAAAATACCACATTCCTTGACTACAGCTCCTTGGTCCAACACGTTTTTCCAAACAAGCATCAAAACTACATTCTGACCTTCTGCAGCATTTGCATTGAATGTATACATCGAACATACAACATACTCTTCAAAATCAGCGTGAGAACTGCATCCAGGTAATTATTAAGAAAAGGTCTATTTAACAAAATGAAAAGAAGAAATTTCAGTGTATTCCCAGAAACTGAAAGACTTCAGTAATGTCTATCTTATTCTGTGAATGGGAATCTGCCCAGCTATAGATCGCCCCTTTTCCATGAAAATTGGTGATTCCAACTTTTCTACAGCTCCACCAATTTATTCTTAGTTATTGTAAATACTGATTATTATTGTTCTACTTTCTCTGCTACTTCCTCTATCAAGTAACATATTTTCACATAAGAAGACCACTAACTTTAAAGTCACCAAATGCGTACCAGATAATTTTATAATACTGTTGTACCGAGACAAAGAGGAGCTGCTTTGTCGGGACAGGAGAGGCTCTAAAGGCTCCTTTTTTTCTCAGTTTTGGGGGGATTTCATGCAAATCCCAGGACATTTAACTTTTTATTCAGTGGTTCACTCTGATGACCAGCCATTCCATTCCCTGCTGCTTATTCTTCACTCTCCCACTAATCCACACATCAGACATGCTGGATAAAAACCGAGCTGCAGTGAAGCCAAGGGACAGTGGCGTATCTGTATCATTTCTCTTCCTCCTTTCCTTGTCTTAAATCACTGACAGTTTCAGACCTCACCTTCAGCTGGACTCTCTCCAGTAGTTCTTGCGGGTTTGGGCTTTGTAAGCAGCTCGTGAGAAAAGACTAAACAGCATTTGTACTACAGACTAAACTACATGTAATGAAAATGTTCCATTCACATCTTATTAAGAGAAAGACAGGAAGAAGAGTTTGTGCCAAATAAGATGAAGAAAGATAATGCAAACCTCAAATATTTTGGCATCAGAAACTATATGTTAACCCAGCATTATGGTTTTGGTTGCTGCATTGGGATTTTTTGTTTTGTTGTTGATTCAGCATTCTTTTATAATACATCATATTCACTGACCCTCGCATTGTCAAGAGAAGATTATGAACACCTGTCTGATTGAAGAGCTGTATGGAATGTGCTGTTTATATTGTATTTCAAAGAGAGAGGAAAGGATTAAGAAAGGGCTGTGATTTAATACAACCTCAATCTCTATCCATCAACATTATTCACTTTTAACCTGACAAACCAAAGGCAGCAAAGGCCTTTACAATTGGTATCATTTAATTAATCTCTTTCTCTTGTAAAAATATCTGTGTAAGAATTTTTCTGAAAAGAAGAACTTATGAATAAAAGGAAATTCCAACTGTTCCTTAGGCTACAATACTGTCAAAAGCAGAGAATGAAATGTAGATGTTATGGGTGTATGAAATAGAAAATCCCTCCTATCTAGTAATAAAACAATGATTTAAACTGATTTATATATTTTTTAAAAGTATATCATCATGTTTCTAGTAATATTATGAAATGAGAGCAGAGGTTCACACTTTAAAATGTTGCTTGTACATGAAATTGTGCAATGTACACAAGCAAAAGGAGTAACGTAGCATAAAGTTAGAGGCAGATCTATTTAAACAGTTTATCCCTGAACCCATACATATTTCTTTAGTTTAAGAATGATGATACATATATCTGCCCTTGCAAGCAATAGCTGTTTTTGCTGCCCTCTCGGTAAGCATTTGGGTATGTTCTCCCAAGGGGGGAAGAAAAGGTAGTAAAGTGGATATGCCTGTATCCTAAGGGCAATGCTTTATTTAGGCTTTAGTACATATCCTGCAACAGATACGAATGCATAGCATTTAAACTATGTTTTACTAGAATTTGTAAAGTAATATAAACGCTCAGCTTTTAAAAGCCAGCAAGAAGAACCTGCATAGCAAAGTTACTACCACAGAGCATTTCTTCACAAGTGTTTGCTCAGATGCTATCAGAAAAATAATTTTGAAATAACGTGCAACAATCAAAAATTTTATTTTTCACTACCTGACAAGTCAGGTTTGGCATTAAGAGGGTATCAATCCATTGTTGACTGTTATCCCCAGTGCTCTGCTCAGGAAGCCACAGTCTGTGTGATGACTACTTGCTGCTGCCTCCGTCATCTGCCCTCCTTTCCCTGTTTGTTCCCTATGCACACTCAGCAATGCTGACAGGCTGGCACAATTGTACTGCGTACCTAACATAACAAACACTAGTCCCAGCTATCCAAAATAAGGGCAAATGAAAGGCAAATAAAGCCTTCCTCGGCATCATCTTCCTCTGGTAGAAAAAAAACATAAAATACTAGCAAGAAATCTATGTAGATCAATCATAAAATTCAGGAATACCTTGCAGCATCGAGATTTCATGTCTATTTCAATGGGTGTTAGTTTCATATTTACTAGCAAATTTAGAAAAATACTATATTCATACTGATAAAGAAAAGAGTGTGTAAAAAAGGAGCTAGTGTTAGCAAAATTGGCGTCTTTGATAAATGATTGCATACTTGCTGAGGAGAGGAAAACACTGAAAGCAAAGGGACGCAAGTGGAGGAGTCACAATGATAGAAGATGCAGTAAACACCACTATCAGCAACTGCTTAAATAACTTGTAGCAAAAGAATGAATAGAGCTTTAGGGTTTATTATAACTGCTATTATTATTACTGTTATTATTATTACTGTAGCTCAATAGAAGAGTACAAAAGATAGAAACAAGTTGTACGTTCCAAGCCTATGAAAATAGGGCAAACTTAGCCGAATATTTACACAGGAGAAATAAAATGCTGCTTAGATTATTTTGGTTCAGTCTATGCAAAATCATGAGTATGTAAGCAGGTATTTTTTGGTGCGATATGCTATTTTATTTGCCTAATCTTAAGGCATAATTTCTCTGTAAGAAGTGATGAATCCCTTTCTGTGTATTTCATTAAGAGCGTCTCCTGCATACCATAGAAATTTATAGAACTGGAATTTTATACTCAGTTTTCCAGAGCTCAGTATAAAAAATTGTCACTTTCTTCAAAAATCTGCATATATTTTGGAAGCTGCTTGTTTATAATTCAATCTCTTGCTGTTGTCTAATTTGTTAAATCTTTATATACAAAGTTATAGTTTGTTGTTCTTCTTTGCCATAGTAGATGATCTTTTTTTTTCAAACATAATACTAATCCTGTAGATTGGCTTCTCTTCCATCTTTGCCCTTTAAGAAAGAAAGAAAATCTCAGAGGATTTTTGCAAGCAAAGATGGACTATTTTTAATAAAGACTTACTATTTTTAATCTAATGCATATGGAGTAAAATAGGATGTTCATTGTTTTTTTGCCTATGGAAGTTTACTATATTTGTTACATCCTTAATTTTGTCTGTAAGTGAGTTATTACTGTATATTATTTTCCTTTTTGCTTTCCATTTGCTTCCTCACAGTTACTTAGCTTGAGCTAACTGCAGATAGATACGGCACATTTTAAAACACTGATGTTTTATTGAAATGTATAAACTAAGAAAATTGACACCTTACTTGGATTAAGAAAATGAACTACTTATGAAATTCCTTTGGATGTATTTACAAAGATTTCTGCAAATGTCGGGGGGGGGTGTTTGTTTGTTTGTTTTTTAATTTGAGATAAATTGGGTCCTCTGCAACACTGAAAACCTATTTAATGACTCCCCAAAAGGGAGATTACAGATAATTTCTAAATTATTTTTTGAAATCATTTTCTCTTTTTTCTAATTTATTGTTTTTGCATTTTCATTTTTAAAAATTGTCATTCTAATTTCTAAAGATCCTAGAAACTGTCTGGTTTTGCCTCAGGTCACCCATCTGGAAAGTACAATGTAAAATGTTAATTCTGAGATTTTCAACAGTGTTTTGAGATCTTATTCACTATCAAAGGTAAAGTGTACAACTCTGGAAATGTTTCTAACTTAGTAAGGTATTAAAAGGGCAAAAAAAAAAGAAGATATAGTGATCATATTGATTTTCTTTTCTTGATAAGAAAGCAAAAGTAAATGCCTCACATTCACAAAGCAAATAGTAAATATTATTTATTAGAAAAGTTTTAAGACGCAAGCATGTAATTTCAAGGACTTGGAATTGTGAAAGGAAACCTTCTCACCCTCCATTGTAGATCATCTTTGCTTCTGATCCTTACAGTTAGATGAGTGTTTCATAGTATTACATCAGGAGTTATTTTATTATTTAATATTTTCCCTATATTTTCTTTTCATCATTCTCCTCTGAAATAACATATAAGCAATAGCCAATTAACAATAGTTCACAGGGAGTTCTTTTAAATCTTACACAACATCTATAAACAGATACACAACAACTCTAATAACTTTTGCATTGAATTGATATGAATAATGACCTAAATAGCACATGTGCAAGCAATTTCAGTATTTTATACTTGTAGTTCTTCATAGATGCACCCTTTGGGCACCATCCAGCACAGATTTGCACATATGCTCCAGTTTATGCATTCCAAGTAGTGCCAAGGCTTTTGTTTGTACTGCGTGTACAAATGCCACAATTCTTCGCTTTCATGTAATACCTTTAAGAGAAAAGAGGAGAAGGAAGGAAGAGAAAAAGGAGGCTCATGTAATTTCAGTCCATGCAATCCACACTGACTTAAAAGCCGCTCACGCTCATAGTTATTCAAGTTGTTATAAAATTATAGTTGTTTGAAGAAAATGAGCGGAATTGTTTTATGCCTAATTTTAGGAGAAAATCAAACACATTCAGTTCTGACGAATTTTCCAGGTCTTATGAAAACTAATATTGAATTGTCTGCAATATTTATCTAGCAACTTTATGAAAGCAGCCTTCATGTGAAATTGCTTGTGGTGCTTGTTTTCACGTGAGCCCATGTCAGTGGCAGAGTGCAAGGTCAGCCTTTTTAATTTTACCTTGGCCCTTTGACTCAGAGAACCAAGTAGAACCAGGAAGTGCAGAGGTGCATGAAAATAGGAAATATTTTTTGAACCTTCTGACAAGTTCAATTCTCTTTTGGTTTGCATTCTGGGCAACGGTTCAGATCCCCTCTTATTTTAGTCAAATCTGGAGGCCAAACTTCTGCTGGTTTTGTTCAACCTCTGCCCTTTTTTCCTGTCCCACAGTCCCCAATTCACACACTACCTGTGAATCTATTTTGACAGCTGTATTTTCCCAACAGGAAAACACGGCATACACATGTGGTAGTTACAGAATCAGTACACACAGCTCCCTCTCTTGCATCAGTATTCCTCCCTTTCTGTACACTTAAGTTTCTACGGGCTACACCTCCAAAGGGCTCTGACCCTGCAATTCTGCATACTATTCCCCCTTTTTTATTTTATAAAACTCATCAGCATGGAAACAAAATGGAGAAAAACTGCATCTAATTATTTTGATATGTTACTTTAATTTCTAATATATTGCCTGGGGTGCATCTTGGAGTCAAGGAGAGGAAGTTAAAAAAAAAAAAAAAAAAAAAAAAGGAGGCTTTTCCTTTTGGAAATCTCTTCCAAAGATTTTAGACAGCTTTTGGTGTAAAATAAAAAGATGTTATTGCAAAAGTAGTGGGAAGCGAGCAGGGATTTTAATTTACTTTCATGTTGTTTCCCCACAAAGTTCAATCTAAGGTGAAACATCGTGTTGATGTCAAATTTTGCTTCAAGCAAAACAATAGAGGAGCTCTAAAATTAATGTAGGTGTCCAGTCAGAGGCCTTATATAGCCATTAACGGCAGTGCCAGTTTGAGATAATGCATTATAAGCATGAAAAATTTAACAGTAATTGCTGTGTTCTGATCTCTCTCCTTTTTTTCTCACTTTGTTTTCCACAAAATCTGCTGCACATTCCCAGACTGGTCTTTCTGCTAGTTTACCCCACAGAAATGTACTGGATCTGGATCATTATGACTAATGAAAGTGCTCAGAAGTGATTTTTTTTTTTTTTTGGTCAGAATATAATGCCACTCTAGAACTTTCACCACACATTAGGATTGTGTAACAAGGGCTTTTGGTTGCCTGAGGCATAACTTTGATTCAGCACCTCTCCATCTTTAGCCACCCAATTCAACGCACTACTGTAAGATGAGCTGAATACTGAAATCCAGCGCTACTGAGACACTAATGCCATGTTACAGCCCAATACTGTAAAATTATGTTACGCCTTTTGTTATCGTCTATCGGCTTGCAAAAAATAAAAAGGGACCCTGAGCTCATTTAGAACATGAGCTTATTTAGCACATGAAAACAAATTAGACAAAACAGTCTTAAGGCACTGTATTCTGAGCTACAATGAACTGCTATTCATGCTGCTCTCCAAATTCCACTGTAAATTTGCAACCCACATGTTACGGTTTAAGATTCAAACCTCTGGACACAATTATGGCTGACCAGTAGGCTTTTTATCTGACAAATGACTTGGCTGACTTAGAAATCAGATCTTATAGCCTCCAGAGGACAACATGCTGCTATCCGTGAGCTTTCAGCTCTTGGATATTTCACATTCTGTTTTCACAAAAGAAACACCTGATGTGTATCAATGCTGCACGTAATGAAATCTTTCATAGTAGCAGGAAAGATATAACTCTTTCTATTCGAGCCAATAGGTTTGCGTCACATCGGCACTTAAGGGATTAAGGAGAGGACTAGTTTGGCTTCCCTAAATGTATTGTTATCATTATCAATTCGTGCAGTCTTGTAATAAGTTTTCAATAAATCTAAGATTAACTATTATTTTCTCACCTATAAATAAAATATAATCATCTTAAAAATCAATGAAGGGAAAACCATCAAATCCATTAACCTGACTAAGAATTCCTTCAGGCCAATAATATGAGCAGCAGTGCACTGGATCTTTCATTTTATTGAGCTATATCTCTTTGTATGGCAACCAGCAGGGAAAAAATCAAATCTAAAATCAAAGACTAAGGTTTTTGTTCTGGAAACTACTGATGTAGGGACTGAATATGCTTTTATGCCTGGGGTTAATTTTTTTCCACCTTAATTTGCAATCAGACAACATAAAAAAAAGATATTGCCTCTGGAAGGATGCAGCTTTATTACTATCGCCACTATTTTTGGTACTTTTTATCACTTCTAAACCCTGTGCTTTTGAAGTCACCTCCCTAACCTTGCAACATTATAAACACCTTTCCTTGTCTTAGGTGACTGCCAGCCAATACCATCTGCTGTTTGAATCCTTAAAAATACTAACAGACAGGAGTCAAATCTGCATTCTCTAGACAACCTAGGTGATTAATTTTCCCACAAGCTTTATCATACCCATGAGTGGACTCATTCCTGTGTGTTTCTCTTGTGACTGCTCCTCATAAAACATGAAATTAACAGCAAGGCAATTTCACAAAAAATACAATATTTCATAGACAATCCACATCAACTAATAGAAAGGGTTGTCCTATTTTTCAGTTGCCCTATCTGAACCTGATCCAAATGCATTTCTACTCTGTCCTGTAAACAGAAATGTGCTCAACCCACAAAACCATTAAACTGGGCCAAACCAATAGGCTTTTTTTTTTTTTCCCTAAAAGAAAATAAAAATAATAGCATTAGTTTCTGCTTTCATTAACTGTCGGCAGTGCTACTTCCCTTAAATGCCACTACTCCTCTTTACCAACTCGGATTCTATTTGTATTCCCCCTCCTGACCCACACGTTCCAGCTGCTTCATCCTCAGATGAACAGGATGGTTTGATAAGTTAATTGATGACATACTAATATCATATGCCATCGTGATATACATCAAGATGATAGGACAAAAAAAACCCACCTTTTTTTTCTTCATAATAGAAGAGGAGAGAGGTAATAATCCCCTTTTACAGATGAGCAACAAAGATCCATGTAAAAATATTAAATAATTTCAAATGCTATGACCTGATTTTTTCAAAGTATCAGCCTTCAGCTTTTTTGACAGTCAGTTTCAAAGGTTAGTGAAAAAAAGAAACAAAAAAAACACTGTTAGATGTCTGTTTTACCTGATTTGTAAACATCTCGTTACTAGTATGTATTAAAGTCTATCTTAAATTCTAAGTCTCTAAAGCAGAATCAAATTCCTTTGACAAGAAAAACAGACTCATTAATTATATACTTTTCAAGTTGTGTGCAGGTGAAACAAAGGTCCTACAAACAATGGTATCCTCCATTACAGAGCCCTACTTCTTTCACACAACAGATCCATCCTAGGCATTGACGAAGCAAGATTTGGTGGAAAAACAGTAGACAACCCTTAATAAAAGATACATAACAGGGCTTTATTGAAGTTTACCCATGCAATCTAATATGTCATTCCTTAACTTCTGGGTGCTTCAAATTGCAGTCTTAGTTCTGTCTTTTGACCCCTTTACATGTAACTTACTAATTTTTTTTTTTTAAGAGTCATTAGAAGAGTTGAAACCTTTAAATTGCCATACATGTAGGCTAACAAAGTAGCTAACAATAATGCTAGGTTAACATTTCATATACAAAACAAGAGTAGGAAGAAGTGAGTTTGAGAGATGTTTGAGGAAAGCAAAGCAATGTTATGACTACGAAATCCTGAGTTCCATTCCCTAAGAAAATATAACGCTCCAGCACAGTGACTCTGAACTGCTGCTACATTCATCACTAGTCATCTATTCAGTCTCTGAATAAAATCCATTAAAATATTTCAAAAACATTTTTATATAATGCACACACTCATACAAATAAGTCTACAAGCAGAGAAAGTTATAAAGTTGGGAAAACAAACTTACCACCCTTTAAGCCACCCTATGAAACCACATGCAAGTATTATATTAGTACAACTGTAATACAACAATCTTGAGTACAGAGATTTCCAGGAAAACTTCACAGAGCTTTTTACAGTAAGCTCAGACATGCTATGAATTCTTTCCTAATGAATATGTGAGAACATATTCATTATTTCCTGGACACATTAGGAAATTCTGAGAGGAATTGGGAGGCCTCTGCAGACTGCAGGTGGGATTAGTCCATTATTTTATCTTTAATATTGATCTCCTTATGAATTTTTCCCACACATTGCATATTGAAAGGATAGTCAGTGAACTAGAAGAAAGAAGAATACTCTTCACCAAATAACACTTTGCTTGATAGCAAATATAAAATAAAGCTAACACAATTTAAGCACTTAAATATACCAGATAGTAGAAGTACTATCCTCACTTAGGAAAAGTACAATATGATAGAAACATTTGTCCCACAAGAACAATCCTAGTGTAAACCTAGTCCATTCAAATCAATTACTGAAATTATACTGCATTCATATTGACATGACTGAAAGAAAACATTGCTCTTTGTTCCAGAGGATGGTTTCCATTTTATTCTTTACTCATTGAATTGTTTCCTCATCCTTCTTGTTTTCTTTTGCTATTACAGTTCTCTCTCGTATACAATTTTTGCTCCCAAATCTGACGAATCTGCATTTTATTGTATCGAGTTGACCTTTTTTCTTTTTTTTTTTTAATCATGAACTTTTTCAAGGATTTTTGATATTCATGTAACAAGAGAAGTTCAAATATGGTAACGTAGTTCATAGTGATGACCTGCTGTTTTACCCAATACGCTAGCAGTGTTGACTGAGGCTGAAAGAGGTTGAGGGACAAAAATCGCGTAACAAACAGACCATCCAGATTAGAAGTTCAAAATAAAGATCCTTTTGCCTTTGAATTTGTCTCTAACCACTGGACCATATGGCTTTTCTTCCTCAGCAGTGCTTAAGTTCAGTTGTTTCTGGCTTTTCTCTTTTTTGTTCTTTTTTTTGGATTTTTATTTTTTTGCTGGAGATTGGATACTGAGAGGAAACCATGTTGAAATGTGCTCTTTGGACTATAAATTATGTCTGCTGAGCAGAATCAAAAGGATTTCATTTTATAATGGCATAAATTAAAAAAAAAAAAAAAAAAAAAAAAAAAAAAAAAAAAAAAAAAAAAAAAGTCGCCAGGCAGCATTCAGAATCAAAACCACTTCTTTTTGAATACTTAACAATTCACAGTTGTTTGGAAATATGTCTATGATTAGCTTCTTTCACACAAATTCAGATGGTCTACATTTAAAATGTTGCAATACATGCAAGAGTCTAAACAACAGCATTCTGCACCTCGCAAGATGAAGGTCCTGATCCTTTAACTGGCTTTGCACAGTGGAAAAGCACTGGTGACTACTAAGATGGGACTAAGGGAACCAGGAGTAGATTTTCATGTGACTTTGTTTCTAATTCTTCCAAATACTTATAATATTTTTCTCAAATTAACATTCTACATCCTAAAATAAGACTAATTGCTAGCAAGACAAAGCTAAACTGGGAAATTAAACTGTCATGCTCATTTACAGCTATGTGCTAACAAAACTTCCTTAGTATAAAATTCAGAAACCATAGAAACAAATGTTTTATTTTCCTATGCTCTTTCCAGTAAATTTTTTTACTGTCAGAATTATTTTAGTGATTAGCGACACATTTTTAATTTGGTTGTAATGGGAGCTACACACATAGGAACTCTAGAAAAAATATTGTTAGGCAACTCCAATGGATATGACCCTCTGTCACATGACATAATACTAATGAAATGAAATGTTAAGAGTATTGAAAGAGTATTAAGAGTATTGAAATATCTTTTTTCTGCAGAAAAATATTTTCTTTTTCCCCTAAAGATTCAAAGAGAAGGTACATGGAAAGAGATGATTAGGTGATATAAAAAAGAAACTTACTTAGTCAATTAAGTTGTTTTCTATCTTGAACAAGGTTGAATTCAAAAATTTCCTACTCCTTGGCATACACATGCATGTGTGTTTGTGAGCGAGCACACTACACTGTCTACTACTGTAACATAACATAGTATAACACTTCATAGCTAATGGCAAGGGTCATTTACTTTTCCATATTTAAACTACAATATCAAAATGAAGAAAAGGTACTCATATAACTAAAATTCAGCTGGGTTGCTCTGGGATCCTCTTATAAAGCCTATGCAAAAAGAATCTATATGAGTCTGAATATATGCATTTATGTATTAAGCAGAGAACTACACAAGGAGGCCAGTATGAAAGACAGAAATTGCTCAGATTTCTAAACCTGAATGTGATATCTTAATTTACAACATGCATTCTTTTCAGAAAATAAAAATGGCAGATACATTGTATAAAAAAAGAAATAGTGTTTCTATTGCCAATTTTTAGCCCTTATAAATAGCATGTATTTCTGCTACTTCCCCTATTTCCAAGTAGAAAGTTTAGGAAATATTCTCTTTTCATTAAATATTCAAAAACTTCATAGAGGGCACAATTATGATGTGTGTTGTAACAGGCTGTCAGTCTTTCAGTATTAGAAAGGTGCTATAAGAATACTGAATAGTCTAACATCCTGGCAAGTGTAAGCATCAACAAAGAACATCCCACCTATACTTTTTCAACAGCAGGCCTTCAAGTAAGGAAAGAGATAGTTGCTGCTGGATCTGGAGCTTAATAGAAACTTGATAAAGGGAATGGCATAAAATTATCAACCTCTTTTTCAACTCACTGTCACATCAACATTTTTCAAACTGTCATTGTCCTACTGTAAATAAAGTCAAATACATGTTAATATGAAAAAATAATTCTCTAACCATTGAGAAAATATCCTTTATACATATCAAGAACGTGAAATTGAGAAAAGTGCTCGGGCCAGTTGTGCTGCTCCAAGGCCAGGGAAGGGCTGTTCCTTGCTGCCTGCTCCAGGCTGCTTTGGCCGCTCTACCTTTGCAGGGCATTCGGGGAGAGGGCAGCTGTCACAGACCACAGTCCTTAAAACCAACTGAATCCCAATACAGTTTGGAATCAAATATAAACCTACTTTATTTACATTTGAGTAAGATCACAGGGGCTTAGTTTCTATCATTTTCTACTGTAGCATTTCTCATAACTGAAACAAGTTAGAAATAGCAAGCAGTACAATAGAATAGGATCTAGTACATTTTTCTCATTATTGGCTGAAATGAATTATACTTTTGTGAGGACTGGTCACAACTGCATTTACTAGTATTCACCATGATTAGTATTTCTCTTAATTTAATCCCTCATTCACATGTCTAACGAATTATGCCACCGATGTATTGAACTTTCCATATGATTTCACATTTGATATTCTGTACGTACACAGTCCACTGTCTACTTGATTCTTGATCCCTGAAAGTGCTGCCATGACTAAAATATCATACATTAAAGTGTATCACACCGTGATGTATTTTATGAAAGTTTTTATTTACTTCCCTCTTAATATAACTTCCCTCTTTTTAGAATTATTTCTTAATAACTTCAAAACAGTAGAAAATGACATCTCTGGAACACTTGCTCCTTCCGTATATATTGCTAATAATCATTAATAAAGATGCTATGTATCATGGAGTCTTTTACACCAGTTTTTTTCAACAGCTACAGTCCCAGTCAAAAGCCTATCTTTTTCTGTTACATTTGTTCCTAATCCTTCAGTACATTTCCCTCCCTGTAAGAGACATCATAGCCGAAACAGTTCATTATTATTATTATTTCTACATTGCCATATGTGTAAAAAGCACTTTGCAAAAAGATGAAACAGATGTTGATATAAATAGCAGGTAAGGTGGTGGAAAAGATAGACAGCAGTGAAAACAGATGAAAAAAATGCTTGCAAACTGACAAATTTTAAATGCTTCAGACTGCAAATGCCACCTACAATTTCCTTGTTAAAACAAAATAATACCTTTAAAGCATTTTAAAATTAGTGGCTTTGCTAGTTTTCCTCTTAGTTTCTAACTCAGCAAACTATATAGGATATATCAAGCTAACTGAACTGTTTCTTTCACTTGAAACTTACTTTGATACCTGCTTTAAGCAGAAAGATTCTACTTAAAATATTATAAATGCTATTTCATCAATATGGACAAAAATTTAATTGATTCTAGTGATTTAATATTAAAAAAAATACACAATAATATCTCCATCTCCAATAAAAAAAAAAAAAAAAAGACTTGGAAATAGAAAACACCACTGGAGTTTCCACAAAAACTTCAGCAAATTTTTGCATCTTTGTTATTTTACATTACAGATGGGAAAATGGAAAGGGAATAATTTATTTCATTGCTCAGTCTGTTTGATTTAATACAATACTTGTTTTGCTTAGATTGGTCTATCAAGATTCTGTAATGAATATGTATATGTATTCTGCCATAGGATAGTGGGAAAGTTGCTTATTTTGGCAAAAAAAAAGGTTTTAACTGTCTCAAGAGGTAATTTTATATCCATTTATACCAAAATATATACAATTAGAAAAACATAAAAACAAGTTTATGGACAAGCTAGTATAAATAAATGGATATTCAAAGAATTGCAAAAGTAATACAAAGATGACCTTTAAGGAAGACTTTAAAGCTGAAGGTACTGGGGAGTAAATACATGGCTCATCACTTCACAAGCAGCATTTTCCTAAGAGTATGACAATCAAGCATACCCATGCACACCACTCCAAAACAGGTAAGAGTTTCTTCACCAGCCTGTTTGGCATTGATTCAAGCTCAAAAAATTGAGTGACTCAGCTCACTAGTAGATGTCGACAGTCCTCCGCCACCTCCTTCCTTCTGAATATGTCCCTATATGCTGGAAAATTCACCAGCTTGTTTCTTTTCCTAGATATTTTCCATGTTCAGACTTCAACTTATATACTTTTTGTAATTGAATCTGTGGGATGCTATATCTAACACCAAATTTTTGCATAGCTTGAAAGAGAAAATTAATTTTGCAATAATTTAAAATATAAAATGAGAATATTTTCAGTCAAAGGGAGTATCACTTCTTTTAGCTCATTAACCAGAAAAAAAATAGGAAAAATGATCAGAAATACAAACCGCAATACAAACCACTATCTTGCCTTCATTGTAAATATGCTACATTACAGTAACTTCCCAAATGAACATGGCCATGATAGAATCCATTCAGAATCCATTAATAGCATTTCTTTAGGAAGATGGCCCTAAAAAGATAACAAAAAGGACAAAATCCAAACTGAATAGAAAATAACATTCAAATACACACCCTCCTACATGGCTATAAACACCCTGATTTCTACTAGCTGTTGACCGTAAGGCTATGCTTCATAATAATTTCTAGAAATATTAGTCATAGTAGTAGTAATACAAGCAAGTACTGAATTTTCTGCTTGAAATTTTGCTAATAAAAATATTGCTAATTATTTTTCCAATCAAAAAATATCAAAGACAAACTGCCTAAAATTTTTATCCAGGTACCATGACGGACTAACCCAGAAATCCCCATCTTGACTTTCTTACCATGCCACATCTGAATTTACTCAAAACTATTTACTCTCTTTCAAATATGCTTTCATGGTAGCTGAAAACAAAGAGAACTTTTAACCTAGTATTCTGGATTTTATCTTTTGGGGGCAATCTAAATTACTTAGACCTGATATTAGATGTGAAACACAGGACATTCAAAGTGGTTCTATCTTTTTGATGGCATTAAAGAAAAGATAGTTTTATCAAAAATAGTAGTAGATTGCACTCTATTCTACTCTCTTCATAATTTTATGTTGGCACATCCATGAAACATGACACAGTAATTAATTAGCTTCCAGGATAAAATAAGAAGAGAACAAATTTCCTACCCTGCATATACATATAAAAAATACAGTTTTATTAATGGCTACAGAATTCCAGTAAATTGTATGTCACTACCTAATTAAATTTTGAAAATTATGTCACATACATATTTTAAAAATACTTGACAACATAAGAAGATCAAAGTATTATTACTAAATACATTATTGTATTGCTATATATATTGACAAGGGATAATTTTATCATTTTCAATACTAGTCTAAAATTCATATTTTTTAATGTCGATTCTCATGAGCAAAAGTCTCCTTTTTCTACTATAGTATAAATTCTAGTATGTGACTCCTATTCAGTGAATACTCTATCATTAGCATTTCTTTTTATCCTCTGTGTGCAAAACTTCATGGATGTTTATAAAACTATACTGGCAGGATAGAAACAAGAAAATGTCAAATATTTGTTTCTGACGTGACACCCTGTTTTTCATGCCAGAAACAATTCTCTTCAGAGCTGCTGAAACAACGTATTACAGTCAAATAATGTCTCGGGTAAATGCTTAATAGCAACTGCAGCATTTCTTTGTGATACACTTTTGGTTCCCTTGGATAAGAGGTGCTGTATTTATCATTTCAGGTCTTGCCTAACAGTAAGATTAGACAAGTAATCTAATAGTAGCCTAAAGTAGCAAGTAAAATTACTTAGCAAGTCTAAAATAGCAAGTTTTAGGTAGTAAAGAAATAATAAGTAAAATAGTAAGATTAGACCCTGGCCAGTTTCAAATGGCCTGAAAGGAAAGAATAAGCATCCCTATTGTACAGAATGAGGAATAAGCAGTTCCCCATGGAGTTTTGGACCCTAAGTTTTAGGTCTTCTTCTACACATTTCCACATACTAGTTCAGCAACAGAGTCTAGATTCAGAACGGTAGATAAAAGACTGAGGATATATTTTGCATTTTAAGATACAAGCATAAGCAAGCTTTCTAACTCCTAACTAGAGAATAACACGTATATTATTCCCTACGTTCACACAGTAGTTTGTGCCAGGGGCAGTGGGATTGATGCAAGCAGTGCAATTCCTGATTCACATTACTGTGAAAGAAAAGACTGCGGCATCCATGCCTTTAAAAAAGACTTTCTCTTGCACTACTGTATGAAACCAGAAACAGCATGGAAAGACATAGAGGAAACATTAACAAAATAAAAATGAAGATCAAGAAATATCTTTCTTAATGAGAAAGATTCAGGTTGGTTGTCATCTTTCTATCCCTCACTGGGACATGAAGGTTTCAGTGGTAAAGGTGGCCTAAGGCATGATCAGCTCTAGTAACGACTATGATGGATGATACCACTATGTTGTATGTTGTGTTGGGATTTTCAGGGTACATCATGGAAGCAGTAAAGGATTTGTGGGTGAAATTGTGATTTTTACAAGATAAATGTACTTCTATTTTAAATATTGTAGTGTATGTATGTGCAAATCACATGGTAAAAAACAGCACACCAATTGGAAAAAAAATCCATTTCAGAAGAACAGATAATGAACAAAGATAGTGGGATGCAATCCATTCATGGATACATGAATGCATTTCCAAAAAAGACAGTAAATACTTCATATATAAAAAAAATGGTGATAAATTTTAAAGTATATTGTTATTGCATGTGTATGTTTTGTATAAAGCTTTCTACCTGATTCACTCTGCTAGCATTAGGGGATTTTGGTGCAAACAGAAATAGTTGTTCAAAGATGCCCTGTCAACCATCTTCTGCATAAATTCTATACATTATTAATTTTGTATTGGAATTCTTCCTATATAAATCTCACATATTTACTATTTAAAACAGTCCCCAAAATGCACAGAATCCCCTATATTTGTATTTAATTTAAAAGCTTAATAGATATAAAGAAGAATTCAACTTGTACTGAGTTCCCAGCAAAATAAACGGATCCTTCGTTCTAGCACTAGTATGGGTCTGAAGCTGTCTCATGTTTATTTATAATTAGACATCCTTCTTTGCAGCAAGGAAACAAAGAAGGTTAATGTATAGGTGTAATTTAGCATACTATTACAGCTTACTCCCCTGTAGTTCCCTGGGCTTATTTATTGCACGTCTGCATTTGTTATTTCCTCTCCTCCTTCCTCTCGCTACTGCTGGAGTTAAAAGAACAGAGCCCGTTTGTCAGTCTCACTAGTGAACTGATCTTTGCCGTACGCCTCAGTTTACACTTTCAAGTGATTGGATTATCTCTGCCTGGCCTAATTAAAATTTAAGACCCCTGTATTTTTTTCCTGGTGTTCTTTACTTTTCCCGGTCTATTTTTTTCTGCTAGGTCAGCCATAGCCAAATCATGCAGAAAAGCCAAACAGAAACACCCTTTGAACAAAAACAAAACTTAATTTCACTAGAAACATCTTCATTTTTTGTGTTTTCATACGGCAGTCGTTCACCCCCGCCATTCAAACAGCTCCTCTGAACACAGTTTTCCACGAAGCCGAACAGCACCAATCCATCAGACAAAGGAAGTGTTACACTTGTGGTAGCATGCAAGCAGAGCGGCGGTGGGATGGCTTGCAGTGTGACAAATCCCCTTTCCAGTCATATGGTGCAGTACGTGTGCAAAGGGCACTGTGTGTTTGGTGGCAGCTCGCAGCGCGCAGAAAGGGCAGCGGCGGAAGGCGCAGCGCTACCCAGCGCACCCGCCGGGCTGGCGTCGGTGCCACGCGCTGGTGAGCAGCGCAGGCCTCCGAGAAGTTAAGGCAAAGACAAAGAATAATTTCTCTTGCTTGTGCAGATGCCCTGCAATTTATCCATGCTCAGAAAATAGCATGAGTGATCATAGAGTCATGCTGTTATGGTCCACCATTCCAGTTGCCAAATTTTAAACTTCAAGTTCTCTGTCCTCCTGCCTTACAACAATCATCACACCTGTTTCTATATCCCTCACAATTGAAGTTTTCATCACCACTTGAGAACACGGATACTATTTGACCTTCCCTCCACCATCTTATTTACTTATTTCTGACCTGGAATCCACGATGATTTTCAATTCTACTAATCTAGTTTTCACACAGATGTTTTTCATTGCTTTCCCATTTAAGAGTATCAGCAGTGCTTTAGCAACTGCGACTTCGTTCAGCCAAACGGTTTGTGACAGCTCCCGCGCAGAATTTTTATCTCTTTACATAAAACTCCATCAGCAGTGCCCGCTCACAAGCACACCTGCAACAGCATATGCTTTTGATCCTGAAGGATATCTAAGCAAGCTGAATGAATGAAGAGAATAAGACAGACTTTATGGCAGATATAGATATGCACATCCAGACCAGAGGGAGCTCTGGTTTAAGACAACCTTCACAAAATCTTAAGTTTCTCAAATGTTGTTAGTGGTTTTAAGTAAGGAAAACAAAGGCTACCACTAACTTTTTTTTTTTTTTTTTTAATAAAAATATGAAAATAAAGTTAGACATTAAAATGTCTGCCACTATGTTAAGGAGCATTTTAGAAAAGTTGATGCTAGGTGTGTAGGTGCTATTTCACATGTTGTTAGTGATTTTTTTTTTTTTTTGAGTGACATAATATACAGAGAGCCTTCAACACACAAAACAAACAGGAAAACTTCAAAGCTCATAGGTGAGTTGTTCTTTTCTCCCCCATGTAATGCTAGAGTAGTGAGTAGTTTAACCCAAGGAAGTGAAATCACTGTTTCCAGATTACTTCAAAGTGTTACCCTTACCACCTTTTTGCCTAACAACAGAAGGAGTGCGCTCTTTCCTTTGAGAGATTCCTTTCTTTGGGAGTTTTATCCCTAACCAGAAGTTATCCTTACAATTTCCAGCATGATAAGCCAGCTGTTGCTCAGTAAAAATATAAAGTGAATGAAAGGAATAACAAGTATATGTCTAAAATTAAACAGCGTTTGTTTCAGATAACAGTAATTAGTGAAAATTGTGCCTATGCAACCACTTTGAATTATAAGGAGCTTAGAGATTTCCAACTCAAATCACAGATTTGAGCCTATCCTTACAATTTCTGCTCTACATCAAATCAGAAACCCAAGCCTATTCATTAATGCTCCTGAAAATGAAGGAGATTAACAAGGTTAATGTGACTTTGAACTAAAAGAGAGGTACACTTGCAATAAATAGTTGGTAAGCCTATTGGTAAGCCTATACTCTTGTTTTCTAACTACAAAAATTACTTTAGAGAAAGAGCTATACTCTCCTTTTCATACACCAATAATTTTGGGCAAAGGAAAATTAAAGTTTCAAGAGTCTTATTATAAGAATACAGGGGGGGGGGGAAAAAGCAAATACATAAAATTAGTTTAGATTAGTCAGATTCTACAAATAAACCGTGTGGGCATGTTTTTTAGCACAGTGAATACTTTCCTTCAGTGGCTTCAGCGGAAGATGATAATTTCTTCAGAAAATAAGGTCTAATTCATATCTAAACCACTTAGCTACGGATCTATAGCTTTTTTTTTTTTTTTTTTTTTTTTTTTTNTTTGCTTTAACAAATACTTTTCTCATTCGTGTATTTAATTTTGGAGCATATTAAAATCAGAAAAGCACAAGAGATTCATTAATTCTTTAAGAAAATCAGCAGATTTCTTTATACCAACCTTGTGCTTCACAAGTAAGACCAAACAATTAAAGAATTCATTTTGCACTACAACAAATATCCACAAAGCACTGGGTAATGTGTTCTTTTCCTCTGGTTTAGAAAAAAATAAAAATAAAAAACAAAAAACAATTGTATTCATTAGCAACTTTTCACTTGCACGGTTTGCATGTTTTACACTCAGTCAGCTGTCATATGAGATGATGGGAGCTGACAGTTTGAAATTTTAAAAGTTCAGTTCCCTTCAAATGTACTAAATGAACAAGAGCTGTCTAATTTTGGTTGAACTGAACCCAAGAAAAAGCTCCGGTGAGTATGCAAAGTTTTATTCTACTTTTTTGAGTTTAATATGCACAGTGAATATTCAATGCTTTTTGGCTAGATACACTATTAATTCTGAGTAAGAAAGATTTCATTAGGTAAGCTTCAGGCAACGGTGAGCTACAAATGGAATTCCTTCCTTATTTTCTGAAACTCACAGTTTATGACCCATATCCAATGACAAATGGTCTATAAATTCTCTTACAGTCTTTAATTGCATAAACTTTACATTATAGCCTTCCATTAACTTGTGAAGATTTTTGCTACAAGATGTGGAAATAACAGTAAAAACAAAAGTTCCCTCAGCTCTTGAACAGATAAAATATATAAATAACTTGTTCAGGATTCATGTCTTTTGTCTAAATTTTTATCTTTTCACAACTGCAGAGAAATAAGATTTAAATTAAATTAAAAAGAAATCTGTGAATTACTGCTCAGTTACCTAATGCTTACTTAGCACTGTCTATGTTCCATCTCAAAGCGAATTGCTCCTAACCCCGTCAAACTTATTTATCTTATAGTAGTTTCGTATATTGGTATATTAATAAATGGCTTCTTTTACCTTAAGTACCGCATGCATGCTCCTTGAGCACTGCACTCCTCCGCTGGATTTTGCTGACACTTTGATTTGTTTCAGAAAGCACTAAATAAATAAGCAATAAAAATTGACATAATGTATTTGATCAGTATTCTAAAGCAAAGAGCCTTAGGCAGATTGTCTATATCTACCCTGGAAGTAGATAAAGCAAAACCACCTAGAAATACTATTTTGAACTGCAATTTATATGAAAACAAGAAAGGCAACAAAACCTAAGTTGTTACTAGGACTACAGGCTCTTTCTTGTAAGGTGACTTGCTATTTGCCCCTAATTACCATGATGAGTTGTAAAATCTAATGCTACCCACATATTGCATCTGTGTAGACACCTTGCACTATAAGGCCTGCCTCAATGCTCAAATCAACTACTAAGCAAGGAGAGAGGTGTATATATATAAATATATTATTTCAAAAATATTATTCCTGAGGTGACCACATCTGATGCTGATGATACTCAGTAACTAGATATTGGACAAAGTGAAGACCTGTCGAGATAATTTTTTATTCTTTTTTTAAAATTTATTAGACAGAAAATATCAAATTCAATTTCAGTCCTACACTCTTAAATCACTGAAAAATATTGAGTAGCCAAGACTTAAAGCAAAGACATATGTAAATGTAATTAGATCGTTTGCATATATACTGTAATTGTGCCTGATTCTAGAAAACTCAGCTCATCACAGCACTCTAAGGTCTGTCCAAAATTAATTCAAAATAGGTAGCTTGCTATTTTTGTAGCACAGATGAAAGAAAAAGCCTATATTTTCAGTCTAAGCTTCTCCATCAAAACTAAAATTATTTTTTAAAAAATCAGACATATTAAAGCATCAATAAATATATTTTTCAGTTGTTAAATAAATTCCAGCACTTTCTACCAAATATTGAAAAATGTATGTTTAAATACTTAGTGTACTAAAAATCTTTTGTTTTCTTCATTTGGTCAGGACACTGCAACCTAAATAGAGGTGATTTTTAAAATAAAAAATTGAAATTGTCCCTGCTTCTCAAACTCTTGAGAGATTGTTAATGGTGGTTATGCAAATACAGTGTCACCTGCCCCTCAGTGGTGAGATCTGACTTCTCCAGAGACACTGCTATCCGTGCCCCCTCTTTGTGGAGTACTTGGTGGACAAATGTTGAATGTGAAGCAGCAATGCACTCTTGCAGCAAAAGCCTACAGCCTCTCAGGCTGTACTCGGAAGAGTTTCTCCAGCAGGTCAATGTGACCTTGACCCTTTAATCAGGCCTGATGAGGCCACAACTGGAGGGGTGGCCCCAAGCAGGCCTGAGCTGCCTAGTACAAGACGTGGATGTATTTGAGCAAGTCCAGCACTGGGCCATGACGATAATGTAGGGAGTAGAGTCTCCGTCACATGAGGAGAGGCTGAGAGCCAAGAGAGCTGGGCTTGCTTAGCCTGGAGAGGGGAAGGCTCAGTGTCCACAAATATCTGAGGTAGGATGGGAGCACCTGATTCTTCTCAGTGGTGCCCAGTGAGAGGACAAAAGGGAATGGACATACACGAAATACAGGAAATTCCACTCAAATTCAAAAAAAAAATTGCTCCTCTGAGGGTGGTCAAACCCTGGAACAGGTTGCTGTGGAGTCACTGTCCTTAGAAATGTTCAAAACTTGACCGGACACAGACCTGGACAACCTGCTCTAGTTGACTTTGCTCTCTATGGGCAGGGAGATAGGAAGGGATCTCTGGAGATCATCTAGTTCGATCAACTGTTTTGTGAGTCTGTGAGAGCAGCTGGACAAGGCAACAAGCAGGGAAAATGTATAAATCAGGACTCATTTGGGAGTTGCCTTTCTTGATTTTAAGAGATGTATGGATTAATGGTAGCCCCATAGCATCACTACCCTGAAATCAAAAAAGTTAAAGACATAATGATGTAGGATAACTGGCCATTTGTGGCAAGAGTAGTTAGCAAAGAGTTCCATTGCAAATGCCAGGTGTGCCAGGAATTTTAACTTTTTCCGTGTCAATGAAATAAAAGCTGCTGCTGGGAAGATAAACTCTTTAATTTCAAAGAAGGCAAATAGCAAAGAACAGGTAATTTTCAAAGAAGGATACATAGTTAGATATATGCAGACAGAAAATAGTGGCATATAACAAATGTTTTGGGAAAGGACTAGAGAATATTTACAGCCTCAATCCTATCAAAATACGGAACATTTTCTCACTTGAAGCAAGAGAATTTAGTAATCCTCTCTGTAGGACACATGGGAATTCCCCTATATCTAGGAAGTGGAAATAATTATATCCAATTATATCATATCTGTTATTAATGAAGTTGAGGTCTGTTGTATAATCCCATAACAGGTGTTCTTTTCATATTTTGCCTGTATATCCAAGCCAAAATATTTTATGACATTTTGTAAATGTTGTTGCAGAGTTGTTGGGGTTTTTTTGAATAAAAATAAAACATATGGCAATTCATTATAGATGGTATTTTTTGCTATTTTGAAAAAAAAATCTTTCTTTGTTGGCTGAGAAACTTTGTAAGCAATATATAACCAGGATGTAGACAATGCCAACATCATTTAAGGATCCTTTTTAAATGGATGCCTATAATATTGATTATGAAAGACCACTAATAATTTATTCTTACATTTTTAAGTCTATCAGTGATGTTGTTAGTCACTGAAATCAAGGACAAGTTCCGTAGTTTAACATTTGCAGGGATCACCAGCTCCAAGGTAAAAGGTCACTGGCCCCTATAAGGGAGGAATTCTGTCTGCACATTTCCATTTGACCTTGAATAACAGACAGGAACTCTAGGACTGATTTGTTGTTGGCTTAAGTAGCAGTTATGCTGCTTACAGCTGATGATTTCCATTCCTCACGCTACTCTAGGATAATGGTTGAGTAGCTTAAATTTTTCTAGACAAACTTAGTGATTTCAAGAAATGAATTCTATGAATTTTAGTAGTTTTATTTGTTTTGCTCAACTGTACTGAAAAAACCCATAAGCCACAGATTTAATGCAACTCTCATAGTGAGAAATGGCTGCTAGGATTTTTCTTTTCTTTCATGTTTTGCAGCTTTGCCTATTTTGAATAGCAGCATATATTTTTAACTCTAGAAACCTAACCAAACTATGGAGTTAGGTAGACCTGAGATTCAACTAATTCCATGCTTTATAGTAATTTTGTAAAACAAGTTGTTATGCAAAGTTTTATAATCCTCCAAAATCCTTAATTTTGATACTAAGTACCTTCAGCTCTTAAGTGCATTAAGCCAGCCAAATAAAATAATACAAATCTCCACCTTGCAAATATCTCTTAAGTACCTACTCTAATAATATTACTGCATTTGACAAAGAAAACATGTTTGTGTAGAGTATTATTTAAAGTAAACATGTTTCATGGAAAATCAATATATTATACTTACAAATTAACTCTCATGGTGAAGTAGAGAACTTGCATCTTTTTGATAGCTATATAATTTCAAACTCCTCAGTCTATCAAATAATTGTCATCACAATCCTGTCTTCCTACACAGAAAGGGTCACTTATTTTGTCATTAAGACCTCTTAGTGATTCTTTTATTAAATTTCTGTCACAAAAGATGTTTTTAAAGAATTTTATACATGATTATATGCATTTAAAAGAGGTTTTGATTTCTATTTTCAGTATTCCATAAAACAGATGGAGGTAGCTTATTTGCTAAATGTTTTAGTTAATCATTTTCTGTAATTAAATGATCTCTGATCATCCAGGATATGAAGATGTGTAATAAACTTAAGGAAATTGAACAGTCAATAACTGGAATAAATGGCAGTAGTTAACTACTGTATAGGGAGTTTAGAATTC
The DNA here is from genome assembly GCA_013398735.1 of Nothocercus julius. NCBI lineage: Eukaryota > Metazoa > Chordata > Aves > Tinamiformes > Tinamidae > Nothocercus > Nothocercus julius. The sequence continues at coordinate 18,216,286 of VZSV01000001.1, read as the reverse complement.
CTGTGCACTATTTAAAGGAATGCCTCTCCAGTCTCTGTGTCCTTTCACATGGAGAGCTTCTACAAAGTATAGAGGATGAGTAAGCTGCATAAAAGCAACTGTATTTTGGATCTTTCTATCCCATGACAGTCCAAAGCAGATTTAGGGTGCAACTATAACCACACATTTTTTTTCTCCATACTTTTCCTGCATACACCATTTGTAAGGCCAAGTCATGGTGGGCTTTTCAAAGAGGCCATACTAAATTGCTGCTGTCACTCTTATTTCTTCCTCCCAAAAGAAGAGTGTTACTGAAGCATTGCCTTGTAGGACTTCCTGTAGACTTCCTGAAGCATAGAAGTAGTTGAAAGAAGGAGAAAGAATAATGTCAGGGGAATGCAGAGCAACTACTGAAGGTCTCAACAGTATTTCTATGAAATGTCATCAACCAAACAGATGGAAATGTTTGAGAGGACTATGCTTTGGCAGAGCAGCAATTTAGGTTTAAAATGTCCTATAATTTCCTATACATGCTAGTCCAGACTTCAGCCTGGGACAGATCTCATTTCTCTTGATTTCTGTTTTAGAAAATAGCCATAGAAATTTCAATAGGCACTTTTATTCACATGTCTTTTATGCTAATGATTTCCTACTGAAAAGTTCAGCATTTTGTGTAGTTGTGTGAGGTTAAAACAAAAGCTTTTGCTTTTACTAATTTTACCAATTCTTCCACTACTTTTTGCTTTGGCAATATCTAACTATTGAAGGAGATAAAAAGAAAATAAGTTATAATTAAGGTCAACAATTGTCATGAATGTCAGTAATATTTACTAAATAAAGCTGAAAAAATATGAAGGAACTAAAAAAATAAAATAAAATAAAGCATTCCAGCTAAGAGACAAATCAATACGGGTATGAACTATCTTTTCCATAGCTCATTAGTGTTGGTTATACAGTTCTTCACACAAACAAATCATTCAGTTAAGACACATGCCTAAAAGACAGAGCTACATTGTCTCTGGAAGACTGAACTATATTGATATTTCCTCAATCAGTATAGAAAAAATCTTTTTAGAGCTCACAATGTGCCATGTACTTCTTGAATATCCCTCAGTTCTGCCAGCATACGCACTTAACAGGAATCCAAGAACTGGCTGTAAAATAGCCAGAGGAGTATCTCCAAACAGAAACTGGCAATTCATGACATAATATTAACTCTTGAGATCTAGGTACTATGCAGCAAACCTCTTGGAATAAAAATGCTATGGATAGTTTGTTTTCTAGCTTTTTTTCTTGTAGAAATATGGACACTTTAAGAGAACTCAGCATTTCAAAATCTACTTTGAACTATTTAGATACCAAATAACACTTTGAAATGCTGAAATTTCTTAGTTTTCACATTCCAAGTAGCTTTAGTAGGAAAAAAAAACAAGAATCCCATCTCCATCCCAACACTCGCTTTTTACCCTTTGTTTATTGAATTATATTCTCAGAAAATATTCTGTGTACTTTAAAACTATACGTGTCTTCTGAAGAAAGGCCACTGCTTGTGCCCAGGTATTATACAAATGTATAGTCTGGACTTATAAACAATAAACTCCTTTCTGTAAATAAAAACTTTTGTTACAAATGTATCTCTGACCTGAATTTTTATATCATTTGTCTTCAGCAGTGCGGTGTAACTGCTATCGTAAATGTATGGGCCGTTGCCTCTTTGCCTTCTCCAATTTGACCTGAAAGGCTCTGGGAATAATTTGGGCTCATTTGGGATATCCTTTTAAGGGATTAGAAGAGTATAAATTCCCTAGTTACCTTCCTGCTTTTATGTGCTCTTTATAAAAGGTTTCCAAACTAGATGAACAGTGTATTTGCTATCTTTGGCTCTGTTAAATACAATAGTAATTAACATAAGCTGTTTAGCACTTAGAAAGCATGCAAACCACAGTGTTCTGATGATGCACAGCACTTTAAACATATGCTTATAGTTACACGGTGCCACCTAATCACCTGCACGATAGCACGGGCACACAATGCCAAGATTATATGGCCTTGCTTCCAAATAGCTCTGAATTTGTTTAAAGTTGTCTACTCCACTAGCATACAGTGTGATTTGAAAGCTCTTCAAGTATTACATGGTATAAAGAATCATTTTAATGAAAAGGAGATGGATTCTGATTATACAACCTGTGTCTAGGGCTAATCTGAATACAAAAGGAAGCTATTTTGAGTTATTTTGAGTATTACAAAAAAAGTAATCAAAAACCAGTGCCCAATGGGCATGCCCACTTTGCAGTTTTATTTCTATGTAAAAAGCTGCAGTTAATTACAAACCAGTTTTTATGCAGTTTTTGCCTTCTTTAAATGTGGAGTGAATTCTCCTCATAAGCTAATGAACTGAAGTGAAGCCAAATAGAGACCAGCTGGCTGAATTGCTAAGTAATTTTATCCACATGATTGACTTTATGATCCTTTCACTACAGTAACTAGTCTTTATTCTCACAATCAGCATCAGCCATAATTCCAAGAGGGAAAAATGATTAAAAATGTAGAGAATAGAGAGGAGAGGTTTGTTTGATGTGGTGCAGTGCATTCTTGCATACACTTCTTCTGTATAATAGGTGCTGAATTACAGGTCTTTATAGCCTCCAAAGTAACACAGTGAATGCTGCCTCAAAGATATAACAAGCAACCAATGCCTAAATAATCATTACAGATACTCCATTAACAGAATCTGTGTGGCTTTTAACCATACAAATTGTTTTTTGACAGCTTGTAACCTTTCCAAACAGTTTCCTTTGGGCATTACACCACACTCAGATCTAATTTTAACTTTTGCTTTGTCTATAATTTATTAGTTTCTTTGGAGACACATAATGTATTTCAGTGGAATGGATAAATTCAAATAAAAGCTAAAAAAAAAAATCAATTGCTGTTTTAATCCATGAAACCTTCTCTCACTGGGAGATAACTAAAATCTGATGAAACATAACAGGGAAAAAAAAAAAAAGGCTAAATGGTCTATAATTCCTGAGGGAACCTGTTTTACAACAAGCAATATTTTTTTTCTCGAATTATTTAAAATAGGTTATAACCAACTGCAAAAAAAAAGAATAAAAGTAAAAACATATATAAATAAAATATAAATCCTTTAAGGCTGCTCCTAAGAGCCCCAGAGTTTGCATAACATAATAAATAACATGTTATAAAAGAGTTTAATGATGTATTGCAATGGGATAAAGAGCTAAGAAAGATGTACAGTAGTATCTTTTTTCCAAAAAGAGCCTGTAATTACAAATCAGCTAAGATTAAGTTACATGACTTATGCAGAGCTAGAGGGCAACCTGTTTTTTAAAGAAACTGGTGGAAATATAACTACATATGTGAAATTAATAAAGGGAATGATGCAGCAGTATTAGGCAATCCGTACTGGCTGTCATTGCCATTATCTCACTTCTGGGGAAACCTTTTCCAGAAATGCCATCCAGTAAATCACCACGTAGTAGTAATGAGCATAGAAATTCTTCCACTGGCAGTCAAAATTTCCCATTTCTTTCAAGACACTTACATAGTTTTCAACAGATTTCAGCACTTTTTTCAAAAGTTTTTAAGACTTTAAGATATAATCAGGTAAACAAGAGTGTGTGCAATGAATGGAAGAGTGATTTGAGTGAGACTCTTTAAGTGTTCACTGGTTGCAAAGGGCTGTATTCTTCACAGGCATTATTCAGTGGGTAGTCACACTGAAATTAGTAATCATAGTTGAAAGGAGCACAGGCACAAACATTTTCTTCTACTTAGAATCAAGTGAACAGGTTCTTTCCTACTTGTTGAATCTTGAAAAAGATTCCTAAATCTGGTGCAGTTTTCATAAATGGAAAGGAAGGCAGAGTAAATCTTTAAATAAAATCTAGAAGTATACCTCTCAATACGAATCTTAATTCATCATGCTAGAATTGGTTAAGATAAATCAGCACAAAATTAGAATAGGGCAGTTTTGCATCAAGCAGATTCAGGTCTGTAACCTGCATCTTGCAACTGAGATACAGCACAGCTTGTATATCTGTATTTCTTTAGTATAGCTAAAGAAATAATGACATATTTTTGGTTACATGTAAGATAGTCAATAAGCTGATATTCAGAATAAAGATTGATAAGGGAAATAAGTGTTAGTAGAATGAATATACTGGGCTTGATATATAAAGGGCTTGAATATAGCCCTTGAATAAGGGCTTGAACAGGAATATCTGTAAATTAAGGTACTGAGTGTGTAAAAAAACAAAAACAAAACCTCAAACCATTCTGGCCCTTTCATAGAGATTCCAGCTTTGATTTCTGCTATAATTAAGACATCCTGTTATAATTAATATTTCAACATTCCTAGTACATATCCACTACAAGCATGATGTGCCAAACAACAAACTGCATTTTCTGCAATCAGCCAGTTTCAGTCTGGAAAAAAAAAAAAAAAAAAAAAAGTGCACAGGCAACTAAAACTTTAAGAAAATTCAAGGAAATCTGACCTATTTCTTTATATAAGACCATTTAATGATTACGTCTGGGCCAGTTTGGAATATTATATACGCTTCATTGGAATATTATATACGCTTCAACAGTATCTAAGGGCATCAGATAGTTCTCGAAGTAACATGAATACTCTGTCTCAAATACTTGTTCCTCTAATCTTGTCCCAAATCTTTCAATGCCTGCATGGAAGCACAGCTCGCTTTGTGAGTATTTATTCCAAGGCATATTGCACTGATACAAGCTAGCTGACAAAGAAAAGAAAGGTTTAACCATCATCCCACCATCTAAAAGGGATAATTAATCTTCTGGCTGATCAGAGTTTGCAGAAAGCAGTGCATTGAGACACTATGACACAAAGCCTTTGCATCTGTGTTACATCAAGCAATCACAGAGTGAACTGACTGAGGATATGAATTAAAAATAACAGCCAACTAGAAAATTTTCAAAACATGCCTTAATTTACTAATACTGTATTCTTCTGGTTCAGGTAAAATTAGGTGGTTTTCTTCTGTAAAAAAAAAAATAAGGCCAATGTGTTGATAATAACAGAATAAAGTTATAATAGTAATAAAGGTTGTTTCTCTTAGTTATTCTATCTGCATATCCCTTCAAGCTGGAACAAAATTATTTAAGCACATTATTTTCCATTTCAGCTACTGCTTTTAGAAAAGAAAACCATATATAATGATCAATGACAGTTGAATACATATGTATACATATATATACATATGTACAAGGTCCAGGAGGCTGGGCCTGGATGATAACAGAAAAATTCAGACTGGAAGAGACACCAGGAAGTCTCTAGTCTAACCTCCTGCTCAAAGGTGCCTTGCTAAATTCAACATAAAGGGCATTCACAGCTTTACCCTCATCCACCCATCCAGTCATTCAGTCATGAAGGCAATCAGGTTCAACAGACGTGATTTGCCTTTGGTATATCTATACTAACTCTCGTAAGTTAACTTCTCCTTCATGTGTCCAGAAATAAGTTCCAAGGGACTCACTCCATGATTTTTCTTAGGACCAAAGTGAGGATGACAAGCCGTAGTTCATCAAGTTCTTTTGTTTTTGAAGACGGATGCAACATTTGCCTTTTTTTCCAGTTGTCCAACCTCTCCAGATCCTAACAACTTTACAAAGATGATAAACCGTGGTCTCGCAATGACATTAGGCACCTTTTTTCAACACTCTTGGATGCAGCCTGTCAGCTCCCCTGGACTCGTACCAATCGAGTTCTCTTACATCATTCCTAAGCCCACCCTCAAACACTTCTGGTAGTTCATCTCCTTGAACGCTTTCATTAAACAACCTCTGTCTGCGAGACCTTGGGCGTGAAGGCTGAAGAAGAGATTGAATAGCTCAGTCCTATCTGCTTTTTTTCTCACTGCACAGCTAACCTGTGCCACTCAGGAAATGGTCCACATTTACCTTGTTTCCTTGCAGTTAACTACTAATGTAGCAGTGGTTGTTGGCCCTCATCTATTGGCAGCATCATTAAATGTCTCCTTCTTCCTTCAAGCATAACAGCTTGGCAAACACTTTAAAAAATGAAAAGTTGTTGGATCTGGCATCTCTGAGAAACTATTGCCCACTGTTAAAACTTCTGTTCCCAAGCAAATGGATTGAATGGAAACTAATAGACATAACCTGGCATAATCTTTATGCAGACCTGCACCTGAACTGAAATGCTTTAATGGCAATAATGAAACTCAGAATCATAGGACATAAGCCCAGAAAAGCTTTGAAGACAGCTAGAATATTCCATTTGACAGCAATCCAGTTATCTCCAAACCATTCCTAACAGCTGTTTAGCCTATTTAAAAAAAAAAAAAAAAAGACAGTATACCACAGCATGCTGCTTCTGTTTTATCTGTACAACTGTGTATCTATAATTATTGACTACATCTATGTAACACCATTGTCTCATCAGCTTGTTCAAGTGAAAGTAGCCTGCAAGATATTGGAGTTGTAGGCTAATAAACAATACTGATAAAAACAGCAAATTCCTGACATTAAAAAAAGAATGCACTCAAAAACGAAGAAAAACTGCTCAGCTCATTTAAACTGCATCAAAACCCAATCTAGATGCCAATATAGTGATGAGTGGTATGATTTCTACACATTGCTTTTGTGCTATATATGCTTTTTTGTTGGCACACTTCTTACTAATTAAAATTGCTGAGATATACTTGGGAACTAAATTATTCTGTTGAGAATTAATTGAGAACAACTTTATACATTTTATCATATATTTGTATACATATATATATAAATATTGAAAGCTGGTTGCTCAAATTATGGAAAACACCAGTCTTTTATGGAAGTTAACTGACTTTGTAAGTCTACATCTGCAAAATGCCTGGCCTCATTCTACCTAAACACATAATGTTTACATTTTAGTATTTATTTTCTAATTGTTGCATTTTCCAGAGATTTATTGATCACATAAAGAGAGATAACTAAGCCAGCATGTTCTGACACCCATACTTAAGAATAAAATACCCAAATCTACAATTTGGATCTGAGTAAGTTTATAAAGTTGCAGATTTTAGAATGATATGTACATGGTAACTAAAAATCAAAACACTTTCCCATAAGATGCTTAACTTTATCTAATTTACCTTTCAAAATTATTGTGACAGCTGGATGAGAGTATCTGTATACCTTATGAAATTTGGATTAGGTTACTACATAATTTTCAACTTCTGCATCCATTTTTGTACCAGCAGTATTCTACTTTGCTCATGTTACGTATTCACCTCAGTCCTCATCTGATGTTCCAAAAGAAAGGTTTTACAATAAAATGACACTCCAGTGAAACACAAGCACCTTTAAGATGTGTTAAAGAGTTGAAAGAAAAATCGCTATTATTCTGTATTCTAGATTAATTTGCACGTCTAGTATTTATCATTTCTGTTCTTGTTTCCATAATTTTTTTGCATAGGATTTATTTTGTTGTGCACATATACCAATAATTAAAACTGAAACAATCTGATCCAGTAAGTATATATATACACACACACACACATATACATATATATATATATGACTTGTGAGAATTTAAAATATCCCTAAGACAATTATATATTAGACTGCAGTAACAGCATTACATTATTCAAATATGTCTATCTCTGGGCTGCAATAAGATTTGAAATGGTAATTACTTTCTTACATAATGTCCCAGTTTAGGCTGAAATGATTAAAAACAAACAGACCCAGATTCATTACACTGATCTGCTCTGGTTTTCTGTTACTTTTTCAAAGAACAGGAGAGAAAAAAAAAAAAAAAAAGGAATTAAACATAGGTCAAAAATAGCCACATAAAGATTACCTTGACTTTTCTCTACACTCACTTTTTTATAAAAAATAAAATCAGACAATGATTGGTTAGGTCACCTAGAGGATAGTAAATTAAACAACGAATAAACAAAGTCTTTCACAATAAAGAAGATGATGGAACACAGATTTTCTTAGCATAACAAGGTATGGAACCTGGCTTCAGTACTTCACTACAATAGTCTAAATTAAGAACAGCAGAGAACAAGTTAGAATCATACATGGTTAGGAAAAAAGGCTCTGTTTATAAACCATAAAAATGAGGTATGCTATCAGTTGGAAAACTACAGTACTCTGAGATCAGTTTAAACAAAGTTTCCTCAAACAGCCTTTCCTTTTTGTGTGTCACCACATACCTGTCTCTTAAAATCAGTTCATACTCATTTTAACCTACAGATTTTTTTTCCCTTCCTTCCTTCTTCATTTCAAACATTAAATAGAACAAAATACTGGTGGGGAGGGTCGGAGAAAGGGGAAAGATACAATTGAAATAGTATAAGGACAAGTATAATTGCCGTAGTGTGCCAGAGCAGAAGACACATTTTTCAAAGGGACCCACTTCTTAATTGCATTTGGAATTCATCTTCCGCATGACAACAGATCAAAACAAGTAGCAGGTAAAAAAAGTGGGTAAAAGAATAGAACTCACAAAACAAAAAATGGAGCATTATAATGATCAAGACTTGATCTCAATCTCATTGAAGTCCAGTATTACCACACATTTCAATAGATTTTAGCCTGAGTACTTGTACAGAAGCGCTGTTAGTATTTTTAATTATATTAGAATATTACATTCTAAACATTCTACATTCTGAATCTGTATAGTAAGCCCACACATTTCCTGCATTATTCAGCTCATAACCATTCAGAGCCAAAGAATTAACCATTTTTTACTCTTTCAAAACTATAACAAATAAAATATTGATCATATGGTTTAGTAGCCCCTCACTGGCCTTAAGTGACCATTGACAAAAATCAAAAATAGCAGAAAAACTGCATCAAGCAGATGGATATAATACAGTCTATAGTAAGCAGGTACAGCTATAGATGGATTTCAGCACATCTACATTTATTTAACTTAAAGACTTCAGTTACGTGATCTCGAAAAACAGTTCTGAGGAGCATGGGCTGCTGAACAGAGCCCAGTTCTGCCAGGCATGCATTTATTTTCCAAAACAGGGTAGAGTTTTCCTAGGCAGGAGAAAGCCCCACTTGAGTATTCTGGCCCACAACTGAACAGTCAAGCAGCAAAAAGAAATCTCCAATCATAAGTCATTTGTCAGCATCCCCGCTGGCGACTGTACAGAGAAAAGTTGTTTGAGGACCCTAGGACCTCTGAGAATGAATGAAACCTCTTCAGCTTTTTGTTCATCTGATTGTTTTAAAATTCACAGTTTATAGAACTGCTTGCAGATTTTACTGACCCTTTGAGTGTTCTCTAATAGTGGCACAATTTCAGACTTCAAACAGCTGCTAACAAAAGCTTTGCACTTAGCAATTAAAGCAATTCACGCAATAACCAGAAACCATCAATAAATCTCTATAAAATCATTGAGATTGCTCAGATTAATCAAGGTTATCTTGGATTTAACCCAAATACCACAAAGAAAGATACAAAACACAATGAACTAAAATTTTACCTAAAAAGGAACTCTATACCTGCTAAAGGTTTTTCACTAAACAGAATTAAAAGCAACATTGACTCTATAACTCCAGTCAAACACTGATAAGAAACACAGGAGTGCAATTCTAATAAAACAGAAAAGTAGGAACCATTGCATAGGAACCAACCACAGGTGAAAATAAAACAAAACAAAGCAAACAAAGCAGTTGTTTTTAATAAAAGAGGGATTTGGCCCAGAATGTTTGTTGCAAAGGTTAGTTACATTTAGGGAAAATAAACAAATAAATAAATACTTCTTGTCCAGTATTTTAGTTCCCAACATCATTTAAAATGACAGAACAATCTGTTATGACATACAAGAAAACCCAAAGACATGGCAATTCCAGCTTACATATGTTTTCCAAAGGCTTCCAAACTTAAAGCTCATGAACAAGTAAATCAGGCTTAGAACACGCTGACATCTAAGTTGATCCTCAGCAAACCAGCCCTAGCATTGGAAGCAAAACGGAAATCAGTAAAGACAGCTGGGTTCACGCAAGCTAGGGAAGCAGCACCTCTATCAAGTTATTAAGTTCTGCTAACTGCATTTACTTTACACACACTGTGCCAACCTGTTGCAGCTTTGCTTCAGGACATAAGCGTGCAGCATCCCTCTTCACAGAGCTAGCACTTTTATTTTCACCCGGCAGGGCGTAGCTGCACCTCTGGGAGGCAGGCAGAACAGCGCACGGGCCTTGGCCAGAGCCAAGGGTCCCCACGCACAGCTGCCACTGAGCTTTGAGCTACACAGGGGCGCCGAGACCCTGTTACGGGGGCAGACAGGGCCTCAACCATCAAAACAGGCCTTGGTCTTCCTCAGGGTCACTCCTGGTGCTCTATTCTCCCTCGTGCAGTGAAGCTGGAGTCCAGCCGGTGCTGAGCTGTGCAGCACACTCGCTTTCTTTCCCAGGCTGTGCAGCACACTCGCTTTCTTTCCCAGGCTCAAGCACAGCACTGAGTTGACGCAGTCTAAGGGGCAGCGGAGAAGATCTCCGTGCTCTTACCATATTGCCAAGCATAGCTACATTCTTCTTTGACCTCCAAACTAGACATCTTTATCATCTGCAATATAAGCATTCTGAATATGACTGTGAAAACAAATGCATGAATGTGCCTAAAACCTTCAGCTCTTCTACAAGTTATATAAACAAACATCTGACATTATTTTGGGGAAAAGAGAGTTGTCTCTACAGCAACAGTGTTGCCTCATTAAAATGAGCAACTTAAGCACCATTTGACTTCACTACTAAGAACTGACCCATTATCCAGCAAACTGGCTACACAGGCCTATGAATCCTGACATCCTATGACACAGTACAGAAAGACTATTCAGTGTCTGCCCTAGCTGAAATCAGACCTCTGCCTACATCCTTGGATTAAAAGTACACACACACACACACATACACACACACACACAAAAAAAAAAAAGTAAAAAATTGAGAAAAAAATATATTAATCCCCTATTTTTATTTCTCTGATGTCTTCTACTACTACCTGAAAATACAACCCTCCTGCCTGCACTCATATAGCAAATGCTACTTGAGCGTAGTAAGCACCATATTCTCATAATGATTGATGACAGATGTCCAGTCAGGTTCTTGTTACTGGGATCTGGAGCAGGGTGGGATCAGCAGCGCAGCTGCCAAAGGCCATGGGCAAAACTGCAAGAAAGAACAATGCAAATTCACAATCAGGGAGTCTCAAGGGTATAGGAGGAGAATGATTTGGCCTCTGCAGATTATTGCAAACCTGTTTTTGTTTAGGAAAGAAAAAGGCTTTATGCACTTTCAAGTTCCTGACCAATTTTTTTTTTTGTCCCATAACTATTCTTCAGAGCCCCTAGGCCACTATATCAGCTGCCACATGTCTCTCGCATTAGACAGCCTGGACCTTTTCCATCAGCTGTAAGAAACTTTCAACACATCTGGTAGAAGCTTTTCTCGTCAGCTGCTATGGGCCTCTGTGCATAACGACTATCAATTCCTTCCAGTGGCTGCTATGCTCTTTGCAGAGTCTAGTGAATCTCTCCTAGCAACTACAACAGCCTTCCACGATATGTAACTACATTAACATTTCCAGCCACCATAAACCCTCTCTTAAAGAAGCAGTCTCAGTTAGTCCCTCCCCATTCTTTCCCCTCCTGGCACTTCACCCTCCCTTGTGTGAAGCCGTAGGACCATCTGATCCAGCTGAAAACTTGTCTGGAGGAAAAAAAAAACAGGAAGTCTTCCCCTAAAAGACCTCAGAATCAATTCCTAAGCCGGCTCATTCTTTATGTCACGCTGAGGAGGCAGCAGCATACTTCTCCAGTGAGTGGCCAGCCATGGGGTCAAGGTACTTCTTTTGGCAACTGCTTATTCCAGCTCAAAATTTTAGCTGGACATCCTCAGACTGTGATTCCACAGCAGTTTACATCAACCTCAAGTGTCACTCTTGGAATCCCTCTCCCTTCCTCTAGTTCAGGAAATAAACTGGCCAGAAACTGTTCTTATAAGGGAAAAAAAAAGAAAAGTGAAAAACATTTACTGGTTTTGTTGCCTGAACTAGTTCATCACAAAATCAGATGAACGCTGGTGTCAACCAGAAGGAATGAAGGGAAACAGTTGTATTGCAAACCCGGGACCAAGGCAGCCAGCACCACTGACACAACTTGACTTCAGCTGCAATGGAACTGCTTTTCCTATTCATTATGGAGAAACTTTATATTTTCACTTCAATGAACACGTGCTTTGCTTCAGCTCTTGTCAGGCACAAAACTTGTAGAGAAATCTCAGAGCCATCACCACAAAGCCCTTGGCGAGTTCTAGAGTATCACTCATAGTTAAGCCAGGACTAAAATGAGGGTTTGCCAGTACAAACTGAAAAACATTTTGAGAAAAAAATATAATCAAGGTCCATTTTACAAAAGAAAAAGTATTTTTGTATCTGAATAAAACAATGCAAACAAAACTACACTAAACTACATGGAATGAGTATAGCGCTATCCATAAATGGAATGTCATTTTCCCTATCTATGTGCACACAATATGCAGGCTGCTTTCTGATGCTAAGACTAAAATGTCATAATAGAAAAAATTATGACCAAGAAAAAAAGGCAGTATCTAAAAATCAACACTAATGCTTTCGTTATATGAGAAAAACAACTAGAATGTAAGAAAACTTTAAATATTCTCAAAATGATGTTTAAAATAAACATATTTTTAAGAAGAAACCATATAAGCTTTCGCAAATCTATTGAGTCATACTGTTTTTTTTGCACCTGAACTACAAAAGAAACCCAATTCTGCTAACTTTAATTGTGGGTTTTTAACTACCACTTTCCTTTGGCTAACGTACAGTAAAAAGAAAATATCTACCCCAGGTACTTTTCTAATGACAGCAAGGGAACAATTATTCTGCTTCTGCTGTCATGGTTTAAATCCCAAAGCTCAAGTTAAGATTAAAAAGAATTTAGACTACCTTTTAGTTAAAGTTAAATAATATAGCTAGTAATTTAAATAACAAACCACTGAAGAGTTACATATAGAATGGGATTCCTTTTGCTTAAAATTTTAGCCCTTTATGGAAGAAGTTAACATTTAAGATATCTGTAGGATAATCACAACATGCATCTGTTTTGATAAAGCAGGTTACAAAGTTCCTTAATTTAGTTCCTTTTTCACTGGAAGAAATCTGGAGGTAATCAAAATCCGAAGTTTTCAATGTAAAAGTAAAATATTCATTATAATGAGGGAAAAATGGATTGTCTATACTCTGTGAATAACAAGTGCTAGTATTATAAGATGATCTCAAAAGTTTCTTAGAGAACGTAATGAGAAGGTAGACGAAAATCTTGATAACAGAAATGTAACTAGAGTTTAAGGATGTTGCTCCGTCTTAAAGTTCAAGATTCCAGAGAATCAAGGACATAATGGGTAGAGATTTGTTACAGAGGTGATATGCTCTTGCTGGATCAGCCTTAGCTTGCGATTCATTCTCTCGTAGGATAAAATCTAAACAAAAATAAAAAAAAAAAAAGGAGATAATTACAAGAATGTGACTGAATGAAGGAAAAAGAATAAAGAGATCTGAAAATCACTTCAGGTAGAGCCCTAATTATGATTCCCTTTGTACTGAGGTAAGTTTGAATGTACATACACACTGTATATACACAAGTCAAAGGGACTGCTGAGAGTTAAAAACTGACTTAACAGAACTTAAAGGTCTAATGATGCAAATGGCACTAAACAATTAGGTTAAAAGTTGGCATTTTTATCCCAGATGCTTAAAAGACAAATCACGTAACTATGATAGACTAAACAACAAACCTGAAGAAATATTTGACCAACGTTAGAGAGACATTACTAGCTTTCCTTAGCAGAAAATGACCCACTGTTCAAAACAAAATGTAGGAGTTTGTGGAGGAAGGAGATCTAAAGCAGTAACATGTTCCAAGTTTACAAAAAATCCATGTAAATAATGGTGCAAGATTAAGGACAAAGAAATAACAATATTCAGTAAATATAATATATACATTAGTGAATGTTTCTAACAAACTGATCAAAAAAGTTCATGATAAAAAAAAAAAAAAAAAAAAATCCAAGCTGTGATCTGCCTGCCAGCATCCTGTCCGAATAAATGGGACAATTTTCAGCATGGGATTAATATCCTGTGGACAATGCTAATGTTAGATATTAGTATCGGCAACAATTGCCTAGTAGTGTTTAACTCTTAAGTTTGAAGATTAGTCTGCTTTATGTGCCTGTCTATATTATGAATCTTTCCAGGATTCAAAGTCATATTCAAATGTAACCTAATACTAAAATAACTTTTACTTATTGTTTCAAAGTTAAAATATATTGCACTTCATAACCAAGCATAGAATTTGGTTCTGTATTTTATTTTTCAAATTAGTTCTTTTTGTTCTCCTTTCCTGCAAGCCTCCTTACCTACTTTAAGGTTCATATTCATGTTTTTTTTTTTTAATCAACAGTAAAGAACAATGCTATGTTGACATTTAAAGTCTTCTATGCATAAAATGTACATGAGAAAGCTCGTAAATAATTATTTAAATATGTCCAAAGGGTTTACATCTTTTCATTGTTTCTTGGACTTTATGACAATATATTCTATTCACCAGCTCCCCACCAAGTTGGCAGACAAATCCCATCAGACCATGTTTGTTACAAAAATCTGCTTTCGTCTGTCAAAACTGAATACTACAATGACAACACTTTTTTTTTTTCTATTTTCTATCATTTAAAAACTAAATATTTCAATGGATGGTTTGTAATCTCCCAAATTCTATTTTGTCAGATAAAAAATAATTTCAAACAAAATTAGTTTTCAGATATTAATCTGAAATAGTTTTATTGCTTTCTTAAATGGAAACTGGTACATATTACTCATTGTTTCATGGGAATTATTACACAAATTGTGTTGGCCTTCATACAAAACTTTACATTTAAAAACATTTTATTTCAGAATCCCAAAGGAAGTTCTAGCATAGGAGTGGTCTTTTTCTTCATAAATAGAAATGATATCTAAACATCTAATTATATACATTTCACTGATTATAATGCTATCCAGTAGCCCTGAATATACTATTCAAAAGATGCTACACATTTACCTTCACCACACAAAGGTCAAACTGAGAAAGTAAAGAATCTTTTTCATTCTCATTTTAATATACTCATTAGTATTTAGTTAGCATGCTGAGAAAAAAAAATGAGTATTTTCCTCAAAGATATTTGAAATGTTACTATCTTGTCTAACTGATTCCTCTTACACTGATTCCTTCCCTAAGTCAGGAGGAGGAAAACCTGTGATTTCCGGCAAGGGAATTTTCTAGCAAACTTAAGGAAACTGTATTTGCTTTAGCTTTCATTCTCTTTTTGCCATATCTGACATGCATCTGGATTACAAAGCAAAAAGCATTGTCTAAAGTAGACTCCTGATGAGAAGACAGGTGGACATAAGTTCTGCGAAGTAACCATTAAACTGACTCAAGTGACAGGTTTTCACAAGCACATCAGCCCCTTTTTTTAAAGAATAGACCTGAGACAGAAATGGACAGAGCGTTTTTCCTAGAACATTTTGGCTATGAGCATTTAACGAGACCTGTGAGAAAATACTCTAGAAGGCCCTTAATAATGTCTTCTGAGATCTCCAAATTCAGCAAAATCTCTGCTGTCTTCCAAAAAGCTGCATCAATTATGCGTTTATTATTTTGGTCTTCTGCTTTCATATAAAAGCAATGGAAGGAGACTTGCCAGCTCAGGGAGTACATGAGCACTAGGTCTCTTATTTGCTATGTTAGTTATGTTCATGTCTCAAACACACCTAAGCTGTTTGAACAGCGGAACATGGAGAGACTTGGGGAACGCTCTGCATTCTAGTTGTTGGTAAGTGTACTTGCAACAGGATTCAGAGCAGGGATGAGAATGGTCTGAAAATGATCTTGTGGCTGTTCCACTTCCTATGGAATACCTGCACACAAAATTACCCCTAACTGGTAAATTATGGTGTATTCGTTGGAAGTGAGGTGAAATGCCCTCACATACAGTGGAGCTTCCATGCTCCATATTTTCGGTGAATGATGTGGAATCATCTCTTCAGCCAAGGCTGCTAAAAGGGTGAACATTCCAGATAAAAATTAGTCAGCAATTTAAACTAGAGTTGACCGAGTAGGTTTAGTTCTAGGATTACCAGAAACATCTTTTTATCAAATTGTAACAAATCTACTATTCATCACAGTATTTTTGTCCAGATCTAATCTTCAGCGGAGCCAAATTCTCAAGCCTGCATATATTTCTCAGTATCCTGACCTACAGCAATTGCATGAACAAGTGAGAGTTACACATGATTGTAGCTGTAAGCTTTCACGCAGTTTATTCATAAATCTGTTCAAATCTAGCTGTTATCATTAAACTCTTGTTTAATCACTCTGTATCTTCATTCTAGATGTTACATGATACTGTGCCAATATTTTTTAAATTGTGTTTAATGAGTTCTCTGAGTTCTATTGCAAAGTTTTTACTGCAGCTAATAAGCTGTGTCAAGTGGTTAACAGCAGCTGTAGGTAAAATAAATAGAATCAGAGCATGTTTATGTCCCAGACAGGAAAGCTAAATAAAAACATGTCATTATCTTCAGAAGAGAGCTTTATTTAGCAACTAGTTCCTACTTATAAATGTCTACTGAGCAAAATTCTGTGGTTTAATTTTCTTTACATGTCAGTGTGGGGTCCACAGATCTAGTCCATGTCCCCTGCTGTTCAGGGCTCTTTCTTGGCAGTAGGAGGCTGAAGTCTTCCAAATTCCCAGTATCCAGGCCAGTAGATGTACCCTTACTGCTTCAGGTGGAAGCAGCATTCGATGTAAGCAGAGTCCTTTGGCCTGGGGGGGTCCTAATCATGATGATCCCATGAGCTACATTACAGTATAACCAGTACTAGCTTCTGCAACATAAACAAACAAACAAACAAACAAACAGTTGAACTTTTCAGGAGAACATTTGAAAATTCGTTAAATTTGTACAAAGTATTTTGAATTGGCGCAAAGGACAAAAATTAGAACCGGTCTCAAAGCATCAGCTTTGTGGCAACAAAAAAATCACTTGAATGATAGACTTGAAAATATGCACAGTATATCATATACAACATAAATATATACAATAGCATATGCATGTTTCATCTTTCATATGATTTATATGTATTTGTGAGGCAATCTGATTTACTGTGAGTTCAAAAATGTTACCCTATATAACAAAAGGTAAAAGTATATATATACACAAGTACAAAGGTCACTTCACAGTTTATCTATTGAAAAAAACATACAGATATTCAGAGCTAATATAAAACAACCTATGAGGGCATGGGGGACTGGAGGAAAATTGTCTCAAAAATTTTTTGAGGAATTTATTGGGGATTAATTGAGAGGTATAGACAAGCTAATTTATTTCTTCTAATCAATTATATTCACTGATATTCTTGTTCCTAAGAGACTTTTAAACCCCTAAAAAGGAAGCATTGTTAGAAACTGGCACCAGAACTGGATGAATTAGAAAATGTTCAAAAGGATCCTGGCTGAATAAGCTAAATGAAATCAATACAAATTCAGTTTTCAACTAGCAAGAGTCCAAGGTGGGTTGCACTGAATATTTGATGAATATAAATTCATTTATAAAATTAGTTGCCTTGTCTTGGGAAACTAATGTTAATTTGGGGGAAAAAAAATGACTGTTATTGTCCTGTAGGCTACTCTTCTAAAACCTCCAAATTAAAATGTATGAATAAAGCTTAATAAACAGCAGCAGCAATAGAATACATAGGTTCCTTAATTAATTAATAGGAAAGTTCATCTATTTAAATTTCGACTTCATCACCTATAGGTTATATAGTTGTTACACATATTGTGAATACACAAGCGTTCATTCTTTTTTGCCTCTATATTATGAAGAGAGAGCATCACACTATGGCAGTGCTGTGTTAATGATGGTTTTATCACTCAGTAATCTGGCACTTTTAATGAGACTTTGGGCTCTTCAATGGTGCCTGTAGAAATTTTTCAGTGAAAAGAATGTCTTACAGTAATTCAATACAACAGAGCTGATTTTTTCCCAAGGATTTCCTGATTAATATATGACTCCACCTCTTTAGCAATGTTTTCAACAGAGATTGGGGAAAAAAAGAAAATTCTTCTTTTAATGCAAAATAAATATTCTGTGGTCAGCATAAAATAAATTTCATAGTGATAGAAAAACTTGATTCAGAGAATTAACAAAGACTTTCCTCCCTGAGTACTATTATGTTTGAACAGTAATCTTACACAGCTAGTGTTTTCTCAATGTCCTGGGGAGCCTGATCATTGTAAATTACCTGTGACATCTCATTAATCCTCTTTCTCCTCACAAACGCATAATTAATGGTAACATTGACAATAATACACAAATTAGCTAAGTGACGCTTTATGGTGTTGGTTTTGATTAACGTCAGGAACCCAAAAATGACATTAATGTAATGCAGATCCCAAAAGGCAACCCGCACTTTGACCCCAGACATACATTTTGTTTGCACCATCACAAAGATTAATCCTTCCCTGGATGAAGACAAGACAAAACTCTGGCCAGTGGCACTGCGTGCTGGGCTGTCGCTGAAAAACAAACTGCCTCAACTGCATTTGTTTAAGAAGGAAATCTTAATGCATAGAAAACAACGGCTTAGTGTCATTTCCTATTGTCTTGTTAGGACAAAGATAAATGAGCTACTGTCATGATTTAGATCAACTGCTTTTCTGCTAACTTCTATTATTTGCTTCTTTATGGCCCCGAGTTTAATTAAAAGTATACCTAGACACAGATCTGCACAATAAAGTTATTAAAAATGCTTTCTCACCTAGCACATGCTTATTTAGGGGATCAACTTGCATTTCAGCGATCCACACGTGGTGCATAAATAATACCGATGTCACAGGTATGAGTAGGTAATACAAGAAGAGTAAAATGAAGTAATGCCCTTTTTCTAGCTTAAACTAACAGGATAAAAAGTACAATTCATCCCAGTTAATAGAAAAGCCCACTTGTTTTCAGAGCATATGTTTATATAGAAATATATGTGCATAACTGAAGGTATCCACCTCAAAACTGTTAAAAACACATGCCCCAATTTGAAAGTACTGCAACTACATCATCACCTTAGAATCTAAGGTTAATTATGGTCGTATACAATCTTTTTAATAATTTCATAAATTGAACTTACGTTACAGAACTAAGCCACAAAGAAAGCCTTAATTTTTCTTCAAATCATGGTAGTCTAGTTTCCCTAGCAATGAAAATTCTCTCAGAACTCCTTTCTCATCAAACTTTTTGCTGAAGAGCTTATACAGTGTATTTTCTATACACACAGAAATGAGTGATTGTTTTTGTAAGACCTTTTTGAATGCATTAGATTTTATTAATCAAAGTACTGTAAGTACATTTTTCTAAAAACTGCTAAACAGTATTTGGATTTGCCATCATAACAAAATAAAAGACTTTCTTCAATTAATGAGCCAGTTTTCCCTTAATATCTCAACATTCTTACTGATTAATACAGACAGATGAATAGGTGTGAGTTTACCATGAACATGACAGAAAGGAAGAAAAAAAAATTATACAAAACTACACAACTAGGAAAGATTTTAAAACTACAAACAGAATTAGTGGTTAAAAACTGAATAATAAAAGATGTCTCCTGTAGGTAAAGCCTTCTGGGCACCTTTAACGTTTTGATTATAATAGGCATACATATATAGTTAAAAATAACTTGCATTGATTTTTTTTTTTTTATCTTTCGAGTGTTCTATCAGCTTAACTTAACTTCACTGACTTTAAAATACAAAAGATTTTAAAAATACCATGTCTAACTTACCCACATTATTTTTATTTTCTTTGCTGGTATGAATTTTAAAGCATTTTGAGCAAAACATACACTAAACTTTCTCTAACTCGCAAGTACATTTTAAAGCACTGTGGAATTTAAGGGGCCAAAGGCATTCCCACAGAGGCTATATATTCACTCTAACTAACCAAGACATAAATCCAGATTAGTGCAATAAATTATTTTTATTATTTGAACAGAGTAAGTACAGTATCACATTTGAAAGACATTTGAGTTTAATTCATATCTTAAAATTGACAGAGATAAACAATCACAGCTATACCAACTGAAACAGACTAATGTATACAGGATATACAAGTTAGACTCAGAAGCAGAGACAAATCTGTTCTTTATATCATCACTGTGGCATAAGGTCATTCAAAATGTAATTGTACTTCTTCATAAAACATAAAAAATTGTCTGGTTGGAGCTGCAAATTTTAAATGGCTTTGTCTGTACAGTAATCCTTTATCAGCTTGTATGAACCTAGTAGTTCTTTGTTTCATACACAATTTGCTGGCAGGCTACAGTAACCATTTGCTACTTTTACTTTGCTGAATTAATATTCAGCCAGCTACAACAAAAACCTCCTAAATATATGTCTGGAAAGAAACCAGCCCACATTTAACCCTTCCAAGTTATCTCAATTTCCTCTTCCCCCACAGATATGATTAATATTACCCTATTAGCCTGACCGTGTCATTTTATTCTTTCAATTCCATGCCAGCCTTGTAGAAAGCAATCTGTCTAGAGATAAGTTTATAGAAATGATTTGTTTCAATGTTTAAGTGCACATTGACTTTGAATGCTAAAAAACAGTTGCAGCAAACTGCTTTTTAAAGCCTACAGAATTGTGTCTATGTGTGTATACATCTGTAGGAAAAATATTATTCTAATAGTTCACATAACACTTTGGTATTTTAACAGTTTCAAGAAATCTTGCTCCAAAATATAAGCTTATGAGAGTAGTCTCTGTAAAATTCCTGTCGTATCTCAGAGTTTAAGATCCACTAGATTTCTACAGCTGAGTAATATCTACAAGTAAGGCACTGCTTTTGCCTTTGCACAGTATTACATTAACTGGATTAATAGGCCCAGAAGGCAAAAAATGGCAGCGTTAGTTTAGGTTTCCATTATAGTTTAACATCATCAAGGGATTTCCATAAATACAAAAGAACACATACATTTGTTGAATATGGATCCAGTTTTATCTTCTCAACATTCTGCAGTTCATATGAATATTTGCAAAAAAATAAAAACAAAAGCTGTAAGCTGTTAAAAAAAACATACATACAAAGGGACACTTTTCTCCCAGCTGAATTTAAAATATACCTGTGTAAATTTGCATTTCATCATAGGGCACAACATTATATTTTCAGAAAAGATACTCTGCATGACATATGTCATTATCTTACGTAACACTCTACACATGCCTTATTCACATAAGAATGGCTTTCAGAAAAGCACAATATTCTACCTTTCAAGAGCTTAATCCTTATTTTCCCTCAATGCACAATTATTTGTTAGGGTGATGGAAGAAAAGTACTACCACTTTACACGTCAGCATTTACCTGTTGCTCTTTGAAATACATTAGACTGACAACATGCTTAGTTACTTCAACTGGTTGTGAGCTGAGCAATTTTTTTTATGTAAAATTCTCTACATGCTCATTTGCAGGTGTTTCAATTTGTTTTTTAATACTAGAAAAAAAATAACATCAGATCCAAACTACATGATGCACATATGCATGTTTACCCCCATCCCCAATTTTTGGAGAAGAGGTAACAGCCCTATTGAGACTGTACTTTATGCAGGATTTTAATGAGATTTCTGACTATATTTTTGTACCAGAATGTCAAATGAGCTTCAAAAGCAATTGTAAGCTGTAATGCTAGTGACACATACTAAAAATAACCCTATAAATCTGTTCTTTCTGTTTAGATAGTCTCCTGAGTTGTAAAAAGTGGGACTGCTTAGCCTTATTAGATGTTTTGGAAAAAAATAATTCTGGGGGAAGTAGGCCACTGATAGTGTTATATTTTTTCTAGTAAGTTACTGAGAAGCCATCTATTTTCTAATCTTCTGTTATACCATAGCAGTAAGTAGGCAAACTTTAAAAAAGTCTTTTGCAGGAAATTCTTTAGACAACCATAAACACATAACCTCCCAATAAAAAGGACATTCATTATTTTATCTTATAAATTAAGACTCTAAGCAAGTTATGCTTGGCTACAACAAAACTACACAGTATTTTGAAGGAAAATTCTCATTCGATCTTAGCCTTTAGCATTTCCAGGGTTTCCAATAACAGCAGGTATATCTTAAAATAAATCTGCTTACTGCAAAAGGAAGAAAGCGTAAAAGTTGTATATTTCAATTTAAGAAATTACTGTTTTAAAAGATATCATAAAAGAAACAGTACTGAAAGCTGCACTACATTATATGTACATGTACAAATAAAGGAGAACATATTTTATTCCTTGTTACAAGCTTAAATAATTTGAGAGCTTTTAAATCTCTTCTATCCAAATCTTAGGGGCAAAAAAAAAAAAAAAAAAAAAGATATTAAGCAGTATTATTAACATAGGTTACATTTATGTGTGCATGTGCCAAAAGTGATTGCACTCTAGGGATTTGTTTAGGGATATCTTAATCAAACCTGAGGATGGATAAGCAGGTCTACACAGAGCTGCAGTGTGACTACAAAAGACAGAGAAGATTCAACAACTAGCACCACTTCTTTCCCTCTCTAACAAAATAAATTGTATGAAATGTCGTGCCATGTTCTTTCTTATTTTCAAACCAAGGCATACAGCACATAATGAACCGTTCTAAGAAAATACAATTGCTGCAGGGTTTGTACCCTTGCTCCAGTTCAAGATAAAAGCATGCAACAGTAGTATTAGTGTGATAGTTATTATAACCATAATACTCTAGTAGACAGTGCCAAGAAGTCATTAATGCAATATATATCTCTTTGATTCCTAAAACGCTGAGTTAATGGGCCAAATTTCACTAGACCTTGTACTTGCAGTGCTGTCATTTTTAAAGCTATCAATATTAAGAGTATTATGGTAGAACCTAAATGTATTTCTTGTGCTGACCTCTATTTTGCTAATCTTAAACAGAAACTTAAAGAGCTTAAAGGAATTCTTATTTATTTAAAATTAAATGTGTGTGTATTCATAGATATATGTATATATACACAGGACATATATAAAGGATATAAATATATCCTTTTGCACCCTCCCTCAGAATTTCATTGTTTATTCTAAATGAATCCTCAATTACCTTATTCAGATCTTCCACATCTAGGAAAGAACTTGTTAACATCTATGCCAAATATGACTCATCAGTATAAAGAATGAAATAAATTATTGCATTCCGTGTTTATATATGTATAATTTCAGATAAAAATATTCTAGTAGTTAGCCTGAAATAAAAACCTATGACCAACATGGAAGAACTAATCACTGAAGCCCATATTCACAGGAATTGTTTTGGGTGCATTAAAAAAAGAAAAAGAAAAGCAGCATATTCAAATAAAATTAAAAAAAAAATGAAATTAAGAGAATGCGTGTGAATGTGAGGAAAGGAGATATATACATATGCACCTGCAAGAAAGAATAAGAAACCATGCATTTAAAGTAGAAGGTATAAAATAAGTGTGTGTGTATATGTACATATGTGTACATATACACACACACTGTCTATAAACACATATATATAAATACAGAAAACTTTAAAAGTCCATTTTTAATAACTATCAGCTGAGATAGGTACTAATATGCTACATTTCTGTAACATTAATATTTGATGTAAAAGTGACACTGTGGGGTATAGTAAATTTGCTTACAATCTAATGGAAATGCAGTGTGACTTTAAAGGGAAGAAAATAAAAGGAATAGCTGGAATGCATTGCGCTAGGACTACTGACAATAATTCTCCAACCTGTCACAAATTACATTTTAGCTACTGTAGGGTATGTATAAGCTCGTCACAACTAATAACATTTTTCTTTCATCAGGTTTGTGTTAACATTCTGAAAATCTGAAATGTTTACTGTAATGAAGTAATGCACTATATAGATAGCATATGGTTGCTGGTTTTGTTTATATCATTTAAAAGTATCTGAAAAGACCACTCGGGCTAAAGAGCAATGTTATTGCTTCCACAGTCAGTTGATGGGTTGTTTAATAGTATTTTAAATGTTTGTTAATGATAGTCTCAAGGAAACAGAAAAGCACAGAAGCAATGTAGAATGGCAATATCACAATAGTTATAAAGATCAAAATGCCACTAGGGGACAGTAGAAAGTCACAAAATGAGGTTCTGTTGAAGAAACCAGAACAAAAGGCCTTTGTCAAAAAAAAAAAAAAAAAAAATCAGAAATATGCATTTCTAAATCAAAATCATTTCGCAAGTGAGGGTTTTGAAATGCTGCACTAAATAGCAGGGTGGAAACAGGGAGACACTTACATGAGTCTATTTTTAGGTCTTTTATATTTATATGTATTATTAAATATGTAGTACTTTTACTTATATTAAAAATAAATTCAAGTGTGAACTAATTTATTTTCAGCCCATTTACAGTACTGTAAAGTTAAAAATCCAAGAAATATTCGCCATACCACACTACTGCAAACACAGAATAATAAAATTGAAATTTGTAATGCTGGTAGTTTACCTGGCGAGAGAATGAACAGATAATCCACGATACTGTGATATTTATTAAGTAATGCAAATAAATGTCTCAAACTCAAGGCCTAACATACTTTAGAAAATGGATGGGAAAGATCTGCTTTATTATGGCCTGCTACCGAGGTATAGCAGAGCCCTGATGTTTCAGATGACATCCGAGAGAGCACTCAGGCCAGAGCAGGGCACATTCTTCAGAAATTCATGTATGGTCTAGATTCCAGTATTTGTATCCCGAATCCCAGGGAAATAATACAAAGTATAGCACCATGTTATCTGAAAAAGGGTATCAAAACCTATAGTTATTAATTGTAAAATACATTATTTTGCTTCATTCTTCTCTTCATCAATCACGGACGTCACACAAAGGCTTGCAGACTAGCAAGTTTGGTCCAGGCACTTGGAATTACTGAACTTTCGCAGCTCTTACGCAACACCCAAGGCTATAAAGGAGTTGATGAGTAGCGGAGGTAAACGCGTATTTCAGAAGTACTTACCAATTTGCTTTTCCAAAGCAATGCATTTTAGCCTACAAATTATCTATGTTCTAGGTATTGGGAGCATCTAATTGTTAGCCATGTACACGATACCTAAAATCGCACAAAGAGGTTGCAACTGCTGAAAGATTATTCCAGTTCTGAAGTACGAAGGTGCATATTCAAAACAGCAATGAGATTGTCTTCGCACAGCCTGATAGTGGCTATATATCCACATATCTAGATATCTAGATAGTCAAGATATCTATATCTACATCCTGAGTATATAATAGGCCTTCAACAATGATACAATTAAGCATTTGAGTGAGAAGTCTAGCAAGTGTTGCTCCATTAAAAGCTCCATTATAAGCTATTTTCAAATGGAAAGCTAACCAGCAAATCTGTGTGTGTGCAGCAGCGGACTGGTGAAGTCTACTGAAGCAACGCAAGTGGAAGAACATGTAGGGAACGTGCAGGCAGCCAGCCCAATTGTGTATGCTTCCAAAGAGAACTTGTATAACACTACCCAGAAGGAGAAAAGAGAAGAAAGGAGAGGAAGGGAGAAAAGGAGTGGGGGGCAGGGAGGAGAGAGAGGTTCAGGAATATACCATATGTACATTGCTTTCTCTGCTTTAGTAACAGTTTCAAAGATAAAGCAACTCAGTAGACAGAGATACCACTGCATACCTATTCTACATCTATAATCATTCTTATCAGTCACCGCAAGAATGTAGAATGCAAAACGTTTACTATGTCAAAATTCATAAACCAATGGTACAAGCAATGCACTGTCTAGAACAACAAATCTGTTTCTCAGACGTATTGTCATATTTTTTAATCACTGGTGTTGCATTTCAATAACTGGTTTAATAAAGTGTCTGTCAAGATAAGTATGTGTATCATGACTTAAAAAGAAAAACAATATACTATCTTAAGCTGTGATACTTCAGGAAGAGAAATGTTTCATGTGAGAGTGGGTGCTCTGGGTGCTTTTCTCCTGATGGTTTTAAAACTGTTCTACATGACCTGTGTGGCAGATGGTTTGAAAGAAGGCAGTGCTGGAAGCATACGCTCGTATGCATGTATGAGGGGATATTACCTTTTCAGTCACTATTATGTCCTTAGAAACCTACGTAGGATGTTTACCCTCAGGAAAAATGTATTTGGAAGTCACAAGAACCACTAGGAAAGGACCAGGCAAAACACTTAAGCCAGCAGAACTTCTTCAAGCACTTCCTTAAATCCTATGAACTTTGGTAGGAAACAGGCATCTTCACGTTGCTGAACAACGTTCACTTACGAGGTATCTTAAACTTGATTAAGCATGTAAAGTGCTTTACCAAATTAAAACTCAAATCTTAAAAATTGTTTTTTGTATGCAAAAAAACCTGATATCACCAAAAGTAGTCACTGCTTCTGTAAACAGGAGAAAAAAAAAAAAAAAAAAAAAGCTTAAAAGTGCAAGTCAGCCAACAACAAGCTACTGTAAAATTCTTATAGCTTGTGTGGAGGTGCTTTGAATTTTAGGGACAGTTGACAGAAGTGATACTTTCTTTAGCACTACTAAGGTTCAAAGTACTGCTACTGTTCAGGAAGAGCAAAACCACTAACTCAAGGTTAGTAAACATTTTTTATAGCTGGCTTATTAAAAAAATCATGTTCACAGATGTTTCGGGCAGGTTGATGTTTAGATCCAAGGTGTAATACTATCTTTGTGCCTTTGTTTTCTCCTTTCAGTATTCTTTTTTACTAAATTGGATTTCACATTTCTTCTCAGTAGATGCGATCTGAGATCATTTCTCGCTGAGCTTTTTACATTCACTTTTTCAAATGTTCTCCCCAGAAAGAAGCTTTATTTTGCTACATGTGCTGCTGCTTTCCCTCAGTGCTCTCTAAACTCCTCCTCACTTCATCACCTACCCCTACCTTCCCCATTCTCACCAAAGCTCACCAGATTCTACCAAACAAATCGCTCTTTTTACCTTTGGTGTCAATGTGGCTCTCCGATCTTTCCTTGTTCTCCGTCTTCTGTTTTTCTGTACCTGCATAATCACGGAAAAACAGGTAACACTGAGACAATTTGTGACTTGATGGCATTCTCCAACAGGTCAAATAGGCAAGTTTCCCTAAATCAGGATCCACATTTATAATAGCTTAGATTTCAGTGCTTTAATGTGTTGCAAGATAATTCTTTCTACAGGATGATTCCTTAATACACTCATTAAACTGTAAGCTGTGGTCATTTTTGGTGAGCTCTGAAAATCTGATACAGTTCATGAAAAGTAAGTCAATTCCTGTACAAGGCACTTCGAGTGAGATGCTGTGGTATTCATTAGTAAATGAAAAAAAAAAAAAAAAAGAATTACACACAATTATCAGAAAGCCATGATTTGTAAAAATATTTAGAAAAGTGTGGCAATATCAGAGGTTATACACAGATTAATATTCAAGTGCTGTAACAAATTACAGAATCCAGAATATCTGGAATACATTTTCTATTCATGCTAGTCTTATTTCAAGGAAGACAACTTTGGAGGAGAACAAATACAGAATACAATCTGGGAAAGATAACTTAAACATGGTAAAACTTAAATCTCCTGAGCTCCCATTTAATTCTAGGTACACTGAAAACAATGGATGATTCTGATATAGCACCTGATTGATATTTCCAGGGTGTGAAAACCTCCACCATGAGATTAGGCTGATATTGCATATTTAAACACATACAATGATATATTTGTCATTGCTATTGACCTTTATCTCTCCAGCTTCCTGACAACCTTCTACAGTTATTGACATTACAAATACCAGCGACAACGTGCAGGGCAAAGTATAACCTTTCATTTACCTTCACGTCCCTCAAATGACTCACATAGGTAGTTTCAACAAAAGCTGCAAACAATGATACTGTTGATTTTTTTTTCTTAACTTGCTAAAATGTTTTCCATTTTCCCCTTGTTCTCTGAAAATCATGCCAATAACTCACTACAAAGGAAACGATTTCAAATGAATACAGGTAATTAGAAGTGTCAAGAAATCAGCAGAGAGTAGGGTGTCTGCCATCATTTCTGTGGAAAGAGTGCCAGATTCCCTTTCAAAAAGGTCTTTGTCATTTTTTAATAGAAGGTAATTAATGTAGACTACAGTAAAGTGTACAGGATCCCAGTCACTTGTCTTTCTTTCCTTAGAAATGAGACCATAAAGATGTTTTGATTTCTAGAAACAATCTTGTGAGGTTATTTAAAAATGACTTTTAATTACAAGTACAATCTTTTTAGTCTTTTCTTCTGAAAGCAAGAAGAGGAAGAATTTAGAAAGGGCACATTTACTAGGGTGACAAAAGAAAGTTTTATTTTAAAAAGTCCAAAGCTAAGCAGTCTGTTTCAAAAGTGACACAGAATGATTTGACATAACTGAGAGTATCCAATGAGGAGAACACTAAAATCAGATCCTGAGCACTGAAATCCATCCATCAGTAGCTCAGAATGCAAGAAGCCAAGTACAAGAACATAGAAAGCTTAAATGGCAATGCTTCCATAAGGAAAACTTCAGAAATTGATTGCAGAATGGAATATTTTAGTAGCATTTAGTGGTTATTTTCATAAGTATACCTCTGACACATATGGTTTGAAACAAAAAACAGACAAACAAAATACCTTCTTAGACCCGTACAAAATTCAAGATTTGAATACTTTTCATCTTATAGAAAATGCTGTTTATTTTTTTTCTGAAAGCTAGAAAAGATCATGTTTATGTTTTAAAAAAAACATTTACAGCGAACCAGACAGATGAAATATATTAAGTCACTAGTGTAGTCTTTTAAGAGAAATTAATCACTGAGGACAAAACAACACGAGCATCCCTAATAAAACTTAGCTAGGAATACATTTTGGTAACATTTTCTAGCATACACTTACCACACATTTTTAGCATTTAGATAGTTCTTTAAAAACAACAACAACAACAACTTTTATTCTCCCCTCTAAGCTATATCTTGAAAAAAAAGAGGCGAGTGCCCTTATCTTAGTATACATAGCTACAGATGTGCTTTGCAGTCATAAAATTATCCAGAGTTTTTCTGATTATGAGCACAATATTTCTCTTATTTTCATTAATGTTTCCTATAACACAGATCTGTTCATTCTTGACAGCATAGAAAAGTGACCATTGAGTTAAAAGATGAGAATGTTTCTTCTTTTTTTAAAAAAAATCCAAGTTTGCAGCCTTTGGTTAAGCGTCATGAAGCAAAGACATTTTGATAATGGAAAGAACATTTCAAAAGTATGGAAAACTGCACAGTGCATGTAAGAACATCACAAATTTTATCATTGCATTTTCATCTATATGTTCAGTAATCAAAAAAAAATCCTAGTAACATTTACCAACTCTACTCACTTATGTAACAATGAGGTCATCATTTTGAATTTTAAGGCAACATAGGCATCTAAAAGGAAGAAGGTGACAAGCTTCTGATTTATGTAAATCAGGCCTAATACATTTCATAGTCTGCATGTCACTGCTAACCAGGATTAAAAAGTAATAACAAAAAACTCCCTAC
Source organism: Nothocercus julius (assembly GCA_013398735.1). Taxonomy (NCBI): domain Eukaryota; kingdom Metazoa; phylum Chordata; class Aves; order Tinamiformes; family Tinamidae; genus Nothocercus; species Nothocercus julius. Next base: position 18,186,655 of record VZSV01000001.1, on the reverse strand, counting down.
CTCAAGCATCTAAAAATAGTTGATAGACATCAGGGCAGAAATTCCCCAAATCACGACCTCTCTTCTGGATCTGCAGTCTGACATTCCGTACGGCACAGGTCACTTCACACCTGCACATCACCTCTTACTTGGAATTGCTTCCTTTAGGCTCAGTCTGCTGCTCGTAGAAATCAATACAAAGACTTTTGCAAATTCCAGTGATCATTACACTATTTTTTCCAGTCACGAAATCCAGAAAGGATGCTACAAGAAACCCCAAATATTCCACAAATACGTAGGCTGCTCTGCAGCTCTGAAGAGCGAGAATTGGAGAACCAATGTTCTGGATTTCTAAGCCTCTACAGCAAGGGTGCCAAAGGTTGGAAAGACTAGACCCATACTCCCATTTTAACACCAAGTTCAAAACTTTCATCTTGAGCCAAATCTGGCAGTGCAACAACACAGCAATATTTCAAATCAGTGCCCTGCACTCGTGTGTTAAATTTACAAAGCCAGACAATGCTAGAAGATGAGGCAGTACAGTCCAAAATGCACATAAAGGAAAGGGCGCAAGGTGCTTATAAGGTGCTTATATAAAGGAAATGCTCACAAGAGAGAAGGCAAGAGCTCCCCTCACTCCTGTCACTAGCTGAGCAGCTCAGCTTCTCATGCCTGGGAGGTGGGACAGATTCAAGTCCCAGATTTAAACAGACCACAGAAACACAAAATTATGGCCAACTGACAAGTTATTCCAGAGCCTTTATCAATTTGGTACAAAAGTCTGCTGAGGCCCATTAAAACATACATTAAAATTACATTCAAGTGAATATATTTGAGCAAAATGTTTCCACTGAAATCTAATTCCTTTCCAGTATATTTGATTCTGTTTCACAAAAACTGAAGCTGGACTCAAGTTTATACAGAGACAACAGACTCTCCATCTTTTGACACTTACTTATATTCTGGATCATTCCTTAGGCAGAACACAATGCAGATATGTTCTATTGAATGGGAATATTTTGATTTGAGAAAATAATTCCATTTGTAAAACAAATTTAAGAGTGAAGCATAATGTGATTAGAACAAACGGCATGAATTTTGTTATCTTTATTATCTTGCTAATTGAAATATTGCAAATAAATATCATACAACCATTATGCAGAACATATACAATTTATATAATTAATATAAAATCACATATTTAAAATAACATATTAATATCCAAACTTCTGGTAGATTTCTATTTCCTAATTGGCTTCATGAATGACTTCCAAAGATACCAGTGGTTCAGTGTTGCCATCTACTAGGCTAGAGAAAGGAGCAAGACAGTATTGGAATTGCCTAAGTTCAGCATTCAGCAATTACAGCACCACTCCATCCAAAAGGAAAAAGTCTGCATTTTATCACAGATCCTTGCAAAGTAATCACAGAGAACATTTAGCTATGATCATTTCTCTGCTAAGGTAATTTTAAGAGCCTCGTTCACATGCAAAATCCAAACAGCGAGTTTCATAATGATAAATGTATTTCTTCTATCAACCCTCCCACTTTCTCATGAAACCTATATCAATATTTTGCAGCTCAGTAATATTAAAACAACATCAATGTTTTTAACCTGCGTGTCATAAAAAAGCAGTTGGTCACAAAGACATATGCAAGTGTCCTTTGAACCATTTACACTCAGGTGTTCCTTTGGGACTGTTACTTCTTTCATGACGGCAAATAAATGAAACAGGAAACTGCTTTAAATGAGTATTGGAAGTTGTCTCCAAACTTTTGCTAGTTCGTTTGCTCAAGTAAGGTTTTCCTATAGCGTCATTTAGCACACTACTAAATAATGTCCATGTCTTCTCTTGTGTATGCCTGTACGTGCATGGACGCATCTATATATCTTGTGCACAGAATGAAAATTCCAGCAACAACAAATGCAGATACGACTTAGTACCATATATTTCATTTTGCCTTATGATTGAGGTCCAGGGGCACTTGAAATACTTACACATTTTAAAACAACCTCAGACCTATCACATTTCCATTCTTATCAAGTCAATTTTTCTAAAGTAAAGAGACAAAATAGAAAGAAGTCTTTGCAGCGGCCAGCAAAGTTCTGCAGATCCTGCCTGTTTCAGATTAATGTGCAGCAATTCAGTCATTTTGACCTCTTCAGAGAGGACATCTCATTATGAATGATATGAATGATATGAAAGTTCAGTTTATAAGGAAATAATATCTAACACACAGCAAATTAAAATCCCAAAATGAATTCTGAAAAACAATTAATGAAGTAGTGCTATTAATGTGAGCATGCAACTACAAGGTCAAACTAATGGAATATGAAAACTTCAAAAGAATCAAATGAAGTTTTTCTACTTAAATCAGCAGCAAAACTCCTCTGCACTAATATTACAATTGCACATAATATCAATTGCTATCTTGTCAATTCTAGGACACATGGGTAAGAGGTGCTACTGCTTAACATCACAAAGAAACTTTAATTTTCCTAGCTGTTCTGTTTGCTTCAAAGTAAGCTGCAGCAACCATTTGCTAGAGCTTTCACATCAAGGAATCTCTTCAAAACCACTGAAGTGCAAATGCCTTTAAGAGATACAAAATCCTTAACCATGCAAAACTAGAGATACAAACACTAAGCAGAGCAGTAGAATGAGAATTAGAACAGCACTGGGACATGGAAATCAGTGGGCAGTCCAGGAGGACCATCCTAGTGGTCTCAGCTTCTTCATGGCACAGTAAGAAATTTTCTCTCCGATTTACCTCAAACTGTGCCAGTATTAATCGTATGATTAAGGGTTATCTGTGAACTGCCTTGTATGTATAAAGGTCTAAGCATCTGTAAACAGCAAATGAGAGGTTTCACTCCTTCAATATTTGAATTTTTGATTCTGTGAATTCAAACCTAAAAATAATTTTAGATTTTATCTTTGAAAGAACTTAAAGCCAGACACTGCCAGTATACCACTTTAATATAACTTTAATTATATCTAAAAAACCTCCAAATTAGCCCTAACTTCTTCAAGACATTCCAGTTAGATTTTGTTTTACTCAGGATCTATTCTTTAGTTTTGGTCAGAATCAAAAAGAGAGGCTTCTTTTCAGATGTGGCTTATGTAAAGTCCAACACCTAAATTACCAAATTACCAGAATTAACAGGAGAAAAATTTATTACCTTCCAGTAACAGTGAAGTAAACCAAAAATTCAGCTCTGGATGGTCCTCCTAACTGACTTTTAAACTTATTCACATCCAGGTACAGTCATGTTAATTGTAAATACACAAACCAGATATATCAGATATATTCATCTCTATTTTCCTCCTCTTCTCTCCTTCTCAGAAAAAAAAAAAAAAAATCTGTTTAATGGAAACATAGCCAAAAATACAAGCAGTACAAGAAAAAGTCAGTCCAAGACTGACACAGCAAACTGGATACTAAGGTTTTCATTACTAACAAAGGCAATGCAAAATAATTTGGGGAAACTTCATCCTTCTAGAAGTCTACAGGTTATAAGATTTGAGGGATAAAGTTCTCCATACTGTATGGAGAAAAAAAAAAAAAAAAAAAGAGAGAGCAGTTTGAAGCATAGGAACTGGAGACTCTGTCTTCCACAGGATTCACTGGTTCTACAGCGCACAGTGCTGTAACATTTCTGCAGACTTCACACTGGATATAGAGCCAATAAATCACTTAACCTCACTGTAATTGTCACATAACAGATTTTGGATAACTTTTTGCGACTTAAAAATCTAGGCATCTATAATACTTGTTGCATTAACATAACCATTTCTTTGCAATATATTAGATATGACTCATTTTAATGCTATATCGATATGCTTGACCTCATAATAAATATTACGGTCCCTGGTCTTTAAATGTTGATCAGTGGTGCTTGGGTCAATGGTATATTAATAGCAGTCATCTGCTTTCATGAATTGTTAATTAATTACTTTTGTTGTTTTGCACATTACACCAGTAATCAAAGAATTACAATAACTTTTTTCACAAAAGGGAAGAATAACGGGTAGTTTGTAGAGCCAGAGGAAGGAGCAGAACAAGTAACCCATGTTACTTGAATTGCATGGATGTTATAGATGCATTCTTAAATATTACTTACTAGTTGATTTGACATACAGCTTTGATGTGAGTTTTATTCCAAAAGAGATGTTTTGGCTAGGGTACAATGACAAAAATGTTTTGCAGTATGGTAAGAAAGCTGTAAAGCTGACAAAAATAAGCAGGATTTAAACTTTTTCTCTTGAGGCCTCTTCAGTCTGAGCACAGTTCCCTACAATAGTTAGCCTTCTGTGTGTATACTGCAATACCTCCAAAACCCACATTGCTGTAAAATAAAATCATATTTATAAGGATGCAGCCTAAAGGGTAGCAGTGGTGGTTGGCACTGAAGACAATATGATACATAGTTATGATTATTAAATAAAGAGTAAAAAACTAGAGGCTGTGCTCCTGTCTAAACAGGGTCTCATTCTCTACTTCATTGTAGCTCACATAAAACCACGTAACTCCTTGACTTCATCAAAGTTATGCTGCGCTGAAACTAGTATTATAGAAAGAAGAATCAGAACCACTAATGTCATTGTACTTCTTAAATGAGCAGGCTAGCAAAGGTTAGCAAAAATTCTTTATGATTTAAACACTCAGAACTTTTTATTTAGTTGTTTTAAGGAAACAATGTAAGTATGTGATCATGTTCCCAATTTGAGAGTCAGGAAACATTGAAATTAAGCTTGGCCATGCTACATTAACTGCAAAGTTATATATTTTCATTTACTTTATCCTATCATCCTAATATGCTTTTTTTTCTTCTTTACTAAAATCCCCAGCAAAACATAAGATATTCTAAACACATAGCATTTTGTGTTTTCTAAAATTGTCATAAGCAAATATATTTTAATGCCATCACATCGCTCTACTTTATTACTGACAGACTACGACTAGAAATGTTTTCTTCCTCAAAGGTATAATTATTAAAATGTTTAATCAAAAGTCACAGTTACTTTTACACTGGTTAGATGCAATTCAGAAGACAAGATAGTTAATTAGTGACAACTTAGCTTCAAGATTAAATGGCCTGAATTTCAGGCCTATATGCCTGAAATTTTTCCTTGTCAGTATTTGTTGTTATATTTTGAACATTCTAAAAAATGTGCCAGTTCCACATTTCAGTGGAACTTGCTCATCTGCCTTACATTATTACCACAAAAAAACACTTGATCTTTTAAAAACTCCCATAAACATTTAGTATTTCAGCAGAGTAGGCAGATATCAGCAGAACTACTCAACAGTGTTTAACATTTGCAGAATTCAAATTTTACAATATGAAAAGTATGACTATAATATGATGTTGTATGCATTGATAAATAGTATTACTGTTAACTCATATAACAATAATCAAGGGCACCCATGCACTTTGTATTTTAAATTTCTTATTAGATAACTATGCGATTTAAAAATACACATAAGTCATTTTAATTAAATATATATTTTTAGAAATATGAAAAAGTAGCTAGTAGGATGTGCATAACACAAAACTATTGGGTTTCACAGCTTTGGAATACCCTACATCATTCCTCCTCAATCCTGCTTAAGTGAATCTTCCTGTGATGAAAAATTGTAATTAAAAGATGCACAGATACTGTTGAAGCAGCAATCACTTCCGTTTTATCTTTCATGACTGCAATTTCTCAAGGGTTTCTGAAGATTCTCAATCTATTCACCATTCATTTTTACTATACAACTGAGTATGACCAGAGCATAGAATAAAAACATAATTAGGTGAGCATAAGCTACATAGTTAACAGAATAACAACTTCTAGATAAATTACATGAATGACTTTATAACTTTTGGCACAGTTTTCAGTCCAACCAAAGAGAATACTATAGAACTAAATAAGCTTATAGGAAGATTTTTGAAGTTAAATATTAAGGTCTATGGGATATATTTATTTAGTAAGAGTCAATCTAAACCTGAGTCATTTTTCTAATACTACAAACTAACAGAGTATTTTCTTACCAGAGTTTCAGCAAAACAGTTCACTTTGACAAGCATTTTCAGCCAGCTGTAAGTTTCACAACATTGAAAGTAACCCAATTCTTGTGAAAATTTACCCCAGTGGTCAGTACTATCTCATAAGAATTTATTAATCTACTAAAATATAACAAATATTTTTCGGTTGTTGAATTACACTTCTACCCAGATTTTTTTTATACACAGGAAAAAAGGGATATAAAATGAAAATTCATATACTACTATGGCCACTATAAGGTTTTTCGGAAACAAATCTGGAAGTATCTTACTGCATCCTGGTATTTTTTAAGCCAGAAAAAAAGACATACTATACCGAGGAAAGAGAGAAAATCTATTCTACTAGTAATGCACTATCCAATCACAGCACATCTGCTTTTTTTTTTCCTGTGATGACAAGGATGCACAGATGTTTTTTAATATCCATAAACCAATATGCTAACTATGAAAACAAAGGAACGCAGACAATATACTGCCAGTAATTCAGTTAATCTAAGCTAAAAACAGAGATGAAAATGGAATGAATCAATTTCTTCAAACAAACTTCCTGCTACTTATAAATCAGGGCACTAAAGAGAAATAAATACATACATATCCTGGTGATCTAACACCCATCCCAACCTAGCCCCATCTTGTGTCACTGCCTAAGTCATGCAAATTACCCCAGAACTGCCAGTTGACTAAGATTAATGACACTGCGCCAGCTTCTTTGTTTCTCTCTGCGGCCGTTTAGTGTGAAATACTATCCAAAAACATTATCTATCCTCTATTAATCCCACAAATTTGTTCACACCATGCACATTGTTTAGGGCAATTTACAACAGGAACATACTGAGCACAATTGCATTTAATTACTTGGGTTCTAATTACATTCATTAAAGGCTAATAAAATAAATGAAACAGCTTTAAAAGCTTCTGCAAAACACATGGGTCTTGTCTCCCTCATGAAGCATACTGTAGAGGTTTGATGTGAGACATAGATTTCAGCATATATGTCTGTCTATTATATCTCTGTAACATACATAAAGACACTGAGTGTATAAATGTGTGTATATTTATATATAAACCATATGCATGTCAATTCTGAATGATCCTGAATACTGCTGATATTTACTTATATTACTAGTCATGAAGATGCCAGGCACCCCAAACTACTTTTTAATGTGGTATGTTGAGAGGGAGGAATATCAGCTTTAAATTCCAAGCCAGCTCCTCTAACTGTTTCCACCTGCACTACAGAGTTATTTTCTCTTTCTCTCTCATCTCTATCTGCATTGTAAAAGATATAAACTGACATCAGAAAGGAGAGAAAGACAGCAAGAAAGCAAAGAAGAAAAGAACAGAGAAAACCACATGACTTTATTTGGTATATTCTTAAAAATATTTCATTAAGGCTCATTTCTGACATTCATCTGACTTTTTCCTTAGTAGCTGTTTATATTAAAAAACACATTCTGAAGCACACTAGGCAGTCTAAAGAAATCCCCTATGGCGGTTAAAAATGCAGCTTGTTAATAACACAATTTCCTAATTCTTACATGCCTATTCTATTTACATTGTGCTTAGAAGGCAGTTTATGGCAAAAGACAGAATCTGGAGCATTTTACTGACAACTGTGCCAAGAAGAATACGGCACTGGATATACAGACGAGAGCACTTGCAGTGAGCTCCTCCTGCTGTAACTATTCATTGTCCTTGGATTTACAATAAGATGGATCTTAATAATCAGCAAGAGAAAGAAAGTCTTAGTTAATCACCCTATAAACCCTACTGTATATACAAGTATGGTCTTAGCAGAAGTTACGATTCAGCACACTTGCAGAATTCTTAAGAGTTTTGAATTTCCATCATAAATATGATGAATATCAAAGATGTTTGCCAGCAGTCAGGAAGTCTATAGACTTAGACATAATTTCATTCTGTGTAAAAATGTGAATGCCAGCTTACACAAAAAATTCAGGCTTGAGGAGTGACTTCCAAGAACAGCTGAGTCTGTGGTTTGCTATATTATATGTAAACACCTAATAGAAAAACCCAGTTAACCAAGTTAATTTGTAGATATTTAATTAATGTTTCTAAGCCCCAGGAAACATTCAAATATTTGGTGCAGATTCTGTGAAGTAAATCTGGTCCAGCCAACTTATCTACCCTCATAATTAGCTAAAAGCTCTCTGGCCAATGTTTTGTTAACTTTAAATGATCTGTTTAACAACACATTCTGTTTTTTAATTCACTAATGACAAGTCAACTGCATTTTACCTCAAAATAACATATAAAACTTTTTTTTTTTTTTTTTGGGGGGGGGAGGGGGCGGGAATATGTTTTCCAAGCAACTTTTTTGGGTTCAGCAATTCAGGCACTTTAACTGAGGGCAATAAATTAACTACAGCTATGTGCACCATTTTCAAAATTCAACCTTAGAATTATACAACTTTGCCGCATATATATCTCAAAACTCTTTCTTATTATGCACTCCACTTCTTTTGCAAACTATTAAAACAGTTTTAAAAAAGAAAATTAAAATTTAAAAAAGAAAAAGAAAGCAAGAAAGCAAGAAAGAGAAAGGAATCACAGGGATCCCTCATGCGCGTATACAAACTCCTCCTTCGTGAATGAACATTTGCTTGGTGCGGGAGGAGGGGCACCCGTCCTGCACAACAAAGCAGCGGCGGCAGCAGCAGCAGCAGCTGCCATCTGGCTTCCTCCTGCACTTTGCTTCCCCGAGCAAACAAGATCCATAGTTTAAGGAGTGTTGTCGAAAGCAGAGAAGGGCTCTAGTTTTAACCTTAGAGCTTTATGGTGAAGCATTTTTCCATTCTATAAAAAAAACCTCTTAATATAGGGGAATGGAAAGCTCAGGAAATATAGGGGAATGGAAAGCTCAGTAGTGACCAAATAAAACCACCACCTAACAGAATTTTTAATGAAATGAGCTAGCTGGTTTCGGTACAGGACCAGCGAGCAAGCACCCGTATCACTAAGAGCAGCACCAAATACGATAAACCTCCTCACTGCGCAGAAATTGCTCTCACCAGTAGCAGCTGAAAACATTTCAAGCATTAAAACATAAACAAAACTACTTTAACTATGAGGGAGAAAAATTGCCAGAAACAGGGCGCATAGAGTGAGGGCTCTATGGTGGGACACGCAGCTTCTGATCGAGGTTACCAAGGCACAAGTCGGCTTGAGGTCCCCACGGCACAAGCTCTCAGGATATGTTCTCATGCCTGCCGTCTTCAGCTTGCTTGGGGGAGCAGTGATGGAAACTTGAGAAGAACATTATTTAACAGTTCAATTTTGCATTTATACTGGAGTAGTTGGAGGCTTAACCTGTGGACATGAATTAGCCATTTTTCTTGGAAGTTCTCTAGTAAGATGTATCCACCATTTTGCTATATTTACAATATACAATATATCAATAAAATCCAAAGACTGAGCTTATGCACTCCAATGTTACCATCAAACAAAAATGGCTAGAACAGAATATACTAAAGCAATGATGAAGTTAAACAGCAGTATAAAGCCCAGCCATTTAGTTGTGGCATACAGTAAGGATCCAATTCCTTTCCCATCATGTCATTAGTATCAATGGGAGCCCTGAAAGGTTTCATTGAAATTGATGGCGTTTTCCATTACTTCAGTGGGATGTGACTGTACACACATTAATGATGAGGTATAAAGAATAGTCATTAATAAACAGCAGTTCACTGCATAATGATGTGAAAGAAAATTTCCATATCTAAAAGTCAGAAACAAGTTTATAGCCAAAGGAAAATAAAGCTAAAATCAAGCATTTGTGTTGTTGAGAAGGTCAAATGCTGTTTTAATACTGGAGAAATAAATGGATAGTTCCCATTAAGACCAATCAGTGAAAAGCACCAACAAAATGAATAAATACAACCCAAAAGCTTAATGACCTCAGTCCCTAGCAGCCCCTTGACCCTTATTACTACAGCTGCTGGTGTAGGGAGGGATTAAAGGGGGCTAGAAATCATTGGGTTAACATACAAGGGCTTAGAAATTTGACCTTGGTTACTTACAACATATATCCCCCACTAAAAATGAGTATATGAGCAGAATTAGAAACAGAGCTAGCAAAGGTCAGCTTGAGTGCAGATAAGCTAAGAAAAAGGAGGCTTTAAAAGCAAAAAAGATTCTGTTTCTCCACACAGCAGTTTTTGTAACCAAAATGGTCTAAGGACAGGAGCAGGACTAGGGCTGTTGTCATTGCTGGAAACCCTAGATAAATCTGGGGACATACAAACCATTCTTCAGGTTTTAAACAGAAGTAACAGCTTTCTAAGCTAAGTAAAACAACAACTACTCATTGCGAGGGACATACTAGCAAGCCCATTCTGCAACTCAGACATACGGATAACATCCTCATCATCATGACCAGAAAACTGGACTTCCTCACTAATTCCAACCCCAAATTCAATAATCGTGACTCTTCTGTCAAACTGCCTCTGAAATACTCCCAGCCAGCATCACTTGCCTAGATAATAAGGTCAGTATCAAAGATGGAAACCTACAAACTAAAATGCATGGAAAATCACACACTAACAACATACCTCTATAAACCTGCAGCCATCTGCAACACAGCCAGATACACACACACAACTTAGACACTCTCAGATCATATCCTATTCGCTTGTTGGGGGGAAAGGAGTGGGAACCCTCATATCTACTTACTTCAACCATCCAAAGACAGCTTTTAGTCCACAAGGACATTTCTATTTAAAAAATATACATACTTTCTGAAAGAGAAACTTGAATATCACATAAGGAGTTACCACTGCCAAATAACAGAAAGTTATTAAACAATTACAAGCAATCCTAGAAGAAGATTCAACTTTGAAGAGGTCTTCCTCAAACCATCCTGGCCTTATAACAATCTCTAACCTCAGTACATTTACCATTAGAAACAAACTAACTGTGGTCCAACCACGCTGAATGGCTGCACACTGTATGTACAAGAAATGTATTTACAAGAAATGTAAAAATCCAACAACATGTCTCTATTATTACTGTAATTAATAACTTCTCAACATCATCAGCACTATTTTTCTACAACCAGAACTTGCAGGAACAGAATACAATGTATCCCAATAATCTGCCATCACAATAAATATGTACCTAAAACTTGAGCAGAAACTATGTATCAGAGTGGACAATAGAGTCTACAAGGGAAAACAGGTCTGTATCTGCCTATAGCTACACACTTTTCACCACTCTCTCTTTTACTGATTCACAGACCTTTCTGATCTCTCTGTCGCAGTCCTCAGGCTTAAATAAAACCTACTAACACCTTTGAAATCCTGGTAACCAAAACACGTAACTACTGGATGCCATGGACTCGGGAGAGAGTAGTTTTATGGCCCGTTTTAATCCCTCCCCCAAACTAACTTTTCTCTGGTCCACACTTAATAAACAATGTCTTTTTTTTTTTTTTTTTCCCTTTAGTGGTATGAATCTTTCTCTGCCTCATCCCTCCGATATCACTCTCTTATTTCCACAGGTAACAACCACTTTTCTCTTAAAAAATGACTGAATTAATGTGCATCCACTATATCTGAACAACTGCTCTCAACTTTTATTTTGCTGTTGTTTCTATATTTCACACCTGGAAGAATGGCTTGTGTGCCTGCAAGCCTAATTTTTTCAAATATACTAACAGATCTAATGAAAGTTATTATTTCTATCTACAAATCTCTTTATTTCTTTAAAATCAAGTCTGTTGACAGGCAAACTTAAAATAGGATACAATTAAAAAGTAAAATACACTGTAATAAAATTTCAAGGTTTTTTAACTTGCAGAATTCTCAAACTCAAGAAGCAGTTTTCTACATCTTAAAAGATTTAAAAGATAATCATAGGCAGTAAGTTTTTATATTGTATTCCTATAGCACTGAATCTGAATAATTAACAATGTTTAATTAACTTTTCTTTCCACAAACAATGGCTTTGTTTGCCAAACATATACTAACTGAATATAAATGAAGAGGAAATTACTCTCTAGAGAGAAGATCAGTATTCATGTGCTGTAGAGAACTCTGGATCATGACAACCTTGGGCAGAAGGCCTAAGCTCTATTTCCTATCTTTTTCTCATTGGTTTCTTGCACAGAGCAAGCCAAATCCTAGCTAAGAAGTATATTTTCATCCATCATCAAATCTAAACACTTAAAATCTGATGAGAAAGGCATAATTAGTCTGTCATACAACTGGAACTGGACTTCATTGCAGGCCAGGGAAAAGTCCCACAGTAATAAGAGAATTTAGCAACTTCAGATAGCTCTCTGTGCTTAACCAGGCCGACATTTAGACTGAAAAGACTGTTGAGTAACATTTATCTATGGCAACTCAGAGAAAGGCTGAAACAAAAGACACGCATGGAACAATTAAGAAATTAGGAATATCCCAGGATACACATCCTGGAAGATTCTAGTCTCCAAGTCAGTTCACCACATTGTATAAACCCTAGGAGGAGGTGACCAGATTTGCACATCAGATGATGTTCAGACATTCCCTTGTATAAAGGAATTAATATTTCCCAGAAATAACTCAGACTCCACAAGAATCTCCAGTTCTTTATATCTTTGTAGTCAAATTTGTAGTCTTTTATATCTTTGTGTATAATTTATGTAGAATTTTTTTACCCCATACTGTTGACTTTCATTCCAGTTTGTATTATTCCATAGTTCAAGGTCATCAAGACATAAAATATTTTTGCATGAATGCCGAGTTCTCATTTTCACTAATAACATCTACTACTTTGTCCTTAGTACAACTTATTTTTTTGTGCCAGCAGCATTAATGAAAATATTAAACAATACAAACCTCAGAAACACTCCCTGAAGAACGATTCCCCCATCTGCTATTCTCTTTTTTGATAATAATTATTGTCCCTTGCACATTTTTAAATCTTAATTTATAAATGTCCTTATTAGATAACAAATTAAGTTTTAGAATAATAGCACATCCTATACATTTAGTGACAATACACTGAAGAAATGTCAGCCACAAATCCACACATGACTGGGCCCCAACGTAAAGAGCAGCATTTCATCTCAGCGGTCACTGTTCCCACACTTAGCCAAGACCTAGTACTGTTTCTCTCTCCAATATTTTAGGAATCTGAATATATCTAATACATCCAATATATCCACATCTAAACTAGACTCCTAGGTGAGTATTCCAGTAGGACTTGTTTAATGGTTCTTCCAGAAGTTTGCAACTATTTTTAAATGATAAAGGTAGATACTTTCTGCTTTCTTGAGCATAGCATAATATAGCAATAGGATGCAAGGATACAACGATATGATACAAGGATAACACAATGCTCTCTGAGAATCATAACAAAGACATGCCCATCTTGACATTAGATGATAAAAACTGGGTATCCATTGAGGTAGAATTACATAAGCAGGAAATGCATTTTTCAGTAAATATTACCTCTGTATTAACATGTACTCATTCACAATGGATGGCAAAAGACATAAAAACCACAGAGAATACACTTCTGAGTAACCTGCGAGGAAGGTAGGCAGCAACAGTCTTCTCCCTTGAGAAGTACTGAAATACAATAAAAATATACTGAAATATAATAAAATGTATGATTAGCCATTTTAAAGGATGCTTTAAGAAAATGCTTTATCTAAGGAACAGTTCAACAATTCTTTAAGGAAAGAAGTAAGTAAGTATATAAATATTTCTTTCCTGGTTTATTTTTGTTTCTATTAATGTATGGCCAGAAAGTATGACAATAGGTAAAAAATGGTATTTTCTCCTCACCCACTACATACATAAAAGCTCTGTCATTTCCCAGCTGTCTCAGGTGTTAGAGTTTCATAGTTTTGTATCAATTTCAAACAAGCTAGAAGTTTAACCCTTTGATAAACTGAACACTAACATTTAATAGGTAAGAATTTGTTTTAAAAACAGCACAACAACAAAATATCTCTAAAATATACCTATACCCCCAAATCTGTATTAGAATAGCCCCGCATGTTTGTGTCTTGTGAATCTTTTATTCAGTGGAGCTGAATGCTGCTTGAACTTACTGAGTCAGAAAATATATTACAAATTACCCTGCACTGCAGAACTTGTAAAATATAGTGTAATTGTACTTAGCCGTGTGTTTTTCTGAATACTTTTTCGTAAGCTGCACACAGATACATTACGTGGAGCTAGTTTATAGATACCTCTCTATGTTAAAATACGGCTTGGCTGGAAATCTATTGATCTAAAGCATTCTGTAGTATAACTGTGACACTACATATGCTAATCGATAAGATTTCCCAGTTATAAACTTCACTTCAATCTTATGAATGTACTAAATGAAGAAGTGGAAGTGAACAAGATCCCATTTTGGATAAGACTCTAGTCTTTGTTAAATGTTATTACTTCAGAGCTGGTTATATATAATCTTTGATATAACAATAACAGATGTCTTATTTGTACATTCCTTTTCCATCTGCCTTTCAGCTATGACTTTACAACTCGTAAAGAATTACAGAAAATTAGTAGAGATTTACAAGAGACTTGTGCAGTATTTATTTAGAAGCCAAATGTAAGATAGTTTTTCCAAAAACATTAATACTCTTTAATTTTCAAAGAACTATATTCTACTTTCTCCATCTCTGAAACTATTGGTTTGGGCCTGAGTTTTTTCTGTAAAGATTACTACATACTATAATGGTGACACATATGTGGTATTGCAAACCATGAAAACAGTACCTTATATTTGCAAATAAATACACACTTTACAGCATTATATTCTCCCAAGGTATGTACGAATCATGCTTTGATCAGTGATTCTATAAATAGTTTAAATTAGTAGACATTGATTTGAAGCAGTTTCCCTTTCACTGTCCTGTCCTTCCCTTCAATAAACAGGAAGATCATGATCACTACTCAGAACTTCCTTAATCAATGTTCTTTACTGCGGCATTTCACTGTCAAGCACAATGACTTTGACGGGATGGAAAACAAAATGAAAACAAGCAAAAAGCTTTCCTGTTAAAAACAACAAAACAACAACAACAAAAATCCATTAGACTAACCCCTCCACTTTCACTAATTTATACAGGAGCTCAGTTTGGGAGAAAAAAAAAAAAAAAAAATCTTTTTTTTTTTTTTTTTCCTCCTTACCATAAATCTTTAAGCCAAGCTAAGTTTAGGGCTGAAGGTTAGGACTCAGGAAAGAGTCAATACTCTAATGTTATTAACAGAAAAGCTTTGTGGCACATGAAAGTGTCATGAATAACATTTGTGCATTAATAAGTATATATATTCATATTAATTTTCTGCTTGAACTCTTGATACGACTGGGGAGCAAATCTCCAGTAAAGAAAATACTGAAGCTCTAGCTTTTAAGAATATATCACAAAGTTTCAGAAATTATTCCAGGAATTTTAGCCTTTGCTATACATTTACTATTATCACAAATGGGAACTTTGCTCTTGTGAAGACTGAATAATCGTATTACTAATCTATTCATGCTTTCAATTACAACTCACAAAATCAAATTTCACTTCAAATTTTTGAGGTTTTGTTCTTTCACACATCTACCTTAGTTATACAAACTCCCTTCTCATACAGTAACTAGATTATAAACTTCTGAGTCCATGAGAGGGAACCTCAGGCCCCAGCTTGCTGGGGGCTCTGCCACAGTAAGTCCTACACAGCAGAGGGGAATATTCATCCAGAGATGCCGTCATTCATACAGCTCTATGGCCTCTGGCCCTGAGGTGGCTCTCAACAAGCAGCCCACAGCACAAGAAGAGGAACTCGCACCCACCTGTACCAGCCCGTATGGAAGCACACTTCAGAGATGTCCATAGGGCACAATTGAGTGTGATAACACAAACAGACAAACGCTTTCTGAACGACGATTTTTTGAGTTCTGGAAACCGCTATGGCAATCAGCTATGATGAAAAGCAGAAACTGCATGCACAGCATCAAGTTATAAATATCCTAATCCCTAATGTAACTCTACTGACTCTGTACCATGCAAGAGTCTATAAATTGTCCAGTATAACCAAATCCAACTCAGAATATTACACAGAACTATTACTTAAATTGTATTTAATTTTTTTTTCTAAAAAGGACTTAATATGTTCAAAAATCCCTACTGATCAAAATTCTGAACTTTATTTAGATGTGGCTAAATGAATGCAAAAGAGAAAGCCATATGCAGAGAAGCTTAAGAACCGAATCAAGTTTGATCCTCTAGAAATTGGGCTTAAATACTGTACAAAGTACAAATAGAGGAATAAATATGTAATACCTCAAACTAGCTTAGCTATATGGGCCGCCAGACACAGATGGCATGTCATAACTGAGAGCAGAAGTAAGCGTTCTATCTGCTGGCAGTTTGCACCCTGCTTTCTGATCACCAGCAACAGGCGAAAATTGAATGAAAAGGGCAGCTCTGCAAGTCATCAGTTTTAACTGCATGATGACCATATACAGCACTATCTCACAACTCAGATCAAACTCAGCTTGCTTAAAGAAAGCTTGAAAAAGACTTTATGAGGATATATGGGGAACTCTGAGAGATTTTATTCTCTTCATACTGAAGTAGTCAATGTACAGATTGTTGATATCAGTGCACTGGTGTGTACATGAGAACCAGTTTTAGGGTAAAGTCATCCTTCTCCTGTGGCCGCTTTGCAACACCTACACTGGTAAAAAGCACCTATAAAGCACAGGAAAGATTTCCACACCACTGCATTTTTATTAAAGCTGGCTTCAAAGATGGCTTCACTGCCACGTTGCTGAACCAGTACCAGTGATGAAGATAACTTGCATAAAAACAAAATAATGAGTCTTGCAGTTGTAAAATATGTGATGTGAAAACATAATTCGGTAACTGAAGTTCATGCAAATGTTCTTGTATTCTTCAACACTGTCATATATAGCCTAAAAAATTGTCTGGTGTGAATTTCTAAATAATATGTCAATCCAAAAGCATATTAGTGAAAAATATAATAGGTCCCAGAGCTCCCACCATTAGGGGAAAATAATCAAAATGGAGACTTTGGGGTTTACACTACGAGTAAGAAGTTAACTCTAAAATACTGTCCTGTAAGTTTTAAGGACCTGCTACTACTAAGTAGGTTTACATAAAATCAACTTACCTGATTTTTCCTGAAAACATTTATTTTTATGATTCAAATTCAGTCTAAATATGTTTAAAACAGGATTTGAAGAACTTTTGGTCCCCTTTTTGTTTTTAGATGTTCTCTAATTCAATCACAGGTGTTGGATTTCAAGTTGCAATTAAGTAATAAAACAGCAATGATTTACGTTAGACAAGAGATCAGACTAAATGACCATAATTGTTTTCCTTTTGGCCTCAAATCAGAAAAAAAAAAACATATAAATATATTAACATATCATCTTGAATGTTTGTAACTGCATAAAGAGAAGGCAAGAGTTAGGCTTTGCACATCTGATGCAAATACTGTCAGTGATTTTGTTTGCAATATATGAACATTTAATATAGAAGCAGTAACCATCCTCCTCACTGCCTCCCTTGAGGTACTTATAGACCCTGATCAGGTC
>VZSV01000001.1:18127555-18149773 GCA_013398735.1 Nothocercus julius | reverse complement strand
TAATAGAGCCTGCAAAATATATTCTCCGGGACTGATCAGCTCTGAAGGCTCTGGAGGTTTGATGATTGGAATGGCAGGAAATCACGCTTTCAGGACATAACGAATTGACTAGGCCATCCATCATTTGTTAGCATGCGCTGAAGCGCCGGGTTTGTGTGCAGAGGTCTGTGATTTAGTAAATACTTGGGAGATGAATAGAGCTTACACACAAGGGAAGATATTGCTGTCCTTCAGCAGCCTTAGACACAGATCCCTGCTGAGAAGGCCGTCTGACAGCAGCTCATCAGTAACTGGCCTGTCACAGTCAGTGATGCCCACCAGCCATCCCCAGTATATTAAATGCATTTTTAATATCTGCTTCAGTAGATTTAATGAAGAAAATTTAGTTTCCGTACTCTGATCACTGCTTCCTCAAGTGTTTTAAAGCATTGACCGTAGCACTTCAGAGAAAAGAACTGTGCTGGTACCTGAAGTAGTTGATTGAAAATGAAAGTGAAACAAGATGCAAACAGAAGTGTCATTAGCCAAACAGTTCCCTTAAAGAGAAACAGGAATGTTTGGAAAAGCCAGTAAATGGTGCCTTGCTGTAGAGGTGCAGCCCAGCATCAGAGGAGCAGTGCTAGGCAAGGTGTGTGCACATGCTCTGTTTAGTGAGACTGGGCTTGCAGGGACTCCTACCACTTCCTAAGCATCCAGATTTCCCTACCAGAGTCTGATTGTCCTTCTCCCTGGCTTACAGTATTTTGAGGGGATGGTGAGTATAGAGGGGAGGACTTGAACGGGTCACATTTTTAATAATTCTGCACAGTGACATTGGTTTTGTTTAGCTTTGGGCTTTTTTTGTGAGGGGTGCTGTTGGTAAAAATCATCTGAACATTCCACAGTGTTGTTTAAACTGATCTGGGGAAAACAATGACACAAAATAAGACACATTGGAGAGTAAAACTTTTACTATGTTTTTAACTTAGTAGGCTCATTGAGGCTCATACAATACTGACATTCTGCTTGTAAGTATTTTAAGGACTTTTTAAAAACTTTGTGCCAGATGATATGATCTCTTGCTCTCTGTAGACAGACAAACTTCATTGTTGTTTGAATTTCCTGGGAGTTTTCAGGGAAACTTCTGTTCACATAAAGGCAAATATGTAGGTTTCCATTTCCTAATGAGCTGTAGGGCTTGTAGGATTTGCTTGAAAACAGCTAAACATGTCTTGCAAGTGTCTATTTTCAACATTCACTTCCTGAGCTTCTTTTCCCTCTGGAATCCACTCTGTGTTCAGGCAGAAGAGCAGGGAACTGCAGAATGAGACCTATAAATTGGATTCTTTTATGCGTCAGAACAGTAATGTATTAAATGCATATTATTATAAAAATTTAAGATGTGTCTTAAACGCTTACATTTTTATAACACATGGCAATATTAAATAATACATTTTCTTGTTAGCATCTGTTTGCTGTCATTGTTGACAGGAACCTCCAATTTATTACTTAAATTAATGACCACAACCATTTTAGTTCTGATATATGCCCCTAAGCTTATCACATAACTTAATAAAATAAAGTACATGCTTCTCTTAGAGTCATTTTGTAATTGTTTTTTTGTTTAAGTTTCCAGTCTAATGAAATATCATAATATTTGTTTGCAATGTGAAAATCTCAGAAATTTGAATTATATTTCACACTGAGTAAAGTAATGGTAAAGACTGATTTCAGTAAGAATATGGAATACAGTAAGTGCTCCTACTAAAATTTTCTTCTAAGGCAAGCCTGATAGTGTACAGTCACCAAAAAGACCAATAGCATTAGAAAAGGCCTGGAAAATAGTGGTGTATATTCTTCAGACCCAGTGATGGTTAAAAGTCTTGTTCATTTGTTCGTTTAACTAACTGATACCATAAAAGTAGATGGCAACCTCGCATTGGCGTGCTACATTTCATGCTCTATCTTTGGTTTTCAGCTTGTGTTTCATGGACTCCTTTTTGTTTATGGACTCAAATGAGGATTCCAAGTAAATGAACTGGATGTCAGCAGGCTTAAATTCGCCAAGAAGGAATCTGCTCCTCTTGTGGGAAACGTATTCTTTGTGAATCTTATCGGTCGAAAACTTCTGTTTTGTCAGCAATAAGAACATTTTTATTGATCTTAGTGTGTTTTTTCATGAGCATTTTTTAATTTTAGACCTTGACATCTTAAATATGGCAGTGATATGGATGGGATACATTACAGTCTTCCAGTGCACACTCCAGAGCATCCAGGAATCTGACTGATCATGACTGTCTTGTTGCTTTATGCTGGAGATTTCCTAAACTTGAGTCCGGTGCTTTATCTCTCTCATCTGAGTAGGAAGATGCTGTCCACCTGAGGGGGTCTAGCGGGGCTTCAAGTCAGGATGTAGTGCTGAAGACAACTTTGTTGTTTGTATGGATGTGCTCTGTTTGCATATCTGCAAGCTCTTGGAAGCATTTGATAGCACTGATTCTCAGATACCTCCAAGAAGCTTCAACATGGAACAAAAATGGCCCTAAATAGCACACATCTTTCTTCCACAGAAAGCAGGATACTTCTGTGAGGAAGGCCCATGTGATACCAAAGGCAATCTTTCATATAAGACACATGCCTCTCTGAAACCGTTCTAAAAAGTAGTAGGACAGCATAAAAAGCGTGAGCAATGTAGAGGTAACATTTCTGTGAATAAAGGGAATTCACCTGAATTAATATAAAGGGTGTTTTTTTGGAATTCCTCATTGTTCCTGAAGGTGCAGATGGCTATAGTGAGGCCCTGTATTTCTCCATTCCCATTTGTGCCTTGCTAGGAGATTGCAGAACTTCCCATCAATCCACTGTTGCTCCTCGAAACCTCCAGTATTTTATTGCACCACTTCAGTGAAATGCAGATGTGTATTGTGAAGCTGCAAGTGGTGCAAATGCAGTAACTAATGGCCAGAGCTTGGGAGTAGGTTCCTACAAATGAAAAGACTATTGAACACTAGCCATTTTCAGCCCTATATATAAAATGCATTTTGTCAATCTAGCAGTCCTTCAGTTTTTAACATTGATGAGCTCTATATCTTTCTAGACAAGCTCATTATCTTGAATAGATAGTATAGAAAAAGATAAAAAATAACCCATAAAGTAAATCTCTGTTTCTTTCAGAGCTTAAATACGAAGATTTGTTTCGAGTGGTTGGCAGATACTCCAATTGGCCAAGCAAGATCAGTTCCAAATACAATGTTAAATGACCTCATTGCGTTGAGTGATCTGACACAGAAATATGGTTTTCTTTATCCTGTTATTAGAAACAGAAGTGTTTAATTATTGACCAAAAAGAGAAGTCAGACTACATTTTTATCTCATTTGTATTGGGTTCCTCTGACATCAGTGGTGTAGGAGGAAAAAAGAAAATGGTGCTTCACTGGATAACTACATTGCTTCAGTCTAACTTTTTTTCTAACCATATCTATCTGTTCAGTATGTCCCATAAATGTAGCTTTTTTTTTTTTTTTTTTTTTTTTCCAAATGGAAATCCCTTTGGTGACCCAGGAACTGCTATCCAGAAACTTCCTGCTTATGCTTTTTTTAAAAATCTATTTGATGTTACTAGTGACGGTAAAAATCAGTCTTACACATGATTGTTTTGTGATAGGAACTTTCTAGATGGAGAATTTTGTCCATTTGCCTAGCTGTAGTTGCTTGCATTTCCAACGTCTTATGTCTCAAGAATTTAAAATATTATTCAAATGTTTCAGCTTCTCTGTAGATAATAATATCCTTCTATGTGCACTGGTTTGTGATATTATTTTTTTCTTCAGCATTTATAGCACATTGATCGTTGGCTTCAGTTTGTTTTGTATTTTTTAGCTTTTCAGTCTCTTCATCAAGGATAAATGTGTCACTGGAACTTTGGATCAGGATGGTTACTGAAATAACAACTAAAATTATTAAAATATGCAGTAGAAAGCAAAGTGTTTAGTTTAATGTGCTTCTGAATATTAAATGTAACTAAAATACTACATAGACGTGAAACCATTTGTTATATTCTAGCATTTATTTGAAGCAATAGCTCCGTAAACCTTAACCCTGTAATTTTGCAAGTTCCACTTTATCATGTAGCTGTAAAAGGTAATCAAAATAAATCATGGAAGATGAAGAAATATTTTCTAGGGCTTTCTGTATGCTTTTAGAAGTGGAGCTTGATCCATGAAATTTTAGTAAGCATATTAAATAATACAATATGATGTGCAACGTGTCAGGTCTGATAAATTATTTTGTATAGGACATTTATACAACATATGGTGAGCTGCTATGTGAACAGCTTAATGACTAAATTATGTTAATCTTTCTTGCCATATTTACTTTTCATTTTTTTTTAAAAATGGCGTTTTCAGCTTTTTATTTTACTTTTTTGATCAGGGTAGATATAAGAAAGGTGTAGGTCATCTCAGAGAAGCTGTGACAGTGATCCAAGGTTCCTCAGCTGTGCAGTGCACATAACACAGATGTTGGGAGAGTCATCTGTCAGCTATGCCTCTCCTATGGAGTTAAAGTTCTAGAGGGAAAAGAATTCGACACAGTGCTGTCACTGTTACATTTTCACAATAGAAGAGCATGCAAATATTCAACCTCCTGCTTAGCAGTAGTGCCCTGTCTAATGTCTGTGCTGGTTAGAATAAAAAAATAGTGGGTGCATCTAGGGCTCATAGATCTGACAAAGGTCATGCTATGCTGGGCATTTGAATTGGAAATTGTCTGGACTTAGATTTTATAAAGCTCCCACTGTTGTCGGGGAAAATTTCAGCAGGGTTTTGTCCCTGGAGAGGCCTCTTAGGCCCTTTTCTGTCCTATGAATGAATTTAGATGTGAGCGTTTCTCCTGCCTTAAAACTGTTAAGTTCATTTTGCATACATCCCCAGAGAGAAAAACTGGCAGATGCTTTTGTCTTGGAAGTGTTTAAAAGAAAACTGCAGAACAGGAACAAGGGAGAGAAGGGGCCCTGCTTGGAGTCCCAGAACATTTTGGAAATGGCCAATATGCAGTTTTCATCAGTACTAAGGCGGGGCGCAATATGGTGCCTGGCGCTCACTGGGGAATATGAATGTTGATTAAGCATCCTCCCAGGCTTTGAAATCCTGAAAGCGGTGTCAGAATAATGGATGTTGAGCAAATGTCAAGCATTTGTTAATTTCTCTGTTATTTGGAGTTTATCTACCATGATCAATCAAATAAACTAGTGCTTCTCTGTTGTGGCATGTGTCATTGATATGGTGATTAGGTGGCTAGAGAGGCCTTCTGCCTTTTTTGCAGGTAACAGTTTACTTGCGAGCAGCCGTAACTTTAACTTAAACATTGGTTGCTGGTTGGTTTAATGGAAAGCGGTACATTAACAAAGTACTTTAGGGGACCACGAGAAAATGGCATTTGCATATTTGCTCTGCTGAAAATTAAATTCATTCTGCTTTTCCATTGTGGGCTGTTGTGGGGAAAGAGAAGTTGCTTCTAAGTGAAATCTGAAAGAAGATTTCATTTTTTATTTTTATAAGAAGAAATTTGAAAACAGAGGATGTCTGAACATCTCTGTTTTTCCACCCCAGATCAGTATTAAATTATGGATTGTCCTGCTTCTCCCCTCTGCATTTCTTGCCTTCTATAAAAGAGGTCTTGATATCCCTATTTTTGCTTGGGGAACGGGTTCAGATGCCCTTTTCTTAGAAGTGGACAGGGTGAGTCTTTCACTGTTTTGTAAGAATACATATTATTCTCTAGGGATATGGCAGAGGAAGTTCTTAGTTACTGAGTATCATACACAAGCCTAAACAGTCCAGTTCAAAATATTTTTCTCTCCAGATTCAGTTCAAAATATTTTTCTCTCCAGCTTCTCAATTTCCACTCTCTCCTTATATCCTAGTTCTGTTAATTTGGCTTGTCTTAGATGTTTTATAATGTGTCAAGGCTGGATATTTAAATGTAGAAAACTGCCAACAATAACAACAATAAACGGAAATAATCTGAAGAAAAAAATATGGCCTATGTTGCTTTATTATATGTAAAGAAAATTTTAAAATGGGAGAGGACAGTTTTGGGGGGTATTGTTACTTGCTTCGTTTGTTTGTTTGTTTGGGAGCTGTTTTTGAAAAGAGCCCTAAGGATGTTACATGTCAAGTTTCGTTAAATTTTAGTGAAGTTTAGTTACTCTCTTCTCACAGACTTTTCATGAACAGTCTAGTCCTTATGTGCCTCAATGTAAAGACAGCAATGTATATTTTTATTATGTTTTTGACAACTCCCAGAAATTTAAGACGTGTCAGTGAGTCATGCCGTATGACTGGATGCACTTTGAGATCATCCTCAGTTTATTTTAACACAGAGCAAATGTTTGATGTTGAACTAGTTTTCCTCCTTCCTTGGTTTCCATCCATTACTTACTTGCCAGGGCTTCCAAGACCAGTCCAGTAGTTTGGTGCTTCCTGGAGGTGATGCGATCTGGTGAATCTAGTGGTTGTTCGTAGCAGAGTTGTGCTAGAAACCTAACTTTTTCTGCTCCTTTCACAATGCTGAAGCAAAGCATATGGCCATTGTACTGGTTTCCAAAAAAAAAAAAGAATACCAAAAAACAAATCCTCAGGGAAGAGGAGACAGAGAAGAGGAAAAAATATGATTGTAGGGGTGAAAAAGAAGGTTAGAGAAGTTTCAAGACAGAATTATGATTCCCTCTTGTCACGTAGTCCCTCCATGTTGTCTGTGAGTGAATACAGTTGTCACAATTCTAGGTAGACAACTTGAAAAAAAAAAAAAAAAAAAAAAAAAAAAAGCTCAAAGACTGCTAGTTCAGAAGGAGATCCAGCTGTTCCCTCTTTGCAGATTCTGCCATGTTTCTTCTGGGAATTAAATAGTGAGATTAAATTAGTTTACTCCCTGTGTAGCACAATAAGTTATACTTCTGGGATGGAAAGTGGACATTCTAAATATCAATATGTCTGGTATAATACCTGATAGATACAAGGCAAAGCTCTGTCAGCTAGGTAGATGAACTGTTTTATTTTTTAATACATCTAGCTTTAAAATGATAAACTTTAGTGCATTATTTAGGGTTTAAGACTAAAAATGTCAAGTTGAGGAGCTATAGAAGAGTTCATTAGTTGCCTTAATTCTGCATGTTTCTCAAAGTGGAATTTAAGTTTAAATTCTTTAAATTATATCCCGTGTGGGTTACATTATTAATGTTCTGCCTTTTTTTTGTGTGTGTGAAATCAACACTTCTGATTTGATCCCCAGAAGTTTATTTGATTTGAGGTGCTCAGTTTGCCCTACAGATAACTGTGCAACAGTGTGTGTGCTTGACACGTGATGCATCCAAATGCTAAATACAGTAGCAGCATGAGGCAAGTGTCATTAACAGTAATTTATGTAATGAAAGCCACCTGGCTGTCTTCATAATTAATTGCTTGTAAATAATAAATTTAAATATAATTTATAGTTTTCTAAATTTGATTATATATTTTTAACAGCAAATTGTTTAAGGGTGTTTAGGAATTTATTTAGTTTTGAATTGACACAGATATGCTTTTTACATACAGACTAATTTTTTAAACATAAACTGAATGGTCTAATTATCTCTGAATCGCCATTTACTAACATAAAGAATTTTCTAAAACTAAATGCATAAATTTGTTTCCCTCTTTGCGCTTCAGAACAGCACAAGATTTAATAGTTTTAAAAACTAGTCTTGACAAGTTATTCTGTAGTCTGATTTTTTTCCTAGGGATTAGAAGAGAAAAGGGAAGGTAGAATAGGTAAATGAGGCAAACTGAGGCATATGAGAATACGAAGTGACTATACCAAATATTTCTTGCTCATAATAGCTTAACTGTTAAGTGAGTGTTTTTATACTCACTTATACTTTTATATGTTTTTATATAACCTTAATTTAATTAAATTGAATTTGGTTATGGGTGGTTAAATACAACCAAAGCATGTGCAGCAGCTTGCTTTTCTGCCTCTGATATGGTGCGCTCTGCCTCTGTTTGGAATATGTTCACTGATGCTATATTTGCATATTTAGGAACTTTTTTCTTGCTAAGATATTTTATATTAAATAGATGAGGGAATGGACATAGATCGCCTGCTCGTATATTATGACAGAAGATTACCAAGTTGAAGGTGGGAGGCCATACTCTGCTTATAGACTCTCCCCATCACTTTCCTTTTGTCAAGGGGCTCCCTGGCTGAATCACCACAGTGTACCAGAGTTGTTCTATTTTGTGCAAGTTGTGAAAGTTTTAAAGCTATGGAAGCCTCGTGCTAGAATATTTATCTGAGAATTTAGTATGATGTTTTAACATCGAAACTGTATTCTCAGCTCTCTTGGGCTATTTTTACTTGAATATCCTTTGTTTCTGTGTTGCACCTGCAGCTTTTCCCAGCTTGAAAACTAAACCTTAAAAAATAGTTTAATATACTCATGGAAGAGACTTTGAAGCGTTAATGAAAGAGTAATTATTTCCAAGGGTCTTGTAAGTATGCATTAGGCATTTAGGTGTGTTTCAGACATTCACACCACAAGCGCAGCACTGTTTAGCTCTGAAATACACTGTTAGAACAGTATTTCAGGCAAATTACTGCCTGTTTTCTATACTTGCTTACTAAGATGATAAGACTAGCAAATAGTTTATTTTCAAGTGGAAACATCACTGTTCCTGTATTTTCAGAATTCCATTTTTAATTGCAGTATCCCTTATTGTTTATCCGCTCGCGTAATTTCACATATTTCTCTCACCATGTGCATGGATGTGCAACTGTCAGACTCACGTTTTTCTTATTACTGCTCCTTTTTTCAGCCCGGGGCCTTGATCAGAAATACTTTATAACAATTAGATATTGCCTATTTTGGGTTACCCTTGTATTGCTGCTGCCCAAAGTTATTTTTGGTGGTGTGGATAAAAGAAGATGGAAATTAGTCTTACCGAAATGCTTGCATTATTTTGTGATCATTGTCCTTATTAATAATTTGTATTGACCTCTGTTTTTTATTTTCTTTACATGTCTCATACAGGTTGTTCACAGTCTGCAGTTGTCTGAAAATATATTGGCCATTACAAAAGACACCAAAAAAATGAGATGTCTGCAGGAAGAATTGGTGCCCTGTTCTTAAAGGAACTTCTAAGTCTTTCTAAATGAAAAATCATTCGAACAGTATCTAATACTGGCAATTTTCCTCTGTCTGCTGCTAGAACTTATTGGCCAACCAGGTCAGACATTATTAAAGTTCAAGTGGCCCAGTGGGAAAAGTAATGGCCTTCTGCTACTATGAATTTTAAATGCTGCCATTTCTATGTATTGCACCATCATCTGTTCTTGCACATCACTAAATTGTATAGAAGTTGCGAGACCAACCGGTGTCAAGGTCATAGAAGTGATGACTCTTCTCAAGTAGCCTTCTCAGAGCTTTGTCATACAGTTATCCCCATAACCCTGCATATAGGCAGGAAAGTTATATGCACATGCATGCTTTTAACCATCTTGTTACTACTGCATCGTGTA
The DNA here is from genome assembly GCA_013398735.1 of Nothocercus julius. Lineage (NCBI taxonomy): Eukaryota > Metazoa > Chordata > Aves > Tinamiformes > Tinamidae > Nothocercus > Nothocercus julius. The sequence continues at coordinate 18,140,239 of VZSV01000001.1, read as the reverse complement.
ACTTGCAAAGCAGGAAGTATTTTTTCCTCAGAGTCTTTATTTTTGGCTTGTACCAACTTAGTCTGCCCTACTTGAAAGTACAAAGTCTGCTTTGTTTGATGCAGCAAGACGTTTTAGTAAGTGTTTCATATTTAGAAGTGCTTTATAAAACTTCTTTTGAGAAGTTTTGAGAAGAGCTCTCATACAGTTTAATGAACTCGATATGACTGGGCTTAAATTCTGTCTTGATTTTACACTGAATGACACTCATTCTGAAGTCTAGCAGTCCTACAGCCAATTCTTCTTGTTATTTATGTGTAATATTTATAGTATTAATATATTTGTAATGGGAATATTGTGCCAACACCATTGTCTTTGTTTTCCTGTTAGCAAAGTAGTAGCTTCTGATGATGTTTCATTGTGTTGAAGGCTGCTTATGCAGAGTCTATAAAGCTGCTTTTGCAACCCAAACTTGAACCAGTAGCTGGAAAGCTCGAAGACTGGAAGATGTCTGTTTTAGTGAAGCTGCAGTGCTGTAACTAAAGCCTTCAGTATGTGACTGAGTTACTCCTATTCAAACCCTTTAGACACATATATTGATTTAGTTTAAATTGGTAATTCTCTGACTTCCGATAAATCAATGTGTTAGATTTGTGAATGATAAAGTACAAATGTGTACCAAGACAATGATTTTGTTAATTTTGCATTCTCTGCCTATACCTGTGGGAAAGACGTTAGTGTTAAAAGCTGGAGTGAAAAGAGATCAAAGCCATAACTTTGTGACTTTCCCTTCCTCATTTCATGCTCTTCAGTGCTTACATGTGGATCAGCACAGCAGTTCTCAGATTCTGCTGGGTCTTTGTTATGCCTGAGCCTTGCTAGAGCCCTGTCTCATGTGGGACCATTCAGAGTCCTAAAAAGCTTTTTTCCCAACGTGATGTACCTGACACTTGGAAGAAATTCTGAGAATTAACTGGTTGTGTGCTCCTCTCACGTAAGTAGTTCACTATCAGACTGGTTTTAGTTGATTTACAGGCGTAACTCTGTTGCTCGTTAGCCTACATCCTGCAGCTCTGGGAAACCACAGAAGCTGCACACATCTGTGCATGTGTTGCACATTTGAGCTGATGCTGCAAGATCTATTTGAATTCTGTTATTGACAGAGGTTTTAGAAATGGAGAGAGGACTGGTTAGCATGTGATGAGCAATATGGGAACACAGCTCTCTTCAGCAGTCCCTGTGCCAAAGCGTTCACAGTCCAGAAGAGGGACTAAAAGGTTGTTCAGGTTTGTCTCATGTGTTTGGTGTAATTGGAAAAACATATTTTAGACACACATTATAGCATTCTTGGAATAGCTGTGAGGATTCCCCTTCCAGTCTGAGCTATTTAATTCAGTCAGATACATGTATTTTTTTTCCCCTCACATGGATTTTTATTGCAGCATGGCAGTACCAGCAGTTCTAACCCTAAGTTGTATTATTTGTATTTTAAAGATCAGTATCACATTCTCTCCATACCTGAATTCCTACAATAGCTAAGACGCACTGTTGTATGTGCTTTGAAGACAATGCTTGACACTGTTACTTTGACATTTTACACATAATGACTTCTGAATTTTGGAAATGCATCCTTTTCCATTTCCCCTTTTTGTGTTTTTACCTACTCAATGAGATTTTTTTTCTTATATATGTATCATCTTAATGAATGGAATGATCCATTTTGTGAAGGGGAAGCAGTGTTCTTTGTAGATTTCATTTATTAAAAGGAAAACATGAGACTTTTATATAGATAGATATATTCTTTATATTCTTTTTTTTTCGGTTTGTCACATGAAAACACTTTTTTTCCCCCTAATACTCTATCATTGTCTCATGATGCACTTCACTTTCTCCCAGCTTGTCTCCAGTTGTGTGAACAGTTACTAGATTAAATACCATGCTTCATATTTACTCTTGATGCTTTTTACAGATCTCTCCAGATACTCTTCCTTTGTACCATGGGAAAACACATGAAATGCAAAGCTGAATTTTTACTCTTTCAATCTTAGGCAGCAAGTGGAGAGTTAACGACTGAGAAAAGAAAATTTTGCCATTTTGAAATTAAGGGATGAAACAAAAAGAAACTTGTTTTTCTACCTAGAATTTTATTTTTCTTAGAAATATCAGAAAACAAAGTGAAGAAGCGTAAGTTTTATCTTATCGTTAAAGGGTCTGTTGCTTGAAAGATCTTAGGATTATTGCTGAAATCGTCATGTTTGATTTTTCTGTTTTTTTGGCTATAGTAAACACCAAAAGATTAAGTTGGACAACACCCCAAATCTCGTCTAGATGTATAAGAGTGCTCTATTGAGAAGGCAATCTGATACAAAAGAAATCTTTAGGTCTTGTTGGCTGCTCCTTGGCCAGAGTTTTTCATTAGACCTAGTTATGAAGCACTGATCTGCCCTCAGCATACTGTCTATTACTAGTTTAAATACCCATGCTCTCTGAGACAAATATGTCAGAAATATGTCTAATGATGTTAACCAGTAGAAGAAATTTCCCTGTCCTCTTCCAAATTAACATACATAGTAAGTGACCGAAAGACATGTTATATATCCAGCACCAGACTTGCAGTTGTCTTTTTAGCCTGTTCTGGTCAGTCTTGCACATCCCATTCTAAATGTGGACGGAGTTTAGTATCTACAGTGCTGTGCTTTGTATTAAAGCAATCTTTTATGCTGTTATAACATTTGGAACCCAGAAATAATATTTCTTTTTTTAAAAAAAAGAGCCATTTTTTTTTTTAAAAAAAGAGCCATCTTTAAACAAGATTTGGGAATCTCCAAGTGCTGGGTAGGTTTTAGATTTCAGACTGCTTCGTCCAGAAATCCAGTGCTGTAGACAAGAGCCCAAAGTACATGAGGCTTGCAGATGGACGTGTGCCACCAGTGTCAACACACGGCAAGGTAAATTGGTTCATTCTGGATGCTGTCGTACAGGAAAAAGAGGGTATTTCAAGAGCAAGGCTGGTAGCTTTGAATAGAGTCCTGGGAGTTGAATCCATTAGCATCTGGAATTGCAGAAGAAAATGTTTCCATAAAAGTAGCTGTTAGAGAACATAGGAGGAAAATTTCTTGTTTTCTCGGAAAATACATTCAGTTCTTTGTGAGATGGTTAACCAGTTAATTCAATGATTATTTAAAGTAGGCAGCACTCAGGTGTATTTTGGTTGTTTGTTTAAAAAAAAAAAGAAAATCAACAAATCCATACTTTGCTTCCACAGTCGACAAAACAGCCCACTTAAAGCAAAGCAATATACTCTTTTCCTACCCTTCTGTGAGCCACTCCGTATGTGGCTCAATGAAGTTTATCCTTCAAGAGGTGGCAATACCTCACTGAAGAATTTGGGTGAAAGCTGTTTTCACTGGCAGGAACATAAGGTATTTTTTGTGAGATGTCTTAACCATATTAATCTATGAGCCTTCTTGCAACTTTGAAATCATATACAGAAGAAGCATTAGAGGAAGGATGGGACTCTAGGAATTTGGTTGCTTCTGTAGAAGTCATCATAATTTACATATCAGTATCAATTGTGATCATTTCTTTACATGCCACGTCTTGCAGTGTCAGTGCCTACCCATGGCTAGTGTCCAGTTACACAGAACCAACTTTTCCAGGACTTTCTGAAACCCCAGGTGTTTCAGTTTTGCTGTCACTGGCATCCTGTGATAGATAGTTCAACTCTGTTTTGGGAGCTACCCCACTTTGCCAGGAAATTAGTTGCTGTGGCAAGGAAACAAGATGGAAATAAATGATTTTGAGGGTGAATGGGGGAGCTATGTTAATTATAAAAAACATGGAACATCCATGTGAATGTGAATATAAAAAAAAAAATTCTTTTGAGGAAGAGAGTCGATTTTTCTGGTGGTAAGGCTTAATTTTTTTTAAATGGTCCTGCTGAAGTAGTTCTTACTGTTATGTTCTTGCCGTTTTTACACTGCAGCCCAACATATGCCCAATTTGTTCAGTTGTTGGGCTTGCTTTCTAGTATTTGTGGTAAATCAAAAGAGATCCAAAATGCAAAGGAAAAATTAAGGACACCAAGGGAACAAAATAAATCACCGAGAAAAATCCAGTCCGTGAAGACAAAGATAATGGTTTTCAGTCTTATTGATGTGCCAGGAAGTGTAATGGGATAATAGTACAGTAAGTTCAGTAATCTTACAGAGAGAGGTCGAAAAATACAGTGACTGGTATATCATTGGGAAAGAAGTTGAAGAAGACAAGGTACGGAAACCAAGACATATGGAATGTTCTAAGCCTGGGAAGAGGAAGGATAATCCAGGGATGGGGAGAAATCAGGACAGGAGGAAGAGGAAAGGATTTGCAATGTTTTAAGAATGTAGTCTAAAAAGTCTCTAATCAGATTGCATTCATAATTTCTTATTATTTTAGGATTTGATTAGAGTCTTCTCCCTAGAATATTCTTACATTATGCAAGGTAGGTTCCTCTTCCATCTATTAAATTAAAAACTTAGGAAGACCACCATTTTTATCTGTCGTTCAAAAATCTAGTTAAATGCTGTTGTGTTTTGCTTTCTCAAATCTCTCCTCCATATTCAGTTCTACCATTATGACCATGTAAATCTGCCAGATAATTATAGTTACGTGGAGAGCCATTAGGGGGCCATATGTATCCTTCTTATTTATAGCTTGCAGATTTTTAAAATAAATCAACCTGAAATAACTTAGCCTTGCATATATATATATCTATATATACACTGTGAAGCATATAATCTTTTTTTTTTTTTTTCCCCTTTGTTCATCTTCTGATATTTCATGTGCATGGAATGACTCTTCATAATTGGATAGTGCCCCTTTTGGGCACACATCTGTTCTGGACTCTGTGTCAAATGATGTATATAGCAAAATATTTAAAATGTTGCCTGTATAGAAATTTTTTTTTTTTTTTTTTTTAGTAATCCTTTAATTTTGCAGATCTGTATGTTAGTAAATGGATTATATTGCTATCTTTTTTTTCATTTACTTTTTACAATTTTAGCAGTCAGGGAACACTTGTGGTGGATACTCTTGGGTTTCCATTCCCGGAGATCAAGGCTCAGGGTACTGCTGCAGAATACAGGGTTGTGGCAGAGACATGGGAAGCATGGACAGGGAAGCAAAATACCCTAAACTAATCAGTGCTCTATATAGTACTGAATTAATCTTGTTACTTTGCTGTTAATGCTTCAACTAGTTAGTTTAGAGGAAACTGGTTTTGTACTATGTTGCATGGACATACCTTCTGTTTAACCTTAAAGAAACTATTTAATTGTTTGATGCCTCAGTTTTCCCTTTTCAAAAGGGGAGTACAGTTTCCTTACCTTAAAGTAGTGCTTCTGAGGTGTGAAAATTACAAGGGAAAGGGCCATGTAAGTATGTAGCGAACATTCGCTTTCATAGTAGGGTCATCAATAATGGGATGTGATACGTAAATATGATGCAATACAGATGTTAAATTCACATACAAGAAAGCTAACTGAAGAGCAGGACTCCTGACATTGCTGAATATTTAAGCTACCTGTGTTGTGCCTAGGTAGGTGCATCCATAAAAGGGAAAATGTTAATTATTCATAGTGCTTTGCTGTACCTTAAAACTGGATTTATTGAGACTATAATTTGTTCATGTTGCATCTCGTAGGAAAATATATCAAAAGTAATTAATTGTATTCAGGATGTGATGTGGTAGATCTATCCACAGAGGACAATTGAAAACAGTAGCAGCGTGGTATTGATTGCCTTTTAGGAGGAAAAAAAATCTTGTCCCATTTCTAAATGTTAACAATTCAGAGCGAAAAAATTCCCACTTGGGAAAAATGTTTTCCAGGTTGCTTCATTGCCAGGTGTTTGACATTGAGTCGAGCCTTAGATGAATGAAGCTTATGGCAGCTTTTGGAAATGACCGACTCTGGGGAATCTTGGCTTCCTGCTGTGAAAGTTTCTATTTTCAAAGCACATCAGTTTCAGTGGGAATGTTCCAGTGGTCCCATATGCTACTTCTGACAGAGAGCGAAGTTTTTACCCTGAATATGAGACAGCTACTGAAGAGGTTCCCTTGCTGCTAACAAAATGAATTTCAATATGTTACCAATGAGCGAGCGGCATGTCCCAACTGCTAATGGAATTTAACTCCATCAATTATTAATGGAAATTCTGCTTTGTTTTCCTTTTGCCTTTTCCCTTTTAACTCCGCTACCTGCTACTGATAAGACTTTGTGGGTTCTGAAGCCGAAAAAGAATCACCCAAACAATGTGCTCGTTTGCTTTGAAACTCTTGCTATATTTTCCTCCCCTCCCTCATGCGCTCTCTCCTTGACCTAGCAGCAGGAAGCCTTTGTCTGAGGTGTTCATCTGGAACAACTTTTCCACACTTGTTTTCATGTTCTGTTAGATTACAGGGCAGCAGGCCTACCTTTGAAGCTCCCTTCTCTTTTGTTTCTTTGCAGTGCACTCCAGTAATTAACTTTGTCCTTCTTTTATTTGTTCCAGTCAATCGCAGTCCACTCTGCTGAGCATCTTCTCCCAGGAGTACCAGGTTAGAAGTTTTCTCCTTTGTGAGGCTTGACAGGTGCCTAATTGAATGATGAATGTCCCTTTATTTCTTTGTAATTGAACTGCCAGCTTTCTGATTGGTTTGGAGGATGTTCCCTTTTCCACATCAAGCACCGCCTGAGTCTCAGTGGATGGCTGCCAAGCCTACCCATCCATCTGTCTAATAACATCTAGCCTTTGCTTATTTGGTGGACCTGTAATAAATTATGCTAAACCATTATTATTCTGACAATAATAATTTCCCTGTGTTGCGTGGTTCCATGTGCTAAATGTTTGCTGACTTGCACTGTCAGTGCCGCTTTCCATTGCTGACAGAGATGATGATAAATGACCATAGCCGGAGTGGCAGAAGGCAAGAGAGGCAGAAAATGGAGTCATTTATCATGGGATGACAGGTGTCAGTCAAGTGGCAAGTCTCTATGGAATTACTTTTTGTAGTTTTTCAAATAAGTTGTTTTTAAGCAATGTTCTTCCTGGTTAAAAATGCCAATTGAATTGTAAAACCAGAGTACACCAGACTTGGATGGAATTGAATTGAGGGAAAATTAATACAAAGGTTGAAAGAGAGAACAAGTTTTTCCTTGCCCTCTGCAGCCTTCAGTAAACTTATTTAGATTCAATTCTTGTGACCTTACTGGCTTTTACATATATGGTACATTGCAGTACAGTCTGAAGACATTCAATTCAATAGGTAGAGTAAACGTCATTTCTACCTAGATTTCTGAAAATACAGTTGGGTTTATATATGAAAATGTGGCTGACAAACATGTGTTTGGACAGTCAAGATTTCTGTGTTTTGATCTGTGATACATTTATAAGACTCTTGGTTTGTTTTTCTTTCTTCCTTTTCTTTTTTTTTTTTCTGTTTTCCAGAAACAAGTGAAAAGAACATATGCCAAGCATCACACTGCTGAGGCTGTTGAAGCTTACTACCAAAGGTATGACCTCCCCACCCCAGGAAAGCACAGCATCATAACTGCCCATTGTTATGATGATTGTGAGCAAGTTAGCTTATTAGGCTAATTTTCTGTAAATATAGATCAGCAATTTGGGGTGAGGTTTACAGAAAGGCTCCACTAAGGATGTTTTTCAGTGAAAAGGCAGAAATTTTGCAGCTTTGTTCAGTCTGATTAGGAGGGGGTTTTACATCAAGATAACAAAATATTATTCCTTACAGTGCATGTCATAGCATTCACTATATATTGCCTATCATTTGTAATCTCAGCATTTCTATGTCAAGACTAATATTGATGATAAATTCCTTAAAGTGAGGGAGGTTGCTTTGTTGCAGTTGCTTGTGCTTTTTTTAAAATAATGTTTGTGTTACATTACAAAAAGTTGCATATTAAATTAGTGTATTGCCGGTTAAAGCATTAATTATTAGATCACTACTCTTTTATCAACAGAAGTGTCAGAAATAGCTTTTAAGGAGGAATGAAAGCCTTTAATGTCATTTTACAGCATTTTACAATTGTATGCATCTTGAGTTAATAAATTGTAATTGCTACACCTTATAGATTGTCTGTTAGTTCTATAGGCTTTTCTTAAAATATAGCAGTGACATAATTGGGGCATGCTGATAACAGATAGATGTATGCAATTAAAATATTACTTTGTAGACTGACATATCTGAAGAGCTTCCATGGCAAGTGATAACCATACTTGCGATTATAGATGTCTGATATTTATGCTTAATATTAATCTTTATGAATTAGAAAAATAAACAAAAAGCCTTCACTTGTAAACAATTAACTACTCTCAATGATTCCACAGTCATATATTTAAAACGTAAGGACAATCTGATTATATTAGACACTAGTGTAGAAAATACCGTGTTGTGGTGCTTTGGGACTTGCTTGCTTTTCATTTCTTGCTAGATGTATTGCAGTATTAAAAAATAAATACTGAGTCTCATTTTACTTTTCCCAGTATTGCTGCTTTTCTAGGAAGAATATTGGTTTAAAGATTTGTTGTGATAATGGTCACATATAAGCAATACTATTTTAATTGCTTTTCACTTCTACAGTTTTAGTAAAGTAACCTATGCTAGATGTAACTGCTAAATAAAAAAATCTTGTGTTAGAACCCATGTAAAACTCCTCAAACTTCTTGTTTTGATAAATGTGTTACTAGTTCCAACAACTTAAACTCAAAACATGGAACCAAATTTTGCTTTATGCAAAGCAATAGCTGTGTGGGTATCAGTAGGGTTGTAGGTATGATTAAGTTTGGCTCTCATCAGGTAGGAAGATTTGGTCTCCTGTCCCCTTCTGTGCAGTCTGAAGTATGATGGAAGTACGTAACTAATGCATTATGTATGAAGCTATATGGTTGTGATAGGAAAAATTCTTGATGCTATTTCTAGGTATTTCATATTGCAGATGCACTAACATGGCTGAATAAAATGCACATGTTTTAAAATCAGTGATGTTCTGGTTAATAGTTAGAAAACTCATCTCCATCCTGTTTTAGTAGATTTACTATGTAGTATGTTATGTAAGTTATAGGGGCAGACCACTTGAGTCAGAAGCCAGTCTGACATGCTACAAGCATAAACATGATAAACACATCTTCTGCACTGATCTTTTCTAGCATCCATCCTGCAGCCGCAAACTTTCCATGTGTTTGGCATGCTTCTTCCTCCTGCCTCCTTCACATAAGCAGTGTAGAGTGCTTCTGCTGCTTTTCCACATCCCAAACTCTGCTTGTTTGGAAAGGGTCATTTCCAGTGGGCCCTGCTGGGAGCCTGCAGAAGTGCAGTTGAGTGAGTCTTGTTTGCTGAGACTTGTCTTACATTTGGGCAAACACAGAGGCAGCTTCCCAGAAAGCTCAGAAAGCTTTTCAGAATGTGCTTGCCATCAACATGTGAAGCCAGTCAGTCTGTAATGGACTGCCAGTAGCATTAGAAATACCTGACAGTAAATTACTCCTTTGCAAGCTGTACCTTTAGTGTTTAATCAGCTAGATGCCTGTTTTGGAACGTTAGTGTCAAGCAAATCTCCCTGCTTATTTTGTTTATGAACTCTCATTTTTTTCCCACCAATGTAAGTTTCCAAGTGTTTCAGTATCGACGAGGCATCTTGTTTTGTGTTGTTTTACATATTATGGAATATATTTTATTTAATCATTGAGCCTTAGAATAAATTGAAAATAGAAAGCCTTCTCTGGGAAGAGTTACATGTAAATGGTGTTACACCCATTTCATAGAAAGGTAAAAATGAGGAAAAAGATGTAATATCCCTGGAAAATGAGCAGAAGAGCGTCTTTGGTGGATGGATACCGATAGAGCTAAAAGGACTACAGTCTTCTAAAGATGTCGTGCTTGTTATATGGCTTGCTAACAGCTTGCTGTATGGCTGCAGATAGGATAAACTACCAGGCTCCGGTGTTGGTAGCTGTTGTTCTTTTACAGGTGGCTACAAAGCACAAAGTGACTCCCAGTAATATAGCTACTTCCCTTCAACTCCTGAAAGCATGTGTTAAGACTTTAAGACTTTGTCATTGATAGAATAGTGACTTTCCCCTTCCTAGGATTCTAAATAGTTCTTTTAACTTCCTCTTTAAAATAAGAATTTGATTATTAGACTCTTATTTCAGTGAAGCAAGCCTTTATCGTTTAAACTGCCTAGTTGATAACACCTGTGATTAAATTTGCGATTTTAGTTTTTGTGCGTAGTAATGAATGGAATATGTGGTGATGTATGCCTGTGTAGCTGATGAAGACCATGTGCAACCCAAGAATTTTACTGTGAATAACAAAGTTTTCTTGCCTGTTATGTATCTCTAAATAATGAAGTTATAATTATTTGTATGGCATTAAACCAAACAAAAAAAAAAGAAATATTTTCTTAATTTATTTGCTTTGGTTTTATCAATGACTTAATTGAGATTGATACGTCTCACAGATGAGTGAGAAGCAACCCTGGATAATTAGTGATTGTTTAAAATACTTATTTCTCAGAAGATTTCCTCTTAAATACTGTACCAGAGTATTTTCCCCCAAGCGAGAGATTCACCAGAGATACTCATGTGTATAGGCTGGCCTTTTCTTGCCACTGCAGAATTACTTAGCGTTGTCTTGTCTAGGTACCTGAATGGGGTGATGAAAAATGCAGCGGCCCCTGTGTTGCTGGAGCTGGCCAATGAGGTAATCAGCTGTACTTTTTTCTTTAATCTTCCAGTGTAAAACCTAAGGGGCATATCTATAGTGACTTCACTGAGAAATGTAATTAACCTAAAAAAAATGGTTTCAAGGCACATTAGACATTTAAAATTGTTCCCCAGTCTGTTAGTACTTACAATAATTAGACAAAGAGCCCCATTTATTAATAAATCAGTTAATGTAATTAGTCTCTTAACTTCAAGGCAAATGTGTAAGAGACTCTGTGAATTTGTATTTCGCAGGAAATTTTGGAGAAACTGAGTAACATAAGTACTCCTTAACATACTGATTTATGAAAAAATCCCATAATGATTAAAGGAAATTGTGTTAGGTTTACTTTTTGCTGTTGTTGCCTCCTTGTTTTTAAATAGTAGGGTTTTTTTTTTTTTTTGGTAACAGGAAGAGTTAAAACAGTTCATTTTCCTAGCTGCTTTTAATTCATTTTGTACAGATTAGAGAATGGCTAATGAAAATTGCTTTAATATAAAGCAATTAAACAGAATAAATTCCTCAGTATAGCCATTTCATAGAAAAGTTTGTGTATGAGAAGATCAGTATAGTTGCCATTAGAGTATGACAGTAACTTATTGATGACGTTTATCAACCAGAATATAAATCTACTTTGGGATGCAAGGAGTTATTTGCATCAAAAAGTGCTCTATAAAGAAGATGTACAAAGTTTGTAATAGTGAGCATGAGCATCCTAGAAAAAAAAAAATGATGAAATATCTATCCCTTAAAGTCTCCAATATTTATTTACAATAATAATGGCAATATGATATCTGGTACAAGTTGGAACTGCTTATGCAATCCTCTAAGGGACAAAATGAAATGTATGCTGTTTTGTGTTGCATTTTAATAGAAAGTATGGAAGGAAGGCAGAAAATGGGTGTTTGCATTAAAAATGATATGGCACTATGAACATTAAGTGTCGCAATAGCAGCAAGTTCTGCATGTTACATTAGTAAGAAAGAATGGTTTCTCTCTCATGTACAGTCCTGCAGCCAGCAAATGAGTGATTGCCGGTCAGCTGTTAGAAGATTTTAATGGTCTATGAAGTGTCTACATATCCTCATCATACAGTTAACGTAGAATAAAGGATTTATTTCCTGTTAGTGGCAATGCATGGCCTTTTACAGTTTCTGAAAATAAGTCTTTAAGTATATTCTATTTTCAGGATTTTACATAAAGAAGTACTTACTAAGAATTTAGACAAACAACACAATTCATGATATATAATGACATATTGCATGGGAATGATCATAAAAATATTTCCAGCACAAAGTAATATATCTATTACTGATTCTAGTTTGTGTATTTTTTCTACCCATGATGTTCCTGATGATTTAGAGATGATGTGTATAATCTGACTCCGGTGAACATATCTTTGTTTATATTATACTAATGCTTCTTTGCAATTCAGATCGAAGATTTCTGCACTTCAGAAATAAATAAAAATTAAATCAGAGAGAAAGGAAAGATATTTAAAGAACTTATCTGCTTCTGACTTCATCGTCCTAGGTATATAAGAAAGGCAATGCATTTTGTGACTGCTGCCTAATGCATTAGGGAAATGTGGCAATAACCAGCACCAGATTACTGCTTCCAAACAATCAAGCTGCCATTTTTATATGATACTTAATATTTAAATGACGTACTCTTGCATCTGCTGACAATTGATGTAATGGTAATGCTTTATGAGTCAATATATATTTAATCAGTGGAAACTGTAAAAATTGATGAGAAATATATAACATACGTGCATTACAGTGTGTAGCAGCTTTGTTAAATAGGAACAGCTCCATATTATTGTTTTTTGAGTTTGTTTGGGTTTTTTTGAGGATATGTGAGACTACTTTTAAATTTTATTGGAAATTTCATTTGCCAACTTTGTCACAGTGTATAGGTAGTGCAAAAGGACTAAAATAAATCTCGTTTTGTTAGATAGG
>VZSV01000001.1:18115055-18122555 GCA_013398735.1 Nothocercus julius | reverse complement strand
CAAGAAACTTCAAGTTCTATTGGGATACTGAAGAATTTGAAGAATGTGCTCTTACTATGTATATTTTGACTTAATCAAGTTCAAAGTCTATTATTCAACTAAGCATTGTAATAATTGTTCTGCCTATTACCTTCCTAAATATCTCAGATTATACTGTTAATGTACGGAAGATTAACTCCAAACAAAACTTTGGTGCCAGGAGAAGAAGATGCCTTATACAAGCTCGATGAGACCCTGTAAACATAACATCATAGGTTGTTGTTATTTTATATATATAAAGAATATAAAGTATATTCTAAAACCAGAAAAGAAAAATAAGCTTGATGTTGTCTTTAAAAGAGATCATTTTTGTACTTGGAGACTTAAGCACCCCTTTAAGACATTAGATTACAGATGCCAGAATAGAGGATACAGCTGCAGACAAACACAAGAGACCTCCGGAATTCTGTTTCGAAGAATAATCAGGATTTCTCTCTCTGAGACTCTCAACAGGGGTGAATAACACGGTGCTCATCATATTAAAACTATGAACCAATATGACTAAGAAGGGACCTGATATCATTTTCCTCTCCAGGCTCAGGGTTCTAAATACTTTTTTGCATGGAAGAAATTTCAATTGGTATTGAATAGTTGGTACTGTTAAAGGCACCCTCTTCCTATATTTTGCAGTCCTTGGGAACCTGGAAATGCATCAGCATTTTTCATGGGCTACGGCTACCTAAGATGGCTCTGAGGAAGTCAAGTGTTTGAATTGTTTCAGATGGGTCCTCCTGCATTTTACTGCTTAATCTTTTCTCTTTCACTGAGATGCCTCAGCCATCAGATGCTTTTATCCGTTTTGCCAAAGAAGAGTCGTTCTGAAGAACAGCAAAGTGAAATCAGATATCTCCTCCAATAATCTGGACTCTAGGTATTCAAGATAAAACTAGTGGTAATGCTTGTGCTTTTAGCACAGTGCTACATTTATGGATGGCAAAGATTTGAAGAGAAGATTAAATTGGGTTATTTGCAGCTAAATCCCTTTCTACAGAGAGAGTAACAGAGCCCATTCCCACTGTCATTCAAATATTACCCCAAAGTAGCAATATTTACACAGATGCTGGTGTATCTTCTATTAAGTGAATGCATCTCCCACTAAAAGATGCCTGTGCTTACCTTACGGGAGTTTGAAGATGTCCATTTCTATAAACAGAAACAACTTACTGTACTTGATGGCCATGGTTTAAAATTCGAGATGCTGTTGGTCAGATAGCTCACTAATCTGTGGTGCTTTACACCAACAGTGTTCTGTGTTTACATAGGGCATGAAAGAGTCAGTCTTCCTCTAATTCATTCTAGAAAGTAAAGTTAGAGTAGTCCAAGAGAAAATAACTTTCAGTATTAGAAGGCAAATAGCTTTTCTAAGCAATACTCTAGCAAGAAGACTTCTCCCCAGCACTGATTTATCAGTACGTCACCGTGGCTGCATTCGTCAGACGTTTATATAGAAATGGGAAGATTGAGCCTTGCTCTGTGTTACAGAAAAGCTACTGAATTTCCTCAGAAAAAGTGGACAGTAGCCTCATATAGGTTAGAAAGAAAAATTGCCCTTCATTTTGTGTTCATCCATTTTTCCCTTTCTAGCGTAAAGAGGAAGCAGGGAATGGGTACATGTGGATTCAGAAGTGTTTAGCTCTCATAAATTCATGCCTGTCAAGTGAAAGATTGAATCCTTGTCTTTGCTTTGACACCAGCTCTCTATAGGACTGTGGCCAAGTTGGTTAGCCTGTTTACGGTTCAACTATTTCATTTGTAAACTGGTAATAGTATTTGGATCAAAACTCAAGCATGGCTAGTGAATAAGCCAGTATTTCAAAATCATCGAGAAGAAGGTGCTGTCTAGTGGTTAGAAACCTGATGGTGCCCACAGCATTCTCTTTGCTTCAGTTGTGTATACTGTCCAGAGTAAGTGGAAATAGAAGCAATACCACATAACAAGAAAGGTAAATCAAAAGGTTTTGGAAAGTACACTACATAATAGCACTTTTCATACTGAAAATACACAGTAATAACTTGCCTAATGAGCACTGTTCTTTGCATTGTATCCTCATCCTCTAGCTTCTGTACCACTGTGCTTTTCCCATGCAAGAGTTAAGAGGATGAAATTAAGGTGCTTGCATGTGTCCAAGATCGGGGCCTTAGATCTAATCAGTTTCTTCAGGGAAATTTTAATTCATTTGCCAACTTTCATTCAGAAGAGAGCTCACTACCGTATGAATACCTGCATATGATAGCGGTGTAGCAGCATTCCCATGTCGCCAGGCTATTCCATGGCATATTAAAAAGCAAATAAAAAAAACCCCAGCTTTTTAACAGTCAGTTTAATGGTGAAGGAGAAATAGTTCCCCCTTTCCCAAAGGAGGACAAGTGAAGTACTGACAATAGATTTAAAAAACAACAACAACAACAACAACAAGCAAACTCATAATTTCAGAGGCAGAGTCTCTTTTTTTTTTTTTTTTCCTGGATATGCCAGGAGGGCAGTCATATTTGTTTCTGTTTTGAGAAGGTGCAATTCATTTTTATTGCTACTTTAATGCCTCTGTATATCCTGCTGACTTTCCATTCTCACCAACGCTTCTAAAGGAATATGAAGATTTTTGTTAGTCAGAAGCAAGATGAACAGAAATGAGACATATAAAAATTTGCAAGGTTTCTGTTGTTGTTCAGACTGAGGATCTCCACCTATAGGAGCATAACTTAAATGTCTAGTACCTTTCCTGTCCCTGTCTTTGTAATATATGTTCGTTTATGTCAGTATGAGTCCAAAGATAAAAAAGTGTGTGTGTGTGTGAGAGAGAGAGAGAAAAGGGATTAAGAGTAGCTTTAAATGCCTATTTCAAAATATTAGCATTGCTCAGTTTAAAAAATAGTCTTTATTAAAAGACTGTATGTGTAATTGTGGATGTAAAGAAACTAGATAATTCTTGCAATTTTATCTTTTTGCAACAGTGAAATCAACTGCCAGTCAATACCATGCAAGCTTAATGGTCTACAGTCAAAAGTCACCCAACAAAATACCCTTGACTCAAGCACAATGCTCTTGTTTCCTGATACTCATTGTATAGAACAAAATTTCATCAACATGGAAAAGAACACAAGAAGTTCAGCAGAATTTTGCCAATATCTACTCTGCACCTCTAATTTTTACTCGAAAAGACACCCTAACCCACTTTAAAATTTCATATATGCATTAGACGTAAAGGGAAGGCACTATAGATTGTTTTTACAAACTTTGTGCTATGGTGCAATCCATAAAATAATATATTTGGCGTTTTCATGGAGACTAGTGATTGGCCTTGTTGAGTGTCTAGATTTGATAGGTACATATCAAACTCACTTACATGTGCCATATATAGAGATAAGTCAAGGCTAGCTGCCTGAAACCAAATCTTGAGTTCTATAGTTTCCACATTAATGCATCCTGATAATTAATCAATGGTAATACACTTCTGAAAGATGAAGCATATTCCTACGGTGTATATATTAACCATTAAACACTTTGTATTAAGGAAAAATGAGAAATGTATATTTTTTTTTCTCATTCTTTATATATATATATGTGTGTGTGTATATATATATATATATATATATATGTATATATATATAAATTCTTGGAGTTTTAATGCATTTGAGATTCTTGTGTAGCAGGTTCTATGAGGAGGAAATTCCTAAAAGCCAAGTATGAAGTATTATCTAGCAGAGGTGATACAGTTTTGAAATGAATTTTATCTATGTTAACAAGTCTTGACATACAAGGATTTTAGGTAGTTTAGGAAGTTTTTGCAGAGCAAATGAATTCCTTCTCGTAGGTATATTATATAAATGTACTAGAACAATTTGAAGTCAAAGTTTTAAATCACTCTTATTATACATCGTCTCTCAAATTTCGTAATTGTAGTTCCATTATGAAATTTGTAATGCTGCAGAGTGCTTGTGTTTTAGAAATATTTTGTAATTATTGCTTTCCATCCTTCTGTCCTCACTATGCAAGAGGACTGGAGATGCATTTTAGCAGAAGCAATTGATGCTAGTGTTGCTCTGCTCAATGTGAACGCATAAACTACATCTCATAGGAAAATTTTTGTTGTTTCACCAAAAGCTGAGTACAGGTTGCCTGATGCTAATGGCTTCAATTCTAAAGGTGCTTTATTTATTCAATAGCTATGATAAAGTAAAGTACGGTGGAAGGTTATTCTAATGTTATATACATGGAGTACCAGGTAAAAAAACAACTAGTAATCAGATGGAAGCAGCATGGGATTTTATTTTCTTGGATTATATGAGTGGATGTCAGAAAGGTAAGATAAATATTTAATTGTACTTCTTACCCTTTATTTCACATTTCTGTTCCAAATTTGTATTCCGTTTTAATATCTTTATCAATGACTTGGAGGAGGCAAGAGGGTGTGCGCTCCTCAAGTCTGCAGGTGATAAAAATGGCAGGGCTGTCATTCGGAGGGACCTAGGCGGGCAGGAGGAACGGGCCTGTAGGAGCGTAATGAATTTAAACAAGGCTAGACGCAAAGTCCTGCACCTGGGGAGGAAGAAGGCGCTGTAGTGGTGCTGGCCGGAGGTGCAGCAAGCAGCACGCGGGCTGCAGCCGCGGAGGCAAGAGATGGAAGGAGGAAATTCTGCCTCCTCTGCTTAGCCCTTCTTGGACCACGTCTAGAATACTGCGCCCCGCACTACCAGGAAGACGATGATAAATTGAAGCGGGTTCAACAGAGGGGCCACCAAGATGGCCGGGGGCTGGAGAGGTGGTTTGGGGCGTTCCGCGCAGCAGCCTGGCAGCACCGATGGGGGAGTTATGAAGCAGGCGGATGCAGGCAGCAGTGTGTGGTGGTAGGATGGGAAACAAGTACACTGAAACAGGAGATGTTGACAACTTCACACCACTGAATGACTTTTGTTGTTGTTTAGTAACCCTCTTAATGCTATAGACTGTAAAGTTCATTTTTCAACACAAGCTTTTAAAGATGAAAGCTTTCTTGTATAGTTAACCCTTTACCTTCTATTGGTAAGCCTTAAAATGATAGGGTTGATATGATCTGTGCTGGTTTCCAAAGTGCATTGAAAGTGTGTGTATGCGTGTGACTAAAGAAGCACAATCTAGATGCGATTATCTGAGAGAAAGCCCTACAGAAGATTGAAATTGAATGTAATAACTGTAATTAGCTAAGGGGAAGTCCATTACTTTATGATAAAACTGTCAAAATAATGATTGGGACCTCCTACAAATCATGCAGAAGATCAATAAAGTTAATCCTACGTCATAGCTTGAGAATTTAGAAATTCTATTTTGACCTTAATTCCTGATAGAGCCATTCAAAATATATTAATTGGGTTATGATTCTTCGTATTAATTAAAAATATAAGCTATTCCTTAACAGTTTTTTCCCGGGGAAATAGGCAAATATGCTTGCAGTTCACATGATGTGCATGTTACTTTACTTATTGCCTACTCCTTTTAAGAAAACATTAGTCCACTTTGATCTATTATTCATATACACTAAACTTGTAGTGATACCTCTCCCGAGAGGTTCCTGAGGTTCAGAAACCCAGTTTGGGGTGTTAAAAAAAGAACAACAACAACAAACCTTTTTTTCCTTTGATTTGTTTTCTTCTCCATTTGGTACAGGGACTTATCCTTCAGTTATTCTATGTGAATGCCTTCCAATAGTGTGTTCAGCTGTATACATACAGTCGTGTGTCTGTCATATGTTGTTTGTTCTCTGCTCTTCCCCCAAGGAGGAGATGCATATTCAGTTAAGTGTTGAGTTGTGGTGGAGTTCATTTTGTTTTGTTTTAATACACGTGTTCTCTTACAGTATACATTGTATAGTATTTGTTACAGTGTATTTGTTAAAGCAGACAAAGTGGAAGAAACGTCCCTTTCATGGGCTGCAGAAGGCTGGGGGCCCTGTGCCCTCCCACCGTCTCAGGCTATTCAAGACTCCTGTTTTTCACTCACCTACACATACAAGTTTCACTCTTTAGAGTTCTCTTGCATTAGGAGAAGCATAATTTTTCACAGATTGGCTAAAATGCCTTTCTTCTTCAACCTTCCCATTAAGATAGTCCAGGAGAATATTGCAAAACAGATGGACTTGTGCTTTTCAAATAGCTGTTCCCTATGTAATATGTTTGTGTGCATGTATATACACATATATATATATATGTGTATATACATGCGCGCGCACACACACACACACACACACACACAGCCTTTTTAGCTCAAATTCCTTGGGATTCTGTTTAAAATATAGTATGAAATATACTTTCAATTTGGCACCTTGTCCCCAAATAGATGTCAGAATCGATCTTTGGTAAAATGGTAGTTTTTACTATCATGCAGTTACAGCCTTCTCCAATTAATGTTTTTTAGCTCCATCACATTCATTTAGCAATACAAATGGACAGTCTTGGGATACTGTGCTTGATAGTAGGCAGTACTGTGCATTTTATCCAGATGTATTGGGATACTGGGGAGGGACACAACACACAGACAGTCCTCTACACTAGGCAGACATCAATAACTTTTGCCCACTTATCTTTTGTCCTGCAAACAAGCACTTAAAGACAAGTGCTGGCTTTTGTTCTATATCACTTTCAAAATGTAGGTTCTTTTTTGACAATTGTTACGTTTTCAGTTTTGAGTTTATTTTCTGTTGTAATTTCATTTTCTGTTATTTCAGAACAACTGAAAGTTGAAGTGATAGAAACAGCTTTTTCAAAATAAAATTTTGAATAAATATTTTGAATCTTTATTAATACAGTCTTTCCTAAGTGTATTTTCAAGGCTGCTCACTTTCTTGCCTGTTCCCCATTACATCTTTTTATTAAGTTTGATTCCATCTGCTTTTCAAAACTTTCTTTTTACTCCCTGCTTCAGCAGTGATTTTCTCTTTCTTCTGCAGTTTCCCTACTCTAACATTTTCCTCAAGTTATCTTGCTGATCAGAGTGTCTCACTGCAGAATTATATGCTTGCATTAAATATCAAGATTGCTTTATTTACAGTTATTCTGTATTTCTTTAGAGAAGGGTAAAAAAAATCAGTAGAAGTGGTATACATTTTGCTTAAAATATATATGTATATCTTCTCAATCTGCTGTTGAGGCATGCATTCATTTAGCCTTAATAAACTCTGAAGTTTATTTGGTTTTGTTTCACTAAACCGCATGAGGTCCAAGTATTGAAATGACACGTACAAGGCAGCCATGCTACACCTGAAACTTGCAGCTGTGCAGCCATAGCTTTTCAGTAGGTACCATTTGTTCAGATTCATCTGCAGGATTATAACCTGATTTTTATAAATTTGAGTCCTTTATAGCCTCATTACTTAAAATATTTTAAAATGTTTTAAAATATTTTAAACAACTTGATTCCTACAAATCAAATTACATTATCCCACTGTTAACTTCTGCAGGGAGAAACTGGACCTGTGTTTCTACTTGTTC
>VZSV01000001.1:18090055-18110055 GCA_013398735.1 Nothocercus julius | reverse complement strand
CACTGAAGCAAGTGACTAAGCTTTCTTTGGCATCAGGATTGGAAAAAAAATGGTAAGGTACAGGAGAAAGTATTTTTTATCTTTGTTTACAGGAGGACTGAAGCACACACAAGTTTAAAGAATTTGTCTCAAGTCACACAGGAAATTTTTTGCAGAGCTATAAAATGGATGAGTGGATGTTTGTAGTAGGCTTTTTTCCTAAAATGCAATTTTTCTAATAATATCACTAATTATTTGGTACATACTCTATATTCATATTTAAAAATAAAGACCTGTCCTAATTTATGTAAATTTTTCATTGCAATGCCAGCATTAGTGAATAAAAAATTGATAAAAAGTCCTTCTAAACTTTTGTTTCTTTTGTGTCTTAGATTTATACATTTGCAAATAGCACAGGAAGACAGCTACCATTATTTTTCCATCTTTCAAATATAATCAAAATGTGTTGCTACTAAATAAAAAAGTCACTGTGAAAACTAATGAACTGGAATTACCAAATATTCAGACAAAGGCTTCATTGTGTATAAATTTTCTTTGAATTTCTATGTATGTTCTTTAAGGTTGTGGTATATGGGATTATTCTGAACTGTTTTCTTCATATGAAGCAGTTTCCCTAGGAACTATGCATGCTGCTTCTGAGGCACAGACTGCTCAGAGAAAGTACAAAGTAACCCAGGGCCTGATTTCAGCCGGTGCCAATAAAATGCTCTGGTGTTTAAAGACTACTAGAGTAAATCATATCATAATGGATAAGGAGCTACAAATTCACAGGTTTGTCACTGCTGTATTTGCCAGTTGGATAATTTTAAAAAGTATCAGTATCATCAGTGTTTTCCTTTATAAAAGTATGTCTCGCTTCCTGCCAAGTGCATGGTGATATATTTACACTAAGCTAACAGTTTTTTTGTATGTTTTTGTTCTGTATTTCACTAGCCTCCAAGTCTCTTATAAATAGTATGTTACGGGACCCTTCTCAGATTCCAGATGGAGTTCTAGCAAACCAAGTCTATCAGGTATTAATCACAGTTGTCTTTTTTTCTTTTTTTTCTTTTTTTTTTTTTTCCTTTGGCAATGCTGTTATCTGCCTAGCAGAGTAAAAGATTTTAAACCTCATTTAATTACTGTCATCATAAACTATCACTGAGGTCAGGGTGCACCATAAATGGCAATGCAATATTTGCGAGGAGAGCATTTCACTTTTTAATAGCTTGCTTTTATAGTGAATAAAAGCATGCAATTTTTGTTTTCTGTGATTAAATCTGAACAGCTTCTGATAGCCTTTTTGAGGAAAAGTAATTACTGTTTTTAAGATACTGTTTAACTGTAATAGTTTGTAGTTGCCCATCACTATACTACTTTCTTATTTGTCTGCAGTGTACTGTGAATGACTGCTGTTATGGACCACTGGTGGACTGCATCAAACAGTATCCTTTCCCATAAAATTTTAGGTGCACAATTGACGAGCTTAGACTGTGTGGAGATGTGTCTAGCTTTAACCTGACATAAAGTTCTGCTTCACAAAACATGTTTCATACTCCTCTATTTTACATTCAGTCAGCTAGAGGGTCACTGCAGAGCTTTCTCTTACACTGTTTCAACAAAAATCAGATGGACAGCAGGAATTGTCAGTTTGGTGGTTGCAAATTCATATGCCTGACTGAACCTCTTTGGTTTTGATTAGCTGAAATGTGTGTCTCATTGTCTACTAACACTAGTTGACCATGCTTTCAGCAAGGGACTGGACTAGGTGATACGTGGACGTCCCTTCAAAACTCACCTATTCTGTGATTAAGTTACAAGGTTCCATAGATAATGATCAGCATTATGGTATTGACTTCATTAGGAAAGTTAGTTTTAATGGGAGTATTTTCAAATGTAAACTAAGATGGGGTTAATTGACTGATTAGTATTTTTTTAATTTTATCTGACATTCAAGTACAGTTCTTTTACTTTCTTGTCTTTTTAATGGAAATGGGGCTATCTATAAAAAGGACATCGTTTTTGAAAAATGCAGCAGGAGTTTTAGAGGGGATTTTTTTTCTTTTTTTTCTCTCTTTTTGAAATGTTGAAATGGTTAATCAGAGTTCCTCATTATCCCCTGAGGGTACTGCAGGAAGTCCATAAGGCACTGAATACTACAGAAAAGTTTATAATTTCTTAGGAATGATACCTGTGACCCACTATCTGTTAATAATGTCCTGGAGGAGTACTTCTTTTATTTCAGTCTGCTATTGAAGGGACAATTTCAAAATTGTGACCTTCTATCACTGAGCAGACTGGCAAGATAGCTCCTTCTCAAGCTGCAGAGAACCCTGGCATAAATCTCTACATCAAGTTCAGGAAAAGATCTGGGTTTCACTCTATAGTTATACGATAGAAAAGCAATAGTGGCATTTAGGTATGCATGAGAAACAAGACACTGACTGGAGACAGTTATTAGGGAAGATTTTTCTCCTTGCTTTCCTCACACTTCTTGAGGTTGTGGCATGTGTGGTGTTTAACTGAAAATACGTTCTTTCTGTTAGAATTATTTGCTTCATAGCTGCTACAGGCTCAGTCCTGCTGCCATTAACTTTAATGGCAGCAGCATAGAGTTCTAACTCTATATGCCAAAGTGTTTTGCTATTCAACATTAAACACAGCTCTATGAAAGTGGATTAATCTATGAAGGTACCTTTTTAAAGGGTTATTGATCATAAAACCTTGTATGCAAAATTTGGAGCATATGATCAAGATTTGTTCATGAACAGTCTGGCTATAGTCTTCTGAAAAGTGTCATGTTAAAAGGTAATGCGTATATAAGCTTACTGTTTTTAAGAAATAATTTCCCTGCAGTCTAAAAGGCCTTCGCTGTTCTCTACAGCTTATGGTTCCTATCAATTTACCCAGTATATAACAATATCAGTGAAAATTAATGAAAAGTTTTTTAGTCCTACTTTGGTGCAGAAAAGTTTGGTAATACTTAGCTGAGTGACTATATTATCTGCAAGTATGTTGCTGAATTAGATGTTAATTTTAAGGCACATAAAATAGTTAAAAATCAATTCAAAGTTAAGGTTTTAAAAGCATAATGTCTTCTGAAGGATTGCATATTGATTTTAAATATAACTATCTAATTATATATGCATGGACTAAAGTATGAAGTCAACCTCTTTGTAAATGCCAAGAGGCTATTTTTCAGTAATAGTTGAGATGCTTACGGGAAACTAGGCTGCTGGATTGCATGAGCAGAAAATGGCTTGTGAGGTTATTTACAAGTTTTGCCCCATGGTCATTGCCATACATCAATAATAGGTATTATTATAGACTAAGTCTAAGTGTTTCTGCTTATGGTGCGTTATAAATTATGTTTGTAGCATTTGTCTTACATTTTTGCCATTATTCATTTGATTTCCCCCCCTTTTTTTTTTATACTGTAAGTGCTAGTAACAGATGCAGATACAGTTTCATTTGATAAAATATGTGTATATATATGAAAAGATTGCTTAAAATTATAGTTTCTGCTGTTCAGCCTAAAGTGTTGAATGAAATTAAACGATTTGCCATAATGGTAAGACATTTCCATAGCTTGCAGAAGTTATTCTAAATAGATTTAGGAATTTAATTGTGTTTAATACGTGATCCTTAATTATGATGATCCATAAGATTCTTCCTGAAAGTTTCCAGAATAGATTTTTGACCTCCAGGCAGATACAATAAAAATGTTTGATGTGATGACATCTACGTATTACTAAGAATAGCTCATTGGATCAACAGGCTGTCAGTGAAGTGAAAAGGACTTCACTGTAAAATATTATTTCATCCTTCCCTGACATTAGTTCATGCTTCTGAAAAATCAATTAAAAGGATGTTTTGTTACAGTAAGATGTTTCAGATGGATTTAGTGCCTATCAATTTCAGAGTATAAAGAAAAAAAAATTGTTTTGTTCTGTGCTGAATTAGAGAAATTGATACATGCGTCAGTAGAAAGTAACTTAATAGCTATTTAAGCTCATGTTTTAAGCTCATATTTTATTTTCTGTCCTGGAAAAAAGTAAAAACAAGATGAAAAATACCTTTCTTATTTGTATTGAGCAAATACTCTATAACGGGTCTCAATTTAATAAACTTAATGCTGTATACAATAGCCTTATTTTCAGGAAGTGCTAAATGCATCTGAAAGTCCCTTAATGTGTTTCAAAACTTAGTGTTCAAATCATTGATCACTTCTGAAATGAAGATGAGGGACTATAAATTTTATCATGAATGAATCATTTACCTGAACTGTTCTGAATTTTGTTCTTTTACAAAGTAATCTTTCAATTCTTAACCTTAACCTTAACTGTCAGTGCAATTGGGCATGAGCATGAAGTCTTGCTGAGAGAAATGCTTTTGGAAAAGAATCTGTCTTTCATAGGTAAGAATCTGTAGTAAAGGCTAGCCAGTGAATCCTTAACTTCATGGATTTCAGTGACTGTTTACTTCCAGAAAAAAAAATCAACACATGTTGATTCGGCAGTAAAGGAAGAGTAAAAAATGATTCATGCTGTACATGATATCTTTTATTGATTTAGAACTGAGCAGGAACTCAGTTACCTAATACAACATGCACAGGCTTGCAATTAATATTTTATAGAATAAGTAGCAGAAAAAAATGCTTTAATATCTGCTGCAGTATTACTTTTGGTGTCATGAGATATTAGCCATAATCTAAGCCTTGTGAGACTTAGGAGGAAGCATAAGAAATATTATCTGCAAAATGCTTTATGAATTAAAGAACTGCTAGAGGATTCACTCATTCAGCTCTTTGTACAGTTTTGCTGAATTTTTTACTTCCCTCCATGACCAGTGCAAGCACTCTTTTCCCAATACTTAAAGTTATTTTAAAGATTAATTTCTTAGTGACTTTTTTTGAGCCTGTACTATATTACTTGTATATAAATACCATTAAAACAATGATTGGTATTTAAAACATTGTTTCTCTTACTGTGATAATAAAGTTATGATGGCTTCTTAAATCTTGGATTCCTTGTAATAGCAAAATTAAATATTATTTGCAGTTCAGCCTTCTACTAAATTCATATGATTAGGGAATTATACTGGTTTTGCCAGAAAATGATCTCTCCTAAAGAGTCAGGTTAAGTTTTTGGAAATCTTAAACAAATTCTAAAATTTTGCAAAGATTTGCCCATATGTTTAAGGAACAGAGTTAGCATGCTCTTTTGCTAAGGCTTTAATCTGCAGCTGGAAAGGTGATGTTAATGCTAACATGATGCTAGGACCAGTAAGTATAGAACAAGCTGCCAAGGAAAGTTATGGAATCACTTTCAATAAAAAACTTTAAGGCTAGCTTTGACACTCATCCATCAAAACTGGCAGGGGATTAATGAAATCAATCCTGACACTCTATACGGAAAAGAAGTAGATGACTCACTAATTCATCCTCAGCCCAACAATTGTCATTTTTTTGGCCTTGTGCAAGTTTGTGTTATACACAGACCAGATTTAAATTTTAATGGTTAATGACCTTTATTGGGTTTCAAATTCATCTTCAAAATTAAGCTTGATGAAATTTGTGCTGTCAAATCAAAATGTTCAGAACGGGTCTGAACTCATCAGCATATAAAGATATAAATGAGAACATTTAATATATGGTTTACATTTTATGTGTACTGAAGTATTGTCTGGTCATGATTTAAGATATGCGAAATGATTATTATTATTTCTGTGCAATCCGTCTTTGTTCGGCTGTAAGACTGAGATCCCGTGTGCTGAGGGACCAGTTTCTGCCACTTTTCATGTTAGTGCACTGCTCCCTAACAAAGGAAGTTCTTTAGGAAGAACAAGCAGTATCCTGTATTGCTGCGTTCACCTGGGACAATACAGAGTATACTGCAGGTGAAGAAGTATGGTCAGATGGCAAAGTGGGTATACATTGCACCCACTTATACAAGTATAATCTTGGGGACAGTATGAATCAGCCTTTTGAGTCAGAGAGGAGATTTCTCTGTTTCCAGGGCGCTTAGCTTTAGAAGCCTCTACATCAGAACTAAAATCTTCAGAATCATCCAGTAGCTGTTTGGAAAACTGTACAGTTTTCTTTGTCTTCTAGGTAGGTATTGCTATTGAAAGGAAAATTAACGCTACTTCTCCTCCATCAGAAACACAGTTCTCAAGTCTTCTTTATCATCTTGTCTTAAGATTTAGGTGATCAGTGGAAGCAATCTCTCAAAACAGGCTAACAGCCTGCACTTCATCACTAGTTCACTTTACCTTATCAAAATACCAGAAAATTCTAGGTTCTGCTTAAGATCTAACTTCATCTTGTCTTGTCTTCGCCTACCCGAGAGTATATTAGGAAAGATGTTAGCTATCATGGGAAGGTACATAACTGATCTCTTTTAGAATCTTAGCTTCTTTGGCTCTCACCATTATGTCCTATCATAGATGTAAAGCAGAAAACATTTGACATTTTCTGTGGCAATCTTAAATTTACAGTTACTGCAGAATACCTTGCCCATTCATGCAACAATTGAAAAATATTGGTTTCTTTGTTAAATATAAACAGTAGTATAAGAACAATGCTAAATTAAATTGTCAAGATATGGTTAAATAAGAAGCTCCAGTTTTATTGGAAACCTTAACTGGTGGAGAGTCTAGGGAAAAACTATACATTAGGGCTGTTCCAACTTGAATTTCAAACCTGAGGATAAATAGATGTGCTGTCAAAGCTGCTGTGGTCTGGCATCAGGCAGGCCTAAGTTACTCCCTTCATCCGTGCAAGACCTAAAAGGTCTTTTAAGATGTGCAGAGTACCTCTGTGGCCTCTGGACCCATTTGAATCATATCGGAGCTGCAAAGCTTGAAAGTTGTTGGCTTGGGTGAAGGGGGTGTTAGAATAATTTTTTTTTTTTTTTTTTTTTAGATATAAAAGTTCAAAATAATTGGAAGATGTAGCATAAATGCGTATATGTTAATGCCAACACATATGAATAATAAAGATAGTTTAAAAATATATTTGCCACCATTTCTTGTAGTATAAAATAGTAGGAGGAACTAAAAGAAAACACTCAGCAACTGATTCACAACAAAAAACATTTCTTGGTTAGGGCATACTTTAAAGTCAGATCAATTCAGACAGATTCTCCCCTCCGAAAAGTCTGGTGAAGAGTATTCAAAGTAATGCAAGTGCAAACTCCAGCTCAGATACCTGCTGACTCAGCATGCCAGGAAATGACTGTTCTTACAATTGTCCTGGCTTTTATTGCCTTTTTTAAGGTCATTTCCCTGAATTTGTGATACTAGCCATTCTTAGATGTGCTTAGATGTGATGGAAAAGAAGGATTTGTATTGTTGTCTGTATATTCTTAAGTAGTGAGTTTCAACCAAGATATCTGATCATCTTTTCTAAACAGTTCTAAACAATTAAAACCTGGTAATAGTTAAATAGAATTAGAGGAAACTGCATTTCTTTTTATTCTTACCAAGATTAAGGAATTGCTTTAGACATTAATTCCTTTTTATTGTATAGCGTAAAACTGTCTATTCATAGGTTGTTTTAAACTAGAGCCTTGTTAACCTAAATATCTTTTATGTATATACCTGACAATCTAAGTTTGAAAAAAATAACCAACAGGCAAGTCTGCCTCAAAATCCAGAAAAGTTTTAAGAGCAAACTGTGTGATATAATTGCTACAGCTTGTATTTACAAGGTAATGTACTACTATAAAGGAATATTCTCAAACTTCAACAAAAGTACTAACAGCTATAAAAATAGGATAGCAAATATTGCAGTTTATATTATAAGATCGTACAGCTTTTCAAGATCACTGACTTCCAGCTCTAAATAATAGCTCACTATTAAAAAAATATATATATATTGCGTAAGATGTTTATCCTGTGATGAGGGGAAAAATTGCCTTAGGTATGTTCAAAATATTTTGTTTTCTAAAGGTGAATTTCTTATAAGCTGTGAATGTTTTTTATGTTATTAAAATGTTGCTTGGGCTCAAACTGCTGACCTTTCAGGATATGCACAAAGTGTTCTAAAACTGAGTTCTGAACATTGGCCATGAAACTACTGTCCTAACCTGATAAATGGATTGGAAATAAGCTACCTAACAGTAAGAATGGGCCATTAATTTTAATCAAAGGTGATGTAGAAAGGCGAATAGGATGCATGACAATGTCAACAGCCCAGTAGGTGTTAAGGGACTACGCGGCCTTACTTGTTACTAGGTTGTGCCATTAGTTGAGGTTGGGTGAAGACAAAAAGCCATGTCTGGAATTGAATGACCAGGTCACTCCAAAATCTAATGGAGAAACGGTGTTTCAGAAATACCAGTATAATAGTATTGGAAATCAAGGACAAAATACTTCACAAAATACTGAACTCTTTGTGCGTCTTCCTTTTCTTTTAGAGCAAGCATCTTTTGTTTGTTTATCTTCCTCACTCCGTATTATTGTTTCTTGAAATGTTTCTGAAAGCCTTAATATTCATAAGCAATAGTGTTATATATATAATGTTAAGAAAATTTCTTAATCTTTGTAGTCTTCAAAAATGTATAAATTCAACATTATGCAGGATGCAAGAAAAATTAAAATTGTGTCTTCTCTCCTCTGATAGATGTCCACTAGAAAAGAACTGGATTTTTGTTCTTGTTTTTTAACAACTTGGTGTTAACATTAAAATAAAATCAAGCAGAAAGTCATATTTTTGATCTTGGTAGGCTTAATCTCAACAAGCTTCTTAATGTGCGGAGACTCTTCTTTCAATCAGCAAATATATTTCTTTATTTTGATTTTTTGGGAATTATATAATACTGTATGACAGCTTGAATTAATGATGTTTGTAATGAAGACATAAAATGCAGAAATGACAAAGCAGCATTTTTATATCCATGCTTCAGGTTTTCTATGAAGGTTCATTTAATCTGACACAGCATTGCGTGCATAAGAAAGATACGTATGACTGCATTAATAATTCTTGCACTCTTATTTAAAAGAAAAATAATTATACTGCTTTCTACTTAATAGGTTCGTTTTATAAACAATAGTTCTTGTTCTCTGTGTATAGCTGAAGATCAGCTTCGTGCAAAGGGTTATGACAAAACACCAGATTTTATTTTAGAAGTACCAGTAGGTAAGTCTTTTCAAATAATTTTTTTAGTTCATGTAGACATGTTTATGCTAAAATATTAGTTACTTAAGACATGAGAAGGTAAAGTGTATGATAAGATAATACAATATATTATTTTGATTTTACAGAAGTTGACCAGTAGTTGCAAGTTCTAGTTTGCATCACAGAGGTTTGATCATAAGTAGTATTTCTTGATGTTTCCTCATCACTCTTTGCACGTCTTCTCATCATCACCCCCTTAAAAAGGCAACAAGTTCCCAAAACCCCACTCCTCTCTAACCTACAATGTCTACTGTCTTTGTGAACTCTGAAATAATTACAATTATTTTAAACTTCTAGACCCAGTTAAATTCAAAGCAGTCTTAGAAATAATACCTTTATACCTAAAGGTCATGGAGTAGAAGTTGGTCATTGTGCAGTTATTTTTTTGTCACAGCTTAGCATCTAAATAAAACCCTGCAGATGTCTCTTGTTTTTTTGATAGCCTACATAAAAAGAATCAAGAGGATAAAAGTAGGCATAAAGGTCAAGTCAAAGTTCATCTACATCTTCTGGTCATGAGGTCACGTAAATTGTTACGGTAATCAGATGACCTAGTGACTGTGCCATGGAAGGAAAAACATCCGAGTTCTCCAAGTATAAGAGATTCTAATCACCTTCTGTAAACTGACTTTCAGCCCAAAAGACTTCTGCCTCTCCTGCTTAGGACACAGCAAGTGTGGCTGGTTTGGTTATCAGAGAAAAATAAAAAGGCTGAAAACACTGAAAGTCAAATTTGTGACTGAAATTTTGTTTGTGAGATTGACACAGCTGGGATTTTTATCAAGATCATGGATTCTTGCAGTGGTGTAGGAAATTAAGTACATACTTTTAAATGTGTCATTACTCAGCAGTTCTTGATACATCATCTTTCAACATAGTAATCCCTCATATACAGGATATAACCAATTATGCATACGAGAGCTTTTTCAGAAAATTTTTGAAGACCTTCAGCGTCACAGTGTTTAAAAAAAAAAAAAAAAAAGGAGAGAGAAAATAATTACCATAGTGACATTAAAAAGTAGCTGTATGCACAAAGTAAGTAATATCCTTGTAACTGAATTGATCCATATTTGAGACCATAGGATATGGCATTCTGATCTGCAGTTTACTTCTGCTAAGACACACCAGAAGAGTTGTCAATTAATGCTTGCTGCTTTATTTCCATAGCTTTCATCTCTGGAGATTCACAGGAAGCCATCAAGAGCATGAGTGGGGGAGGTTATTTTTTTATTCAGTTCTGAAGTTAGCAGGGAAGATTATGAAATAGTTTGGACATCCGTATACAATCTGCATTTGATATGCAATATCCACTTTTATATCAGATACAGATAACACTATGTACCAGCCTTAATAGATGGATGCTTAACAGAAAGCAAATGGATGGATTTAATTCTTAAAATGTTTGAAAAGGCGTTAGGGAAAAAAACAATAGAATTCTTGGGTTTGTAATATTATCCTTTTAGATAGAAGTTTAGAAATAATCCATTAATATATTTGCATGGATTTGTCACAGTTTCTGAAAATCCATACAGTAATAGAATGCACTTTCTTCAGAAGAATTCGGTCATTTGAGATTCGCAGGAAATAATTTTCCAGATTTGAACTAAGGTCTGTCCTTATATTCTCATCTTCATGACTCAATAAATAGCTAGGAAAGGCAAGTGTTTGTTAGAAATTTAAACTGATTCCATGATTTATGCCTCAAATGTTATGCCCCCTGGGGTCTAAAGGTATCAGGGGGTGTTACTGTATGTGCCCACACAAGTTGGTTGCAGACAGCAGAGCAGGTGTGGCATTGCAGATCTCACTGTACCAACTTCATGAATATTTACACTCAAAGTTCCCAAGTACTTGTACAGCCTGTGCTGAACCGTGAACAGGAAAGAATGGGCATCTGGTGCTTCATGCCCTTAGAGCACCTTATCCCTGTCAGACTGGGACTAGTATAGACAAATAAAGACTTCAGTAATCCCACATTAGCTTTGTGGAGACTACATAATTTTTCTTCTTGTTTTCTTCTGCAAAAATAGACCATTCATCTCAGAGATGACTCTCCTTTTACAAAAAAAAAAAAAAAAAAAAGTGGGGGGAGGAATATTAATACTGCAAATTCTCACCTAGAAAAAGTGGGGAGGGACATGAACCAAAGCACATTTAGACAAGCAGAAATTCAGATTCACTTTTTTAAGAGAAGCCTTCATTTTCCTTACTTCTTCCTGAGGAAACATTGTTGATTTTGCAGAAGTATAAAGAGCATATATATGTCTAGGATAACCTTTCTTGCTGTTCTCACACATTCTACTCTATGTTGCTGAGAAGTTTCTCTCTTCAGCAGCTTGGCTAACTGGCCTTGTTATTCACCAGAAGTTTTCAACTCTTTTTCTGACAACTAGGAAGTAAAGTAAGGAGAAAAATAGGG
This sequence comes from Nothocercus julius, assembly GCA_013398735.1. NCBI lineage: Eukaryota > Metazoa > Chordata > Aves > Tinamiformes > Tinamidae > Nothocercus > Nothocercus julius. The sequence goes on along the minus strand of VZSV01000001.1, from coordinate 18,098,476 downwards.
CACAATTGCACTTTAGCGTGGTCTCTTTTTCTTTTCATTCTGTTTGTGTTAGAATAAATGCAAATAGAGGACTCCTGGAATAAGAAACAATTATACTGAAATTAAAATCATTATCCTTTAAAGTATTTTGTGGTAGTTTTTGGAAAAATATCCCATGTGAAAATGAAATAAATGAAATATATTTTACAAGTATAGAACTCAGTTGCAAGCATAAGTCACATGGTAATTTGTGGAGGTAAATACGGAACTCACAAACATAGAACTCTTAAAAGCTTTTGAGTTTGATTTTCAGCACTCTCTCTTATTTTCTGCTACCGCCCTAGCTGTTGAAGGACACATAATTCATTGGATTGAAAGCAAAGCCTCCTTTGGTGATGAAAGTAGCCACCAAGCCTACTTGCAGGACCAGTTTTGGAGCTACTGGAATAGGTACTTTTCTATATTTTTTCTTATAGATAGATAATACTCATTTTAAAAAGAATTTACTGAAAAAAATAACACCTAGTGGATTTGGTGTTAAGCCATGTGAATAAAATCTGTGTAATTAATCTGATATTTTGCAGTACATTTATTAGAATGTCACATTGAAATGCTGGAGGTTTTATAGTGGTAGTAGATTATAGAATATATTATTTTGGTACGGAAGTTGTATTTCAATTTTTTTAATACCCGCACTTGGTGGAAGCTTCTGCTGTGATATTTTAGCTATATATGTAAGGTGCCAAACTTGTCCTAAAATCTATGCAATCTAGCAAGTGGGCTTTGAACACAGAGAACTATATTGTTCATTGTTATTGTATCATATATATTCTGTTGATTTGTGTTGTTTATAAAAAATATTTCTGTGCATATTGTCTATACTTTACAGTAACACCAAATATTACCTTTGGTTAAAAAATAAAAAAACCAAAGGAGTTGCATGAATATTAGAGGAAAAATGTTTTATGCTGGATAGAATTTTTGAGCATATTGTTTTTGGTATTATAAAGATTTTTATGGCATTTTTTTAAAGATTGTTAAAATAATACTGCCTTACTCTTAAAAAGGTCCCTATGGTATATATTTGTATATATTTCCATGAGAAGCATCCTCACTGGTTAGACCATTGTTGTGGTAAACATTTTATGAAGACAAAATTAAAAACGTTTTTTTCCACAATCTGACCATCCTACACAAGATCAAAAGATACAAAAGATTGTGCAAGGTACTGAAATGAAATTTAAGATGAATTATATGGTGGAATACAAAGAAGCAGATAGTATTCCCTTGCAGGCTTACTAAAAAATATCAGTGAGGTAAAGGAGAGTTTTGATGAAGAATTTTTAAAAGCACAGGTAAGGAAGTCTGCCCGGTGCTCACAAGAGAGTCTCAGTGAAATCTGAAGGACGCTGTGGAAGATGGCACGAGCATGCTGGAGCATGCAACTAATAGCGCACGCTGACATCAGTGGCCAGGCTGTGGCCATCAATCAGTGTTTTAGTCAATGTTTTAGTCATGTGTGAAAATGACAAGGTGGAAATTGCCAGCCTTAGCTTGGGAAATACCTTAGTAGGCTTCTGTCTGAGGTAGCAGGGGAACAAGTGGATAGATCTTGAGAATAAAATGGTCAGAATGCAGAATTAGATTTTGCAACAAGCTACTTCATCGACTGGAGAAGAGCCAGCTATTTTACAGTTTAGAAAGGCTGGATTACAGAACTGGAATCTAGGTTATGGGAACCTCAGCAAGACAGCAAGACTGTCAGTTGTTGGGCAAAATTACTGTACTACAGAAAAATTGTAGAAAAGAATTTATGGCACAAATAACCAGAGTACAAGACTTAGGGGGAAAAAAAGTGAGTAAAAGCGAGTATATAATGCTATCTAGGCAAATGGTGCAAAGATGCTGATAGATGTGATGCTGAGGTAGCACTAAAGCCTAAGCGAGAAGAAATGGAGCTATCTAGGTGGGAGGAGGCCGTTTGATGTACTCTCTCTAATATTTTCTGAAGAGACGAGAGACAACCCTGGGTGGACTAAAATGATATCAGGGAAAACCAGTTCCTAAAAGTGAATTTTAGTGCATAATATGGGCATAAATATACTCACAAGGTATAGGATGAGACCTATTGAAAGCTAAGTAGGCAAATGAAATTGGGGGGCTGATGCATTTATTAGTTTAAAGGAAAATTGTTAGTATAAGGTCTTAAGTTTTTCTTCATGAATTTTGTACTGAACAAAGTGTTTCTTCGCTTTTGGTTTGAGCTAGGAAGGGCAATATCCTTCAGAATAGCGTCTACCGTTTGAACCTGACTTTTCCAAAGGAAACTTATCTTATGCTTGTATCAGTCAACCAAAACCAAGGCAAACATCTTTTTACTTGTTCCAATGCAGTAATTGATGCTCAAAATTCAAAAATGGATTATCATCTCTCAGTGACATCTTAGTCAAGTAACTTGCTGTTACTTGTTGTTATGTTACTAAATGTTACTAAAGCTAGATTGAATTGACAGATGGGTCAATAATTGTAATTAGTTTTCAGATTTTGCCCACTCTTTTCTTATAGTATTAAAAACAATTACTAAAAAAATGTTCCTTGTTACATATCTAATGACTTTAGGTTAATATAATGAAAAATAGAAATTCCATTAGTGAGATTTGTTACTCCCTAAATCCAGAATTTAATCATAATTTAGGACTGGAAATTAGACAGACTTCTTTTGTTTTTGTTTTGTTCTGTTTTTATTTTGTTTGTTTGTTTTGTAAGGATCAAAACATCTTAGTCTTAATCTTGGTGCCACTGGACCAAACAAACAATATCATAGCATCTTCTGAAGTGAGTTCTTAATCACTCTAGCTACTTCTAATTTAATGATAGTTGGGTTAATGAACAGCTGTTGACAAATTAGGTTGCATCCAGTTGAGATAATCAACATTGGTTGCCCTCCCATACTATTTATAAAAAAAAAGATATAATAGCTGCCCAAAATGTGAATCAGTTTTGAATGATGTAATGAATGAGCTTATTATGCAAGGATCCTTGAGATGAGACCATATTTCCCAGTTGATTCAACTATACCTGTCCCATCACCTTTCCTCTTTGAAAGGCATATGGATGATCGGGGGAGAAAGGGAATCGGCTCATCATGGAGACATAATGACACTGTAGTTTAGATTTCTCTAAACCTGAACTATTAGTTGAACTTAAAGCTGAGTTGAAACTGAACAGGGAACTCTTAATATTGCCTGTTAGATGTAGATGGAAATCCATGTCTAGATAATTTGAAGAAATGAATAGGAGAGGCTTTAGACCTTTTCTGTTGAGGTTTTTGCTTGTTTGTTTTCCTGAAAAGTAGGGATGAGCCTGAGAAAGTTCCTTTTTTTTCCCTAGATCTATTGCAGATGCAAGTTTAATTCTGCACACCGATTGAAAGTTTTTGAGCATAGCTGTGGTTTCTTTGCTCCAATATTTATGTTTCATTAAATCCTGTACTCTGTGCTAACTAAATCTGAGAGTATCGTAAATTGGCCTATAGTGACAGGAAAGAAATGGCACTTTCTCACTTAACAGAACAGCTCCCTAGATGCAGTCAACCATGTCTGTTCACCTCAGTGCAAAAGAACACCTTTTTATTACTCTGAGTTCTGCAGGGACAGCTTAGCAAGGTTTTTTATGGCTCATACATCAATGGTATTGTTAAGCAATTTTCAATTGCAGTGCTACACTCCAACCTCATCTTCAAATTAAGCTTCCCATTAAAAATGTACAAACCATACCATGTCAGTGGGTTTGCACTGTTGTAACTCAAGGCACTGTTTAGATACTAAGAGCTTTCACTAGTAATAAAGAAACAAGAAAAAGCAACTTTTGCTTTGCATATTACAAGATTGCCTTTGCAGAGGAATATTTAGAATAAAAAAAAATGTTTTGTCATTTGGAAGAACTTACTGTAAAATGATTCACATACTTGCAGGATCCTTTCGCTCAATGTGTTCCTCACAAGCAGTGCTTTCCAGCTGCACAGGGCTGTGTCTATCTCTGCTACTATATGAACAAGATAACTGCATGTGCAAAGCATAGTTGATTTGTACACTTCTTTTTCATTGTTCACTAACAAACATTGATATGTTTTTTGTAACCATGAGGATAGAAACTGCTAAGTAACCTAACCTACTTGGGAGAGCATGAACAGGAAGTGATACAGATTTGCACTTTAAAAAGGGGTCTGAAAACAAGTTGTAAAATATTCCAGCATTTAAAGCAATACTGCTATTTCTTTTGTTTTTTCCCCCTAGTGTGTAATTTCATCTTTTTTTTTCCGACTTAAATTAAAAATTGGAGTCCCAGCTGTATAAGTATGTTAATTCGAGCTGATAGGCATGGCTGCTGCTTTCTAAGAGGTATATGGAGATCAACAACAGACAGTTTAAATAGTAATTAGTGAGTGTACTGTCAATGACTTCTTGTAAGAAGATATAAACCCAAATGCAGCAATTTACTTTTTCTGTTCTCTGCAAGCCTGGCTAAGGCCTATGTATACTCTGGAATATAATTTCTGGAGAGTCCCAGGAGAAAGCTTGATGCTGTTATTAGCTGGAAAAAAACTTCGCTATATTTGAGGAAGACCGTAGCAAAATGTCGTATTTGACACTGATATTAGACTAATGGTAATTTCACATAATGAGAGAGAAGCATTTCATCTTCTGCTTTTGCATGAGGATAGTAAGTCATCCCTCTACTAATTTCCTTCCCCCCTTTTCTTGTAATCTGAATGTTGTGTATTTCTACTTTTTGAAAGAAGTAAAAGAGCAGGTTTGTCATAAGTAATTTTAAAGTGGTACACATACTTTTTAGAAACCTAAATTCATTATTAAATGAGCTATTAATTAATACAATGTCTGAACTTGAGACTTCTGTTTATAACTAACAGTTGTAATAATAAAATTACAAGTGTCCTATTGCATTATAAAGGTGTTTCAGATAAGTATCAAAGGAAAAATCATGTAAGATTCCATTTCAATCACAAATGCAGTTTTATTTTGGGGGGGTATTCTATGTGAATGCATTTGTTGTTGGCTAAAAGGATGAATCATGTGAGCAAAGACGTATCAAAAAAAATGCACATTTTTTTCTATTCAGCTATTTAAAAACATTTAACATACATCACTGTGAAGATTATTTAAGTAATAATTGTTGTGTAGTTGTAGAAGGTATGGGAAGAGAGGGAATTATACTGTGGATTTATAGATGCCTGTTCTGTCTGTAACAGCATCAGTGTTGTCTGATTGCAAATGGTTTAAAAAGTTGTACCGGTAAGTTGAAAGCCAGTAGTTTAACAACTTGTCTTGGAGGAAACCTTGGGAGTTGCATTTGTCAAGTGGCTAGGAAAACTGTTCATGCATACCCAGTATCCGAAGCTTCATTGGCAGCCCAAACATAAAGAACTGAAAGGTCATTCTTCTTCTTGCAGCGTGATGGTTTGTTGACATATTTTGACACACTGGTACAATGCTGAAAGGTTTTGACCTTACTGCAACACTGAGGGATTTAGGGTTTGTGTAGCTATCTAGTGCTCCTCGAATCTCATGCACACTGACTTCGGCTTTGCTTCTTCCTCCCTCCCTCTTTACTCCAATTAGTAGAGCAAGGTTAAACAAGATCTTTATTCAGTGACACCTGAACAGCATCAAAATGAACATGTAGTTGATGCAATTTTTTTTTTTTTTTTTAACTTCAGCTCCAAGGTAATGTTTTAATATTTTACCAATGGTCTCACCTTTAACAAAGTCATTCAGTAACAGACCATGAAGACATTTATTGTGGGAACCATAGATCATGGTTAACATTGCTATAATGTTAATTGTTTTTATGATCACTTTTGTCTTTTGTATCAAATTTCAGTTTGTCAAAACAAAGAACAGACCACCCTGTGTACATATTAGCATTTACATTTGAATGATTTATGTTAAATATACATTTTAATGCTTTTTCCTTAACTGTATTCAATATGGACATTAAATCATGGTTTTTATTATAAATTTCTTCTACTACTTAAACTTGTTTTACCACTAGACTGCTACATTCTCAATTTTAAAAGTGAAGCATTTAAATTATTTTTTTCTTACATTTTTTTCTATGCTGTCTCAAATACTGTCATGTCACAAGAGACTCGCACATACTGCAGACAGAGCATTTTCAGCCTCCATCTACATTACTGCTAGGCTTCAGCTCCAATTTCCCTGGTATTTCTCATTCAGATTAGACAAGCATCTAAGTTTATGTACGATAAGAGCTGACAGCATGGATGCTGCTATGCTTGCCAAGGGCCTGGTCGCAGACGCTCCACTATGTCAAAGAATGTCAACCCCCCACAGACCTTACCTTTCAGAATTCCTGTAATTTTTAATTGACATTTACATCTGACATTTTCAATGTATTTCTTATTGTTTAGTCTTTATCTACCTGTTAATAGTTAAAACCAAAGCAAAGTTGAAAGAAACCTTTCCTATAAACTACCTTTTTTTTTTTTATTTAACAAGGTCAAGTTGCTGGGCTGAAACTCAAGAATGACCAGCTCCCTCTTCCTTCATGTAATTCTGTAATTGCTAGTCTAATCCATTTCAAATGACAATTTGGGAGGGAAGTAGGAGTATAAAAGCAAATTTAACTCTTAGTACTAATGAGCAAAGCACAATTGTATTATTATTGTTCTACATCGTGTGCAGAAAGGATACACTGATTTCCGGGAAGATTTCAAGAATACTAGCAGGGATTTTGTTTTGAGTCTGGTATTGAATATTAAAATCAGTGTCTTTGTACCTGTATAGATCCTACATATACATGCAAACAACGTAACAGCTGACTGAAAAGAAGCTGGCAAATAGGTAGTTTAGTTGCTTGTTGTACAGTGCATTGTACTCTCTAGCATTCAGAAATCACAAGTTTCTCATTTGGTTTTAAATATTAAAAGCCTTATAAATTAATATGAGCATAATTATCTATCTATTAGAAGTTAGAATGAAGGACTAGAGTTGATCATAAATGTCACAAAGCAAAGAAATAGAAGAAGCATTTTGTCACAAATAATGCTGCTTTTCTTCTAATTAGTTAATTTACATTTTACAAATTAAGGGCAAGATTCAGACAGAAGATAATCTAGTAGCATATCATAGCTTTACTGACCTGTATTTGTATCTGCCAAATTTAAGTTAATTAGAAATGTAGATGCTGTTTGTTTTATCTGTCAAAAACCTCATCTTAAAAAAAAATCGAGACACACTTTTTCCCCCCAACATTTATCATCTAAATAATAGTCTTGCCAAGATGGCAGCCTCATAATAAACTCTTTTCAGTGGAGCGATGGGTAATGAAGCTTGCTTGTGAAGGCAGCGAAAAATGTTGTCTAGCCAAATGTGTGAATATGATGGCTAGAGAATCAGTGGACTTTCTCAGTCATCAATCTTTTTAGTAGCCTCTTATACATCTGAATATTTTGATAGATGATCTAATAATTGAGTTATCTATCTTTCTAACTATCGGAGTTGCATAAAAATTATTTTCACATGCTATTGAATATTAAATATATTGGGCATCTAGTAAATTTTTCAAAAAAGAGCCAAGAGGTGGAGGAATTTAGTTATGTCATAAGCATCCCATAATATATTAAATGATAAACTACTATATCTAGAGTAAAAAACTATTTGTATTAATACAAGAAAAAAGTAAATAATGTCAAAAGCCAATTATAGGTAGTATTCACAGCAAATAAGGCATGTGAAAACAAGAGACTGACTAGGCTAGTGAACAATCTAGGTGCAATTTAAGGTATAAAATGAGTAGATTTGATTGTCCCTGTCTGTGTAATGGGCAGCAGTCACATTTGATGTTACACAAATTCCCTGTGTGTAGGAATTCTTCACTTAGGCACAGAGAAATACAGTGTCGGTGTGGAGTCCCAAATTACCCCTCTGCCTCTGTGAGAGTAATTTCTTTTGATTAAAGATGAACCTGAGAAATATATATAGAAACTGCCTGAATTTTGTTTATTGTATGAGATTCTACAGTGTGCATTTGTGTTTCTGGAGCGCAAGAATGTGCTTTCCTGGGACAATAATTCTCTATCTTGCATTAAAGAAGACACTCAGGATATATGGAGAAGTTGCATTAAGCACTTCATCAGAGTTGGCTAGGGCTTCTGAGTAGTAGTGCAAAATGATTGCTAGTGTTGGCTTAATTTTAAAAAACACTACAGTTCAAACGGACAATTGTATAATTCTTATCTTCATGTGCATTTCTGTTGAAAGGGTCGAATAAGAATGATTTTAACAACAATAAAAATAGTTTATGTTTTATTCAGATACAGTTTTCTCCCAGTGTCACCCATTGCAGTTATATTCCATCTCATGCTGTTGTATACATTATAAAATGGTCCTTCTTTTAAAA
>VZSV01000001.1:18042000-18079161 GCA_013398735.1 Nothocercus julius | reverse complement strand
CATAAATTTACAATTGGGTGTCATTTATCCTGAATTTATTAAATAAAAACTTATTTCAGAAATGCTTTGCTGTTATAGACACCAGACTGTCTTAAATCTGAACCAATGTTTTTCACCTGCTCTTGGATTACATCAAAGTGGTCCACAGAAGGTAGGTAAGGAAACAAGTCTTTTGTGCATCAGTGTGTAATCATTGCAAAATTGCTAGGCATGTGCTAGTTGTAAAAGACTAACAAATACTCATCTATTGGTTTATCTTGAGGGGACTACATAGCAGACTTTACCTAGACTTCTCGTGTTACTTGTATCCTGGGAAACAGTGGACGTTACAGTTTGTCATATCTGTGCTGTATGTACATTTTGGAAGTTAGATATTGCTGGAATGCTCAGGGCTGAATGAAAGTTCATAAGGGGAAGCTTTTAAAAAAATGTAAATTTTTATCGAGAGGAATATAATTTAGTTGACAAGGTGTGATGGTCGCACTGTGACTTCTCACGTGTGAAAATCTTTAACTGTTTTCCTCCCCATCCCTGATTTTGAATATAAAGAGGGCACTAATTGTCAGGTGATGTGACTTCTGCATCTCTCTGCAGCATCGTGTCAATCATTTTCCCTAACATTTAATCTCTGCCCTCTTCAAAAAGTGGGCAGAAAGCCTGCTAAAAAGGCACCTGAATAGACAGATGAGACAAATTGGCAATGAGTCTCCAATTCCTTTAAAACAAGAAGTATTAACTATCTTTCTTCTTTGAGACCACCTATATTACATTCAGAAGAACATAATATAGTGCCTCAGCAAACTCAAAATCTACAGCTTTGAGGTACTGTAATGGTTTTAGCTAGAGCTAGCAGAGATTTCTGATACTTTATATTTAAGCAATATCTAGAATTGCTTATCAAAGCATTTGTTTATCAAAGAAAGCTTTTCTTATCAAAGAAATTGTTTTCTTCTAGAGATTTTAAAAGTTACACCATGGTCACTGTGGACAGGGACTTGAACATCCATCATGATATTAGAAAAGCATAAGTATTAAGCTGTTACGCTTAATAGAAAGAGCTGTCGATACACCTTCACTTTGAGAAGATGTCTATGATGGAGAAGTTCTCCATGATTTCAGCATATTCAGTTAAAGCTTGTCATCCTCAAGTAACAGGTGTTATACATAGAAGTAACAGTTAAACTGAGAGTATAAAGTTATTAATTGAGATAGCATTTGGTATCCATAGGAGATGTTCAGAATGCTCTGTAATGCGTACAATAGGGTTGATTAAAAGAAGGAATGCTGATCCCTTCATGCATGAAATAGTTTATCCCACTATGGAGCCCAGGAAACTAATAAAGCTTCTGTGGACCAAAGGCATAGGGGCTTTTTTTGGCTGGATTAAGATGTTTTCCAGAAATGTTTTTTTTTTTTTTTTTTTTGTATGTGTGATTTAGGTAATGAGGAAATCTGTTACATCATAAAAAGCAAATATGTAAATAGAGTTGTTTTAGACTTAATCTTATCATAGTAGATTAATGATTGTCCATGCCTATTAGAAATGCACACGTTAGCAATAAATGAAAATACAAAACTAATTAAATCAATATTTTTATTTTATTTTTTAAATTAACCTCATTGTTTCAGAAATGCTGGCTCTTCAGGAAATAAGTATAAATCGATGTGATATTTGTTGCAAAGTCTCGATCAACAGAACATAAAGCAGCTACTTTTCATATACTTTGGTAACTCGTGTAAATGTTGCAACATGAACACACTCATCAGGCTTACAAATATGTTAGTTTTCAAAATGTTTGTACATTCCAATGTACTCTTTTGTAGAAATTCTATAAATGTAAATCCCATAAATGTGCTTTGGGAAAGTAGGCATTATTTGAACACTTCTCACATTTCTTGTATACATGCAATTTTTTTCTTCTTTCAAAATTTAGTTACCAAAAATTCACTACAAATCTCATTACAGGTGTTGCTTTTATCAGAAGGAAAGAATATATTTAACTGTATAACTGGGAATGTCAGCATTATGAGCTGATGGTATTTTCCGTTGGATGTGAATATTAAGCTGAATATTTAAACTATTTTTAATAAGTAGATAGTATTTGTTTTAATGTATCTATATCTAATTTCTGAATATGGATGCAAAAATTGAGGCAGAGAAACTCTGCCTTTAATTATTGTCTTGATCGTTTGCTCACACACAAGATATAAATACTTAGTGTACTAAAAACTTGTGAAAGAAATCACCAATTGTCTTGAATTAAAAGATATTGAAAAGATACTTTTATATGCATATATATGTATATATAGTAAGCAAAGTTACTAGTTATCAGGGAAGTCAAAACATGAAGCAGTCCTTATATATATATGTATATAAAAACACAAACACACAAATGTATAAAATATATATTTATATTATTTAATTTGATGCTATGCCTATTTTTTTAAGCAGATAATGCAATTATGCTTTTTAAAAACATATTATTTCATTCCTCCAAGGTATAAGAGTTCAGAATAAAAAATCATCCCTGCTATTATATTTCATAGTGTTGGGAGGTGTTCTGTCTTTCTATGAAGTTGTATTAGTCTGAAATATTTCCCTTTTGTATTGCACATTGTCTTAGCATTTACTACATGTATTAAAATTGCACTTGGAAATTCTACTAAAATGCACTAGGAAGTACTTAGAAGCAGAACAAGAGATACTTTGTCCCAAAGAGTTTAATGTTGAAGTATGAGATAAGAGTAAACAAATGTCTACATGCAGGGCAAAAAGGCAATAGGATAATATTGATTAGTGTATTATTCACTAGTCTGAGTAGCTCTGCCCCTTGTTAAGTTTTTCATGTGTTTTGGTAAATGAGAGATTTAAAAGAGAATAACAGATGGCTGTTGTGAATATTTTTTGAGAATTGTTCCTAACCTTGAGAGGCAATTGAGGATAAAGAATAAAGGTAGTTTGCCAATTCAGTATGGGGTTTGTCAGTTTGCTAGTGAATGGACAGAGATGATAGAACTGTGGAAGGGAAGATTACTGTAACATGTCTTCCACTTGTGGAGGTATAAAGAAAGAAATTACATGCTTAAATACTCATATGATCTTTTGCAAAAATGTTTTGGATGCAGAAGAACACAGCAGACTATATTCATCAAGTTCAGAGAAAGGTATTCTGCTACAATGTAGGAAGAAATGTGCACCTTTATGGGAGTCTGTGCAGACAAAAAGGAACATGGAGGAAAAAAGAATTATGAAAAGGACCATGGAAAAAAAAAAAAGGTTTAGCCAGATTTGAACATGCTAGAGCTGAGAAGCTACACAGAGAAATTCAAGTTGAAACTTTGGTGAGGCTTGCAGGTGTATTTAGTAGATGAGATGGTGATGTTGATCATAATGATTAATAAAGAAGGGTAAGAAGGATAGAGAAAGAAAAGCTCTGCTTAGCTGTGTTGACAGTCTTCTGATTAGGAAATACAGAATGAGATATAGGGTGAAGACAGTGTCATTAGTTTGAACAGTTGCAAGAAATATCTGTACTAAAATGTACTGTCTTTCCATCTATGTTATTGACTGATGTATCATGGAACAGGTAGGACCCAGGTTTAATTCTGAGAGATCCATTGTGGCTCTAGGCCCATATGTCTTTTGCTGCATCTTTACCACGATTGAAGTTCTGCCACTTTGGGGTCCCAAATGCACAGTTCATGTTTACAAATGGGCAGCTCCTGGGCGATCTGGAACCCACGTTGCAAACAGAGTGCTTCAACCAGGAAAGGCGCCTTTGCAAGCACACTTGTGATGCTGTCAAGATCATTCTGCAAGATGAGCCATACATCCAACCATAGATGCAAAGGCAAATTCACATCTTAAAATAGCTCTGCACTGAATCACTTACCCACCAAGGTTGCACTTAAATTAGTGTTTCTAAGTGAGAAAGGTTTGGATAAGGTTTAGAGAGATCAAGCTCTCCATAGGAAACTGTGGAAGAGTTGAGGAGAGTCTTCTGAAAGTAGAGGGAACACTGATGAAAGTGAAGAAAGCAGAGAACCTTTCATGAAGGAAAAGCAAATGATGGTTTCAAAAGTAACTGAATCGAGAGAAAAGAGATGGATTAGTTGTGAGTGCATTAGAGGCTCTGATGAAAGCAAGTTCGGTAATGTTTAGAAGAAGGAAATTATATCTGAAGGAAATATAAGTAAAAAGAGGAACTGAAATCAGTATATTTCGTGTATCAATGAACTCGCAGACAAATTGCAGTTACTTATTATGGCAAACCTCTTTGAGGAATATCAGGATTTGTGTTTGCAGCACAATGGGTAGATATATTCTGGAAAACATTTATTGTTGTCACTGATCCCTGGAAGATACTTTTGCCCCCTGGCCTATGAAATGCCAGTCCTCAGCCTGGTTCAAGCACCTGAAATGTTGTCCCTTTGATAACTTGAAAAACTGTCACCGTGTGTTGTTCATGGTCTTCTTCCCTTAGGTATGTTTTAAGACACTGTGAGAGAGGTGTCTCATATCAATCTGACTTTAAATCTAGAGTCTCTAAAAGAACGGAATATAGTCTTTCAGGGTTCTGTGTCACATGTGACATTTATTACAGACCACTTCCATCTTACAGTGTTAGGCAATTCCCCTTCTGAAACCAGCAAATTGATAGATTTAAGCTTTCTGCCTAAGACTTTTTCTGTGGTTCTTTGTTGAGAAAATTAACAGCTTGCAATTAAGAAATAAAAAAACATAAATTTAAATGGGATAAATGCGTGGAAGCCATTCCTGGCAATTGTTTGGATGAGATCTAATTTGCTTTTTAACTGGGTGCCTATTGTGTCTGTTCTTTCTATACATTTAGTAGAAACTTGGATGAGCAGTAGAGAAGATTCTAGCCCTAAGATTGTTCATGTAGATTGTAGTCAAGACAAAAAAAAAAAAAAAAAGAACACAGTTTTAATGAGAGAATGCGCTCATTATTGTTGGAAGTCTGGCGGGATGGACTTCATACTAAGAGTCACAGAGGTACATGGGGACAAGAGTGTCCACAAGAGTGTCCCATAAGACCTGCTTTGTTGTATTTTTTTGCAGTCTTTCATGGAATTAAATTGTGAGTCTCTTCAGAAAGACATCTGCAAACATTCAGAGCTTCACTGGAACAGAATTTGGTATTTTGAAGAGTTTAGAGAGTTTGGGTTATCTCCTTTAGTAGTAGTCACTACATTCTCCATTTATAGTCAGTAGAAAGAATTAGGATACAATTAATCTTATCCTAGCATAAGAGCGTTTTGAAAGTACTTGTCTTAAAAAAATTATTGTGAGTCAGTCAGACTTTTGTGATTTCAAGTATAAGACGGGATTCTGTGGGGAAACTTTATGACTAGGAGCAGACCTGTTAAATGATTTAAATTTCTCATGTCCATGCCTAGTTCAAATATGAGTAATTGTGTCTCAAAGGAAGGTGCCACAAAATGCTTAGACCTGAATTCCAAGACTAACTTTCCAAGACTTTTCTGTTAATGTTTCCTCAGTTTGTGGGCACATTGTTGCCTTTACAATGTGTTCACCGCGTCCAGGAAAGCTTTCAGGCTGTGCAGGGCTACGTCAGAGCTACATCAAACCCTCAGATCTTAAAACCTGTTTTCTGAGTTAAACCTTTCAGAGCAGTAGGCCCCAATAGTTACCTGTATAACCCAGATTAAAATAGCGTGTTACATGCACATGGAGGTTTGAGAATGCTGCTGCCTCCATTACAGTTGATACTGTCTTTTTAATTGAAGTCAAAGGAATTTGGTGGTTCAGATGTGTGGAAAACACTCGGGCCACAGTTGACAAAAGTAGATGTACATAATAATAGCTTTCTTAATAAGATACTTTTATTTTATAGTTGCCTGATAATTCAGAGCAGCCCTTCTGTTTGTTGCATGTTCAAACTTTAGCTTGCATACCATCCTCAACTGCAACATGTTGTTCTCAATTTCAAGAGCCTAGAGGTTACCCTGAGCATAGAAGATCCAAGAAAAACAAGATAAATTTTCTAACAAAACCATACTGATTACAGACAGAATTGGAAGATAATATTCAACTTGTTATGACAGTTTTTGCCTTTAACCCACTACGTTACAAGTACTGGTTCTATTTTGTCTTTTTCCCATCTCTCTAAGAATAGCATTAGAAAACTGAATTACTTGTGTTGATAAGTGAAGACTAATACTTCGGTTTGATACCCTTTTCTGAATTTCATTTTTATTGAAGTCATTTTGGTCTAAATTTGATAATTTGTAACTCTCTCAGGCATGACGATAGAGTAAAGACAGACTCTACAGTATTTCAGAGAATAGTTAAGAAAGGCACACTTTTGAAATAAAGTGAGATAAATCTGATTTCAGAAACTCATGGAACTTTTTTTGGGGGGAAAATAAATAAATAGAAGAGGCAGTAGACACAGCTCTATGTTATATTACATCCTATTTGACCCCTTCTTTTTCTGCATTCATAACAAAGTTTGTCCAAGGCTTCCTTGTTGTCAGCATGAGCTGTTCATCTTTACCAGCACACACAGGTTTGTTTTATGGTTTCTCAGTTCCCTTTTGGCTTTGATATACGTTTTAATTTCATTAGACAAACATCTTGAAATTATCAAGTCTGTAGGTTTGGTGTGGCTATTTTCAGCAAGAAGTTCCATTAACTGTTTTTTCAGGTCAAGATGATATTTAAAATATTTTGTGAATTTAAAGTACATCTTTATTCTATCATGTTAATTAGTAACTTTTTTTTTTTTTTTTTGGTGAGTCTGTGGAACTATGGCCGCTTTCAATTAGATATATCCTTAAAGTACTTTAGAATTCTATTCTTAAATTTCTCTCTAAAACAATATATTGGAGAAAAGAAATCAACATTTAGTAGCTGAAAAATGCCTGTGACTTTATGGCAAGCTTTACCTTGACATAATTTACATTCTGAAAAGTTCATGCTTTTGATAAGATAAAAGAGCAAGATAACCTGCAAAATATGCATGGAGGAATGCATAAGTACATGCTTACATATAGCATATGAAATTATATTATGCAAGTAGTAAATATGAATTAAAGACAAGAATTTAGGAAAGAAGAGGAGGAGTATAAAAAGTATCATCAGAGTAGTAAATACTCTTTTAAATGTGGTTTTAAACTGATACGGTTACAAAACTTGGTGTTAAATACATATGTGATGTGATAGTCCCTTTAAATTCAATGTAATTTACTTCTGTGATCTGTATATATTGCAGTCTGGCTGCTTTATGTGTAATCACTGCACAAGAGGAAAAACTTGAGGCTTTATTCGGTACTTACCAATCTCTTCACCTTACATGTTATACCTTTCCAAGTCTGAGGGGTGTTTTGTTAAAGTTTAAGAACAATAAAGTTAGTGTTCCATTTGAATATACAAAAACCAAAGAAATACATTTTTCAAGCTAAAAACAAAAACATTTTTCACAGCTTCCAAAATAAATTAAAATGGCAAAAGCATATATAACTTTTGCTTGCCCTGCAGCCTGTGCTGGGCATGTTTCAATAAAATGGCAAGTACTGTGGAAAATGACCCTTTATTTTGATCTCATTCTCCAGATGATATCCTGCTTTTGCTAGAGACAGTTAGCCACTGGCTGCATTGGACTGTTATTTGGCATGCTTCTGGCAGTAGCTTTTAATAACATCTTCCCCTCTTTGTGAAGTTGTGTTTGCCAGGCTTGACTTCAGAAATATGAAATGTTCTCTGAGCAATAGCTAGGACTCTGGTAAGTGAAACATTCACAAGAAACTTTTTCATAAGTAATTCTAAAAGTATTAAACATGTAAACATTTCATTCACTTGTGTGAACTGTGAACACACAAACCTGAAGAGCCATTTCATTGCCTATGGGTGCTTTCCTCTCTTTATCCTTTGCAAAAGACTGAAAGTTTAATGAAAAAAAAAAAAAAAACACTTCAAATTTTAAATTTTAAGAATGTTAATTCTCTAAATTGCATGTTTAGCTTAAAAGTTCCCATGGTAACATTAACTCATGCATTTTTCAGGTACTCTAAGTAATAGGACTGTAATGATCAGACTTGATTAATAATCAAAAGTACTGTGTGCAATGTGCGTAAATTAATGTTATGACAATCTGTGGACCCAATCCAGATCACAATGGTTGGTTTAAGTTCAAAGCTGCAACTTTGTATGCCCGTGATTTTTCTACTTCAGATATTTATATACTTCCACTGGAATGTTTGAACATAGCTAACAGAAGTGCTAATGGATGTAATCTTGTTAATTATGTTTTTGAAATCTGCTAATATGAAGATACAATGTCCCCATTGTCATCATCTTTATTATACTGTCTAGTGGATGCAGTTCTTGGGGATCTGTTTTAATGTGTCTAGAGCTTTTTAAGATATACATGAGGTGGTTGTTTAATTATGAAAATACAAAAGAAGACAATTGATTTTGAAATGGGAAATGAAAAAAAAAAAAAAGAGTCTATTTTGTGTATTCATTCATTGCAGGTTTTGCTTGGAGGAAGGGGGTTTTCTTCTTAAGGCTTGTGAATACTGCCAATGCAATTGCTGACCTGAATGGCTAACCTGATTTTCTGTTTTAAAATTTTAAGTTGCAGGAGATATAACTTCAAAGTGAATCGGAGCTATGTTTATCCCTCTTATATGTCACAGTTTAAGTGTGATGTTTTATGTATACAGTCGTCATGACAGTTGAAAAGGCTATAAAGAAAAGCAATTATATAATTGCTTTAAAGAATTAAGTAGCATGGATAAAGGCTTTTAGAAACTACAGAGCAGTTTTAATAATTATATCACCTGAAGTCAAGCTGTAAAATTATGTCCTAATTATTTGCAATGAGTAATTATCTATAAAGTTATAAGCTTTGAAAAATTTTATGGGAGAGTGGGGGAATTCTTTAATTTTTTTTTTCCCACACACACCAAAACAACACCCCATCATTTTCTATTTTATCAGTTTCCACAACTTAAACATTAAATTCTTATTGTTGCTTTCTGTTATATTAGTAGTGTGTGTTTTGCAATTCTAATCTTCACGTTTTTCTTTCTTTATCACCGAAGTAGGCCTTTTGAAGCCAGGGAATTTTTCATAGCAATATTGACAGTGTTCACATTTGCATGATGACAGCCAAGGAATGGAGCAGTAATTTTTGAAATTGCAGAAGTATTTAGAACACTGATAAAAGCTGAAATATATTTTTGATGGATTGAAGTTAAGCATACATGATTTTTCCTGCTGTCAAAAGGCTCTGAATTTAGTGAATATTTGCCTGCTGTGAGAATGCAAGATTAACATCACAACCATCACCCGGGCACCCAAACCCTGCAATTTAATAGCTTTTTAGGTTCTTTCCTTTTTCTAAACAGCAATTAATCTCATTTTAGTACAATTTTCTCGTTTCTGAAGTCGCTCATTGAATCGCTGTTTTGTTCATATTTGGCTTCAGCTCCTCTGCATAGTCATTAAAGTCCCAATTAATGTCACCTTTAGCTGAAGAGTACTCATTTTTATTGAGAAAATGACAGT
Organism: Nothocercus julius; assembly: GCA_013398735.1. Lineage (NCBI taxonomy): Eukaryota > Metazoa > Chordata > Aves > Tinamiformes > Tinamidae > Nothocercus > Nothocercus julius. The sequence goes on along the minus strand of VZSV01000001.1, from coordinate 18,069,602 downwards.
TGCTGCCATGAGTAGTGCAGTGTAATATACATTAATTGCCCTGTAACACTGGTAATTACGAGTTTTTCAAGCCTCTCAGTAAACTGTCATGCCTAGACAAGACTGTGCTAAAATAGATTACTCATTAGGGAGACCTGTCCTGTTTTCTGGTGGGTTCTTAGTGTTGGTTTAAAAAAAATCTTGAGTTTGAACAAATAGTTGCCAAAAGCAATTTCCTACAACAACATGCCTCTGTTCGGTTTTCCAGCCATCACTTAAGCCTGCGGTCAGCAAGCAGACAGGGTGCCACGGACTCCAGAGATGTTGAGATTTGAATGTTTATTTATGTGGATCACAAGGATAAGCCTAACAATTCATAATTCAGTGCTTAATATGGATGTTATTAAAACTGCCTTTTTGAATATTACACCTACCAGGTCTACCTGATATTTTAGAAGAGCAGTCAATAATATCAATATTTTATCCTTGAAGAGGTTTTAACAGAGCACTGCCGCCTGTCCAGTGAGTTGGACTGACTAAATCCTCAAGCAGGTGACTCTAATGTAGGAACAGTGGGGTTTGTGTTGTAGGTTATGTGATATAATTTTCCAGTATTTCAGCACTGTATGGCATTACAAGATATATTAGAAAATTATAGAAATAATATGTGGAGAGAATTGAGTTAATATTATGATGCTCTCTGAAAGTCAAGCTTTACGAAGTACGGTGTTAGAAGTCCCACCTGCCGACGGACTGGGGATGTGGTGGAAAGCAAGTGTTCTTATTTTCAGTAGAAATGTATTTCAGGGCTTTCTCATCCCGTCTCTCTCATATTTCATGTTTGCTTTTAAGGCCAAAGTATTCTCCTTTAAAGCTTGTTGCCGCACGGAGCTGACAAAAGCAAACCTTTGTTTTATCTTTGTTATAGCACCTGCTTTAGGCAATCTGCTCTTGCGCTCTCCCTCTAAATGAATTTTGTCACAGTCTTTCATATTCTCTCATGGTGATGAGCTAATGAAAGTAGATAGTACAATTTGTGCTGACCAGGTAGCAACTGCCAGCGTGCAGCTGAGGATAGTTTAAAGAAATAAATAAAATACAGCATTATATCACTGATTTATCCATTACATGACATTAATAGTGAGAAGCCTTGGTGTGTTTATCTGTTTGTATTGGTGTGCATTTATCGAATTGTTTATGACAAGACTAATTGGGGTAATTGTAGACACTGAAATTACCTGTCAGCTATATGTAACCACACTCCCTTTCTTTCTGACAAATGATGACAACTGAGGGACCCCGTAGCATTACTCATGATGGCTTTTCGAGTGGTAATAAGGACAATAGGGGCCCTGGCTAATTTGACATGGACAGCCTTCACAACAAGAAGCCAGCTAAATGACTTGTCAGTAGGGGAAAGAAGTCAGAAAAGTAATGGAGTCCCCCATGGCGCTCTGACAGGGAGATGAGGCAATTTCAACGGAAAGTGAAAAGGCTTCAGTTTGTCAAGTATTTAGAACAATCAGAGAACAGCTAGAGGCTGGAACCTGACAATAAATTTGTGAACCATGGTAGCAGTTTCATATAGGTCAGTTATTTCATAATGGCTGTGAAGCTTTCAGAGGTTTCTGCTTTCGTAGCATACTTCACATCAGCCAACTGGTGCTTTGTCACCTTAAATTTGTGCTTCACTTTACACAGTAGGAATAATGGGTAAGGTTACAGAGGAACAGCAATGTAAGACAGCATGATTTGCAGACACCAATCTGTTGAAAAATAAACAAAAATTTAGATAGTAATAGTGTGATTGCATCTATTACACACTAGTGGTGTTAACATGTTCTTTATGGTTGCAGCCTGCATTCTTTTATGGATAAGAAGTGAAACAGTTTTTTTCTCATAGACAAGACTAATAAAACATATTCCTAGCCTTATCCTTTCACCCAACTTTACATGGTTAAAATTTCCTAAGATTCCTTTCCTGCTTGCTCTTGAAATTTATTCCACTTCTACAGTTATGACATCTATTGAGACACTGTAACTGATGACACAAAAGGAGAATGTGTGATTTTTTTTTTTTTGAGTGCACAGAAGATGATGTTCTTAAGGATTTATAAGGAAAAAAAAAAAAAACAACCTTCCAGATTTAAATACCAGTTCTCTGCCCACCCCCATCCACCCCAGTAGTTGGTCTTTTTATCTGTGACTTCAGGAGTCTGTTAGTTTTTTAATAATAATGGTTCTTACCTATTTATTTGCACTGAGATAAAAAGGCAGAGTAAGATTAAAGCATCAATTCAGTACTGCGCTGTGCCTTCTGAATTTCTGACACAGGCTCCTGAATTCCTTAGAAGTATTTATGGATTGAGCACAGATTTAGTGAGAAGTATCAACTTGTCCTTTTTGGCAGTGATTGTTTTGTTAGAAAATAAGATTGAATATATTCATTTTAATGTTTTACTTTTGATCTGATTCCTTCATTTTACCAAATGTCCTATTTTTCTGTATTTTAAATCTAGTGCGGCAACTGTTTGTTTGAGATCTCTGTGGATTCTGGCCTTTTTAACGAGTGCTTCAAGATGGCTATTGCTTGGCCAACACGTTTATTGACCTGGTGTTACTAAATTTACTTATATAAACATTTTCTCCCCCTTCTCATTCATTTAAATATATAGCATAAAGTTTTCTCCCCTGTCTAAAGGACTTAGAAGAAAAATTTTTTTCGTGCCCTATTTGGAAAGCAAGTCTGCTTTAATGACATGAATAACTCCTTTGTCTCCCATCACCCTTTCCTCATTTATTTTTTTCGAAGTTATGTACTCTTCCTTTGTAAGTCTCATCACTCAAATTTGAAGGAATCTTAATTTAGGCCAGCCGGGAGCTTGCCCATTATACCTGAACAAATCAGAACTATATTGTATTTCTTGTGTTTGTGGCGATTTTGTCAAGGAAATACCTTGATAAATTGAAGGAGCTTGTCATTCTGCAAGATGGGCTGTTGAGTCAGAGGTTATAAATGCAGTTTCCTCTCTCCTAAAAAAAAAACCCTGTGAGGTGATCATTTAAACATGATATGTCCACACCTGAATCTCCTTTATTCTAGTTGCCTGTCCCGCACATGTTCATCTAAGTTTGCCAAATATTCTGCCTTGTTATTTTCTAAGATGTTTCTCCAGCAGAACTAAAGAAATTATCAACATATGCTAAAGTGGCACCAGGTCTCCCCTCCTCTGAATAATGCGAGGTCTTCCTTTTTTTGTCTGAAATGGGGCTTTTGAGATGTTCACATTAAAGTCCCCTCAGATCACTACAAGATTAGGGTTGTTTGAACAGCAGGCCCTAGAATTGTTTCAGCATGCTCCTTTGGGCCAGATTCTGCCTTTATTACTAGGGGAAGCGCAAGGGTGTGAGCGGGACAGAACCTGCCCCACCAGGCCCTTTGGAGCAGCCGTCACTGTGGATTGCCTCAGTGTCCTTCAGGCAGATAATTGTTTCATTGCCAATAACTGCCTTTAATACCTCCACCGACCTTATTAGCACATCTTAGCTCAGCTCAAGCTTTCCAAGAGATGTTCTTAGGATGAGCGTTGCTTTTTATCACCTCCTCTTCTTCCCTCCTTACCTCCATATGCCCTAATGTGATTTGATGCATAAATATTGTTATTCAGACCTCGATCAAAACGAGAAGCCGATATAGTTTATTTTCACTCTTTGCTGTCTGCAGTCCAGCTGTATGACTCCTACTAAAGTCAACAGTGACAGCCAAACCGTTGAAATTCCAATTTATTCCATTTATTTCTTTGCTGTCTTGATATATTTAAATTATGCAAAATGTTGATTAATTACAAAGTACAAAAGTGTTCCTAAAGAGCAAGTATAAAAAGATAGACATCTTCAAATTAATTTATAGCAACATATGGACAAATTCAAACCTGGCAAAGGAAAGGCAGACGTGGCTCACAGTCATTTTAATGCATGCTGTTGGAGTCCTGGTCACTGTTTGTTTGAGCTCACTGTTTTATTTGGAACCTGTAATTTTACCCTTGCTAGAACTTTGTTGGGCTACATCCTTTGCGTTTTGTGAACTATTGCTTGAGAATAACTAATAAAAAATCAACCTCATAAAGAAAAACGAATAAAAGAATCAAAATACTATTCAATGTTTAGGAATACGTCTTTCAGGAGGAAAAATACTTACTTTAAAAGTATACTAAAAATGGGGAGTATCTCAATAGTGTCCTGAGTTTAGGAGATTGTTTGACGAAGTAGTGGAGATACCTGGATCTTCGAATGATGCTTATTGGAAATTCTCTCACATGGCATCTTTTATGTCCTTCCTTCAGTAAGAGATTTCAGTAATAACTTTGAACTTGATTTCGGAGTTAAGTATTTTTATCTCATGTATTTAGTGGTCTTTGAGGAAGTAATTTCTTAATTTTTGTTTTTTCAAAGCAAATGCATGTTTTTATTTCTTGCAGAATATATTGGAGCTTTGGAGGACTGACAAAGTCATGCCGTGTGGGAGGAATGAGGGCAATTTAGTTAGATTAAGGAAACAGAAAAGTATTTTCTTGCATAGTGGTTTAATTTAACTAAAAAACTGTAGAAAGCATANATTTAACTGGATGGTTTTTTTTTTAGGAATTTGAATTAAATAACTTTGCACTCCAAAAAAACAGCAAATCTATACATTTGTAAGAAGGAAGAAGCTGTATATATTCTAAAAAGCATTAAACAAATACATCAAAGTTTTGCTTTTAAGCTGACTGAAATAATGGAGGCTATTCTCGTATACTAGACCTTTGAGTACCTGCCATGTTTCTGTATTACTATGTATTGATAACTTTTCATAAATACTGTCATTATATAAAAGCACTGTGGCACACATAGATCTACTATAAGTATGTTACAAAATGTGACATAAAATTAGTATAAACATGTTAAATTCAGCCTTACTTTTTTTTTTTTCCTTTGGAAATATGCAGGAATTAGTACAAATCTGATTTTTTAATTCTCTCAGTCTAACTAAAATACAACCAATATAGCAAACAGCAAATAGTAAACTCTGTTCCTGTTGAATAGTCCTCAAATAAAAGTAGAAGCTGTAAGTCTTTGCATAACAATTATATTTCTATTACGGTAAGTACTGCAGCATGAGTTCAAGGGATGTACGTGTCATAATTCTGAATTTGCTTAGATTTTGGATCTACTATCAAAATAAAACTTCCACCTATACTCTGTCCATTGTGAATGTGTGAAATTACAATGGATGATTGTAGGATCGTATTTGTCTTGGCAGCTAAATCAGTTTATTTTTCCTAGTTCACAGCCATTAGAAAAATGCCCTGTTCTTTCTTGTTTCTTTCTTAATTCAGAGAAGGGAGTCTTTTTTCAGAAGTACAATGCCATGTTAAATGCATATCTCGCCTATGCAATCAAATATGTCTGGGTAGGATCTTTTATCCTGTGCAGTAGTAAGTGCCCATTCTAATTCCTGCTTCTATTTTCTTCTATTTTATTACTTCTATTTTATTACAAAGAAGATATCATTTTGTCATTAGTAGGTATAAATAAATAAGCGATGAAAAATCTGCCCAAGATAGATTGAGATATAAGTAGCTTTTCAGAGAAGTAAATGTATAGATAGGTGATTAAAATACATCCATCCAATACTTTACACATTTTCACAAATAATTTTAATTGCAAAGTAAATTCAAATGACATAAAGTACACTTTCACGGGATCATGTTTACTGTGTACCTCCTCATTCTATAATAATGAAAAAGATAGATACCTTTGGTTCATGCAAGGTCTAGATTCATTGGAAGTTAAGTAATAGTAAGACATAGCATAAGATAACTAAATCTAATTAAATGATGTCTTATGCGAAAAGTCTAAGCTAGTTATGGTATCTTGGGTTAGATTGTCATTCCAAAAGCTAACAAAGCTTGTTATTCTAGTAATTGGAAATAATCAATACACTATTGCATTAGGAAAATTATTGATGACCAAAATGCCATTTGCTATTTTTATGGCATTTTATTGTGTTTAGATTGAAACTTACACTTCTTTCTAATTAATTTTAACTTGACTCAATTGGAAGTAGTAAAACCTAGCTATCTAATAAGTGACACGTGTCATAAAGAAACATACAACCTCCTCATTTCCCCTAGGTCAGTCACCCATAAAATAATTAACTGAACTTTTGTTTTCCCCACATTTTTAAAGAAATACAATACAATTGAATTTGTCTTTCTCTCCCTCCCCAAAGCAAAACATAGAAACAAGCCTTTTTTTTTTTTTCCTAACTGCAGTCTCTTTTAACTGTTAAAATATCCTAAAGCACTCGATCACATTGCATTTTAATTTCAAAGCCATGTGTTGTATTAGTGAAGTACACATGTTACTGATTTGAGCTGAAAGTTCTCAGTCTGTTTAGCAGAACACCAGGCTGGCACGAACAAGGTCCTTGCTGGGTCAAAGGCCCGGAGTTGACATCTTTCTTAAATCTTACTTTTGTGAAAACTAGAAGCCCAGGGCAGGGTGGCTAGCTGATGGCATTGCCTCTTACAACCACTGATTAGATTAGCTCTACATTTATCAACTACACAGAGACTAATACTTAACCTTTTAACTGGAAAGTTTTGATGTACCCTGATTTTTTAATAGGGATGTTATTGTCCCAAAGTGTTGGATCCATACCTCTAAGGCTTTAGTGGTATTTTTCCTTTGTTTTGCCAATTATCAGGTTTAAAGTCTCTTATAATTCAAAATACAGTGTCTTTCACTGGGTCTTGTTTCGGTGGTAGAAACTGAGAAATTTGGGTTAAATTTTGATTAAAAAATTATTCCTCAGTCTGTTTCTAGGTTTTTATTTGTATTTGTTTCATTTAATTTTGTACAACAGATTTCAAGACACCAGATGTAATTTATAGCTAGCTTAACAGCTAACCATTTTTTTTATTCCTAAATCATTAACTGAGAACTATTTACAACTGGAGTGCTCCTTAGAAAGATGCAGTAATCTTCTACCTTGGATATATATAATTATCTACTACTCTTTCTGAATATAGACCCTAACCCCCTGAGTTTTAAAACTAACACACATCTCTACGGCGAGCAGGTTGCCTGTGCTTCTCCATCTAGCAGGCTTTTCCTTTTCTGGTGGAATTTGGCCCTGAAAGTGATAGGTTCTGGCAGGTACAAGCGTGGGCATTACAAAGGACTGCCAAAAATATTGCCAGCAGAGACTTAAATTAATCCTGAGCTTACAGATTGATTGCAAGAGTTGCAGCTTCTGCTATAAGAGAGCAGTAGGCAGGGAATGAAATGCTAGGACCCTAGTAAAGGCAGGATTTATGGATTTCTCCATAAGCAAGGCGGAGTTCTTAACGGCACGTGGAGGTGAGACGCAGGTAACTGGGGACTGTAGGCGCCACAGCTCTGAATGAGGCTCTTTTGAGCCCTCAGAGTGCTGAAACATGGATTGCAGCAGTAGCAAATTATTGCCCAGCAGTATCAGCAACCAGGATAGAAAGAAAATGAAAATAGCAGCGTGCAGCTAAGTAATGGGGAATATTCCTTGGGCAGCATCAACAAGAGGAAATAAAAGCAATAGGTACCAGGTCACAAAGGTTTTCCATACAGCTTTTATTGGGGGGTGTTGCTATTAAGCAAAAGCCGTAACTAACTTTTATCCACTATAGTTTATCTTCGTAAACACAGATAGCCAGTTATTTTTTTCACAGAAATGAGCGTCTGGGGACAGAGGGCCTATTAGAAAAACTGCCCTTTGACTCAGTGTGCATTACTTTTTATTGCAAGGCCTATGTTAAGAGACAGATTTCCATAGCACTCAAGCATCAAGAGTTCAACCCATGTTACAAATTAAGGAGGAGACACAACAGCTGCAGCTGAAGAATAAAAGGGCTTGCAGAGTTAGTAAATCCAGGTTAGCTATGAGGGACTTAAATGTGACCTGGTTTATACATTGCTTGCTGAAAAAAACATGGTTAGCAGTTTACCTGCAGTAATCTGCTGCTCCTCAGACTTAAAAAGAAGTATAAAGAATTGGATGTGGAAGAGTACTGTCTTTAGTGTCTAGATGCCTGGGATGGGAGGAAGATGCCTTTCTGCAAAGGGAGGGAGGTCAAATTCAGTAAAAGGCTGGAGGAGGGATTTTCTTCTTTATTACTAGCAACATTCTTATCTCCTTGCTGTTTTAATGTGATGTCAAAGGGAAGGATTCAGATGTATGAAAGCAAACTAGAAATGAGCTATATGTTTGTTTTGCAATTCCAGTTTGTATGCAGGACAGGAAACACATAGAACAAGAACTTCTCTTTTCATGTTCTTCTGATTTCCTAAAACCAGCTCTGAGAAGCAACAGCATTTTCGGTCTGTGTTTGTAGCCTTTAACCTGTGCCTTGTAGCTCCATGCTCTAACTCCAGCATGGGTATCTGCAACAGCCTGCCATCCTTATCCATAGCTGCAGAGGCTAAAAGTGTTGTTATGCTCCCACTAGTAAAAACAGTAATCTTAGACCAGAATTCCAACATCTGGGGGTGGAAGGGATAGCCTGACAGCAGTAACTGAGCAGATCAAGAGAAGCCGTAATGCCAAACATAAAAGTTTCATTAATCTGGAAGAAAAACAGCAGAAGAGGAACTTGGATTTTTTTATTACTGAGTCTCATGTTATCTAGTCATACAATTTATTCTTCTGCTTAAATTAACCCTTTGATATAGTTAGAGGACTTCAAAAAAGAGGAGGTGCTCTGTTGTATCAATCATGATACTCCAACCAAACATAGTTTCCTAAGATTTAATTATATGCTGCAGAGAAAAAGCTTAGACCAAACACTTTCCTTGGTCTCGTTGTAAATTAGACTACAAAGTAAATTTGAATATCATTTAATACATTTGAACATAGTTATTTTATTAAATAAAATGTAAAACAAACATGTTTTGTTTTAGTCAAACCATGAATAGTGGATATTAATTTAAAATCTCTCAAAATAAATAGAAATAGCTTGACATAACCAGGATCCTGGAAATTAATATTTTAGCTGTTTATGAAGAACAAACCTTAATTTGATGAAAACTGTATTTAAAAACTGTCAACCTAATCTTTAGCTGACATAAAGTAGTGGAGTTTCATTTTATCTCTGGAGGTATATTGTTTAGGTTCAAAACACAAAATGTACTGATATAAGGAAAATTAAAATAGGAATTGACTTCTATAAGCTAACATTATTTTATCACATGGTAAGAAGGCAAGCCAAGTTAACGATGTTATTACTGTATTCCAACAGTTCATCAGAAAAAAAAAAAAAAAAAAAAAAGGCAGTTTGGTTGAACTGGCTGATATTTTAAAGTAACTCTAGGTCCATTTCTCAGCACTTTTTATTGGTTACTTTTTCAAATTGCTTTAAGGATAGTGAATTGTTGTCTGGTGTTATGTTATAAAGCTTCTGTCCATAACCACAAAAGCAGTAACAGTAAATACAATATTTTGCCATTCTACCTTTATTGTATCAATGTTATTTTGAAGGTTGCATTCCCTTTTGGAAGCACCGACTTTCTTTCGTTAAAAGCGAGTAAGCCGGGGGACGCAGACTTACTCCCAGCTGAGGGATTAGATGATTCTACAACATGCATATGCTAAAAGGCATATGCAGTTTGAGCTTCTTTATATAATATAGTATTTGTGGATAACCAACGTGATGAATTTCCGGAGATAATGAAGTTATAGGACATTTCATATTTCAAGGATGTACTGAAGATGTTTACTAAAGAATATTGCTAAGTCAGGTGAATATGTGTGCATGGTAGTGGGTACTGAGCCTCAGGACAGACTTTTCCTGGGGCAAATTTTACTGACCTTTGTTTAGATTTATATGATTGCAAGTTTCTTTAGACATACTGAAGAGTCTTTTACTTTGCTCATTAAAGCAGCTAATGTATCATCCAGCAATTAACCACTTTAGCTAATTGAGTTTGCCCAGGCACATTAAAAAACGTACAAAGTCTGCAATACATCATAAGTGTTTCATCCTAATACATCCAAGAGAAAGTGTACGAAGCATCAAGGGATACATCATTTTCTTTAGGCACCCATAGGTTAAACTGCCAGGAGAAACTTAAGCCTAAGAACAGTGATAGCACCCAAAGATGTCTCTACCCAATAATGAAATGGGAGAAAAAATTAGAAGAGTTTTGACCAGAAAAGTAATAAGCTCCAACTAGGCGTCTAAAGTGGTTAGTGGAAGAAAAAAAAATACTTCACAATGAACTCCACTCTGTGTGTGAAAGACTTTATGACTATGCAGACTCTTCTGCTCTTCTGTCTGCTAAGCCATATTTCTACTACTGAGTGTGAATTCAGCCTGCTGAGTATGCCAAATTCTCCTGTATTAATTCCCTGTTAGTGTGGGCAGATGACATACCTTCAAGATTTTTTGACCCAATAGCATAAGTGCTCTTGGAGACTTGTAGCCTTCAAAAAGCATTCACAGAATAGCCCACTGGTTGTAGAGCAGAACGAAAAAAGAGTGTTTTGCATGCAGAGAGATTGCATTACATTATCCTGGATAGAGCCTCTAGAAATAAGTATTAGTTGTTCCTCCCCCTACCACAAGCTATATATTTGTTATAAAACTAAGCCTTTTACCACAGCTTTCAGTGTTTATTTTATTCTTAAAAATCAGTCTTTCATAAAATATGCAACATTCTCTTTACTCAGAGCAGTGTCCTGCTAAATTTAGTCTGTCCTCTAATAAGCTGTGCATCAATACTCACATTGATTTTGCTCATATGGAATCAACTCATCCACTGAAAATATGATGCACAATTTGTTTGGTTTACAAAACAAATAGAAACACCTCAAGGAAAATATTTAAAATTCCTTTTATGCGTTGCATGGAAACCCTGATGGAACTAAATCTAAAATGGAAGCATCTCTTCTCAGGTACATCTCAGGAAAGTAGAAATAAAACCAGTTACACCTTTTTTTTTACGAGAGGACTACATTATTCCTTGTTTTCCTTAACCAATGTAGTACAATTGTCCTTAATATTCAGTTAAAAGAAAATATATGGGCTTTAACACAAAAAGCCAGATCCTCCAACAGGCAAAATGTTTTGAGCAGAGTCACGAGTGCTGAGAAGAGATGGTCATAAAGTTACTCTTGATTCAATTACATTTGCCTAGTCATAAATAAAACCAAAATTTTGACCAAGATTAGTTTAGAGTGGCATCCCATCACAAGTGTTCTCTTTTATATATTTATATAGTATGTGCGTGTGTATATGTGTATACTACGTATATGTGTGTGTGTGTATATGTATATATATGTACGCTCATGTATATATATATGTGTAAAATACAGGTATGCATATATGTATATGTAGCTGTGTCCCTTTTTTATGTTATGACAGCAGCAGCATAAGTCATCAGGTTAGCTCTGTCTCTGATCATGGTCTCTGGGAGTCTTCACACATGTAATTTATAAACAACTGTCATTTAAAATACCAACTGTTAGGTCAAAGCTGGGGATCCAAAAATGTTTCATGCGGTGCTGGTGTAATTCCATGGTTTTGCTTATTTCTTCTTTGCCTATTTTGGAGTTTCTAGGTTTGGAGGTTCTTGGGTTGCTTTAGTACATTTCTGGTCTGCTAGTAAAGCAGACATCTCAGTAGATATATGTATATCACTCTGTGTACGTTAACAAAGATTAGCAGATTCTGAAAATCAGAAAATTTTCATCAAACTGCAATGGAGAGAAGATCATCTGTGTAAAAATATTCCTTTTGGTTATCAGATACTAATTTTTTTTTCTTTATAGTACCTCATTAGAGTTGAGGAAGTTGAAACACATCCTGGAATTCTGGGCCAGCTAGAGTTTTTAAAAAAAAAGTGACCAAGAGAGGGGAATGCAGGTTAATGCTGAAAAATGTTACAGCAAACTAAAATGATTTTGATTAAAAATGAGTAAATGTTTTAATATTTCTGTTTCAAGATGATCTTGAGTACTTTTGTTGTGCTACCTTCCACATGACAACTTTTCATCTTAGTCTGGTGTCAAATTAAATGTTAAAATTTCTTACCATAAAGCTGAGTTTCCATTTTTTTTCACAGCCCAGCAGTGCTACAATTAGAGCTTCTTCCAGTTCTATCAGTCAGCGTTGTATAGTGCTCTTCCAGTATCTCTACAGTTGGCATGAACAACTGTAAGAATTACTTTTGGGGAACCAGCTGAATCCTGTGACTGTCTCAGTAAGAGAAAGATGTTATTAGGAGCAGATAGGTCTTTGCTGGAGATCTATCTGAGATCACCAAATCACAAGTAGCAGTAACTATAAAAGACATCTGACTTCATAGTAAGAAGGGCCAACAATTCTTAGATGAGCTGATTAGCAACTTATAATTGTCTTTTCTACTCTGCAAGCTGCTTGAATTTTTAGGAGTGCAGTACAAAGAAACATTCATTACTTACCACTAAATCAAGCAGTGACAATTTGTGCATCTCAAATATAATTCATGATCAACTATCACTTAGTATTTCTATATCATTTTGTTAGTATCTCATCCTGTTTCTCATATCAATGTCGAATTGTGATGTAAAAGACAAATGGAGTGGCTGATCGGTGACTAAACTACATGCTGATATCATCAAAATAGCATAAAAACAGAGGAACGTTCCATTAAGCGCAGATCATTAGGTATGCCAGAAATCCAAATCCACAACCACGAGACGCGTTAGTATCAGGAGAAATTCCAGAGCGTCTCTTTGCCTTTCATTGATGAAAGGGAGTCATGAATGGGATGGGAGGCTTAAAAATGCAGAAAAAAACAGAACTGTTAAATGAGATGAAGCTAGAAAACAGGATTTGGGTTTTTTTCTTGTTGTTGTCAACTAAGACAAAATGTACTGGTCATCATGCTGACAACCTGTTTTTTTCATACTGCATTCTGTGAACTGTCAGTGGACTCTGTCTGTGGTTAGAGTGTTAAAGTGTTAAGTTTTCTTTGGTTTTATTTGGAAACTCCCTATCATATAGTCCAGTGCTGCAACTCTTGTTTAATTGGAAAGAATTTATCTTTTCCTATTTTGGTGGAGTTACCAAAACAGTTTGTCCTTTGCATATTTTGGAAAAAAAAAGGATCACAGATATAAATGGCATCATGTGTTATATGTGTATGTATGTACAACATCCTTAACTTTAGGTACAAAGTTATTTCTATTTTAATGTTTTGAAATTAAACCTACAAAGACAGGGAATTCTGAATTATTGGCTAATGCTTAATATAGTCGGTGAATTATTTTATCTAGACACAAAGTGGTAAGTAAAGATTTTTAGCCTGATCTCTGAATTTCCGTGCAGTTGTGGGTTTGTCAGACCTTTAGCAATATGCTAAAGCAGGGGGCTAAGGGATTGTGGTTTAATATGGACTAATGCACATGGCAGGGCTTTTACATTAGTGCCATTTCTTTCAATGCATTATAGTGAAATTGTATTTTAAAACCAGGCAAATTATTGATGCTTTTATTGAATGGAATAATTTATTGTAGAAATATTTTAGTCTGTTGACATTTCATCATCAAATAACAGTAAACACAATACACATTTCCCATAAGACTGTTCTCAAGAGCCAAATATTTACCCTTCACTTACTCTAACAGTAGCATTGTAATAATCAGTCTTCAGGCGAGACAGAAAAATATGTGTAGGGATGACCTTTTAACATGCAATAAAAGTAGGAAATATACCCCAAAAAAAGTCCAATTAATGTTTTACAAACTGGTGTTGAATTTTACAATTCAAAGATTTCTTTTTTCTTTTTAGTGATTGGTGATTTAGTGACACTAAATTTTCAGTCCTACTTTTCTTGCAGCCTCTTCAATGTTGTTAGTCTTCTAGATGATTGTTCACTTCACTGCATTTAAAATCTGTAAAATAATTAGAATCTGTTCACCTAAAATGACCAAAAAGGAGTAAATAGCTGAAAGAACTCATTGTGTTTGCCCATAAGTTAGTCCAGCACTGCATTTACTGAGTTTTTCAGGTGAATCCAGAAGCATTTATTTAGATTCATTGGAATTTACAAATGGTAAGCTCTTTTTCCAATGTATTTGAGGCTGAAAATGAACAAAAATAATTATTCAAAACTCAGGACTTCACATTTAAACTTACCTGTGTGATAGTATGCCAGAATTATTGTATTTGTTTTTCTTGTTCTATGGGTAGTCCTATAGACTAGACAATACCTCACTGAGCCTCACATACCAAGTAAAAGAAGGTAGTTGCTTACTCCCTATATAACTCATTTAAAACCATTTATGTTTTCAGAAATGCACAAATATTTAGTATCATCATTTAGGATCTTTTCCTTATTGTCACCTTTTGCTGTAATTTTGTTGGCAAGTGCCAGGTAATGCTGAATGAGAACTCAGGTAACGTAACTCTTCTAACATAATACTTGGTGGATTTTAATTGTAATTGTTGTCTACAGGTTTTACATCATGCCTGTCCTTCACATATTTTTTGACATTTCTACAATCACAAAAAGTAATTCCATTTTGACTGGCTATTGCCAAAGTCTTTCTTTTGCCTCTCCACATCTATCACTTTTTTGGTTAAGCATCTCAAAAAGTGTTTGCTGTCCAGCTTCTTGCTAGAAGCAGAATATAGAAGTAGTTAGAGGTAGTTCACAGTTGAGTCTAATTTCTGACTTGTGCTCACAGTAAGCATTTCTGCTGTGCAATTCACTGGCCCAAGAAGTCAAAGATGTTGAGTGTACTATATTTTTTCTGCAATAGTCCCTCTCTTTTTACTCATGCAGACCATAGCTGACTGTAAGAAAGATTACCACTGCATGCCTCTCTGTAATTCAGCATCAGACATGTTGAAGCATAAATTCCCTAGCTATACAAATACAAAGCTAGGAACTAATACAATGGGAGTTTTGCTGCCGCATTTGATTCGGTTGCTGCGGCTTTGTCCAGTTTCAGTGTTAACATCAACTCTATTTGAAAGCCAAAGCGTTCATCGCTGTGCAGCTTGTTGGATGGAGGAAGTCTTGCATGATCCCCTAGGAGCAGGCAGGCCACCCGCCACCCTCGGCTCTCGCAGGAAGCTCTTTTACAGCTAAAGATTTTCCACAGAGATTTTTATGCCTTCACTTGCCCAGATATCCTTTGTGCTTTAGAAACGGCTGTGTTCACATGCAGTGTATTTCTGTTCGGTGGCAAGGAAATTGTTGCTTACCTGGTCTCAGGTACCTTTCAGGAGCTATGTATGTTAGAACCAGAATTTTAATCTAAAAATGAAGAAAAAATAAACAGTAGTAGGTGGGTAGGTAGGTTGCATGGGTTTGCTTTACAGCTAATAAAATACTCTTTCCTTAAAAGCTAGGAAAGAACATTATCCCGTTCGCTTTTTGAGTTATGGTCATGCTGTCTTTCTACATGTCTTTGTCCATTTTGTTCAGATTTTTCTAGGCTCAAGGTTTAGGCAAGAGTAGCCTGGATAAGCTTCAAACAAAAGCACTTCAGGTCATGTAGACATGTTCTAAAAACAGAAAGAGAAATTAGAAAGGTTGTATATATATTCTGTAGTTAGAAAAGTTTGCTTGTCTTGATGTATTTATGTTCCAAGCCTAGAGAACCTCTGCAAGTTGAAGATGTTCCCTTTGATAAACATCAGACAGTGCATTATTATTTATGAAAACTAAATTATTAAGCTCTGTCTGTGGGATGGATATTTTACAGTGAGCAAACAATGGATCAAATTCATACTGCTTGTAGAAAAGGAAATTCCTTTTAATCTTACCTTTTTGAAACTCTTGTCTTTCTGCAATCTGAACACTTTTCTGGTATCTTGTTTTACAAGCACACACTGTCTTAGGCATTTGTCTTTTTTCCTCAGGTAGCCTAAAAAAGTACTTGGGTTTTTAATTTTGTTAACAATGGTAACATTATTTTTGAGAAAGTATTTTGTATTACTTTCATGTACCGTATTTAGAAATGTGTAAGATTTTGTCACTATGTCCAGTCACCAGCTGTCATAAACACCATCTAACAACACGTTTGTTAAAGTTACCAGCTTTGATTTTAAAAGCAGTTCAGGCATTTTGCTCCCATTGCTCTAACCAGAAGTCTGTTTTTTGACCCAGCACCCCCGTCTGCCTGGTGGAGGACCAGGATAGAGGACCATTGCAGCCCCGCTCAGTCCTTGCTCTCTTCAGCTAGCAAGGCCGAACTCAAACAGTCTATAGCAGACTCTGCGTTCTCTGGGATGTTCTAGTGGTCGTGCTCCGTATCTTGTAGTTAGAATATGCTTTTCTTGAATGAGCTACCTTTAAGCAAATGCCGGAAGTTCTATAATTCTCCTGGAAATAGTTCCCCTAGCACTTCATAGGTTTGTTTTGTTTTTCCCTTAACAGCACCATTTTGCTTCCTTTGACTGATTAGCTGCTATCCAGATTGGTTCCTTTTTCCTGTGAGAAATCAGAGAGAAATATGGTTTCTTTATTACGGTCTCTATATCCATGTGTAGTTTTGAATCGAACAATACCGATATTTTTGGCACATTATGGTTAAATTGCAGGTCATGTACACAAGTCAGAATATTCTTCTGCAGTAAAAATGTGGGTAACTTGAACATTGGGGGAAAAAATGTTTGTTTTACTTTCTGGAACATTGCTATTTAAGATAACAAATCTTCTGTGCCTGGTCATGGCTGCCAGACTCATTGATATCAACAAGTCAAAAGTTTTCCTTTACTGTCATCACATCTGATGTTTTACTAAGTTTTGTTTATTATGTATTTACACAGTAACAGTCCAAATACAGTATCTGGCTTGGGTTTGGAGATTTTTTCTAAAAAGTGAAATACAGTTTGCTTTCCTCTAACATAAATATTATGCAATCTCCCAACTCCTGCAGTATATAAGCAAGGTACTATGCAAATGCTCATTTGTCCTTAAATGCCCATGGAAGAAGTTTGCAAATCTACCAGATTTTATCCATCCTTATCCATCCTTTATCCATCCTTAAAACAGTCATGGGACAGACTCTTGTGCAGTGTAAACTGAGGTAAAATCAATCGGCTTATTTTACCCACGGTGATGACATGTAAGTGCCTGTATTACCTCACAACATATCACAAGATACCCTGACATGCTACTCAGGTCTTTCATTTATTCCGGAAACTCATCAAGTCCCTTTGGTATAAATACATACATAATAAAAAAAAATCACTCTGTAGTACAAAGCTCTTTAAAGTCAGATTTCCATAAATTTGCACAGTACTAAATGCAGGCAGTGTTAATCAAATAAGAACAAATAAGCACATTAAAGTGGAAACATTACTTAAGGAAAGAGCAACTGCTCCATACTGTTTCTATCATTTCGTATGTAGTCTGACTTGTAGTTGATATTTTTTTTAATTAAAGAATGATTCAAAAGTGCCTATAGGCAATCAAAAATTATAAATGATTTTTTAATTCTTATTTTTGCTGGTTCAGCTGGAATTATAGCTGTCTTAATCTCTTGAATTTACCATTTTTCTGCTGTTGCCATAGTGAAATCAGGTAGAGCAGACAAAGCCGTTCTCTTCTCTTTGAACTTAACTAAAAATAATGCTTAATCTATTGGTATGGCTTTAGAGCCAGGTTTTAAAAATGTTAATGTGGGCTTAGTGGTGCAGGGAGAGAGATATACAGGTCTGTAAGTAATAGTCTTATTTACCCCTCGCACAAAATCAGTACATGTCTGAGCAGTACAGTTTCCCTTCACCAGTTTGTCCTAATGCTTTAGACCTAGGGGGACTTTAGGAAAAAATGCATATACTTGTGTCCATTTATACATCTTGCCCTCAGGTGCTTCCTTGTGATACTTTTCTGAGAGGGGAAGGAGAGGAAGGCAGCTGGGTTTGTGGTGGGTTGGTTGGCTTTTGTAGCTGGGACAGAACACTCCGTACAGCTTCTAGTGGCCATGGGTTGGTGTGCGCATTAGCGGCCTGATGGAAATAGTTTTGCTGCAAGTGACTGAGGTGGATTAACTAATGCAGGACTTGGTGATGAAAAGCTCCAGATCCCATCATTGATTCGCCTGGTTCCTCATGCAGACCATGCCAGGCTTTCTGAGTATTTGCATTTATACTGGAGGATAGCAATAAGTATACCTAGCTATTGCTAGGTATTGTATACAAGTCCATTGTTCATAGGCCAGTTTATAAGTCATTTCAGTGATTTAAAGCTGTGTGTGACTGCTGAGTGTAGAAATACTAATTTATAAAAAATATTATACTTCAGATGTGCAGTGAGAGATTTTCAAATCTCCATTAGAAGTCAGGTTGGTACAGAAAGCTGCTAGAATTGGAAGGAAAGGTATAGATCACAGCACCTAAGTGTTCATTGACTATTCAATTTTAATGAGATAGAGTTATTCTCCATTCTTACTTATTTTTGGGCTCTACTTTTCCATTTTTACCTTGCTTTCTAGCCAGCTACATTCTGGCTTAACCAGACAGGGCGACTCCCTCTTTTGCAAAAAATAGTGATGATAATAATAATAATATTAATAATAAATAATGCTCTAAAACTAAGGGCACTGATGGGAAAAATATCTTACATATCTTTTATTGTTTGTGTCAGGCTTCCACTACTCAGGTCAAGTTGAAGGTGTCGTTCCCATCTTCAACATATTCTGTGTCGCGCTCAGGTTGGAGCAGATGGAAACCTTTTGTCAGCACCTCTCCTTAGGCTGCAGTGTGGCACTTCATGACAAATGGAGCTGTGTGTGAGAGAGAGCTTTCTCAGGGGGGGTCCTGCAGGAATATAGCAGCCATGGAATTTAAGAACTATTTTTATCCTATTATATATTGAATGTATAACTTTGGCATTACAGTAACAGGGACAGAAAAACAGAGAGCAAGTGCTTTAAAAACTAAGTAAGAAACAATAATATCCTCACAATTTTTGACTGAGAAGGAGAGGAAAAGATGGATGCCCGTGGCAGATAGTAATCTTACCACTTACTGTTCTCGTTCTCAGTTGTCAGGATGATAGGGGCGATGTGAGAACCTGACCAAGAAGGTAGCCATGCTCCGGGGGAAGGTAGCCAGCTCCCAGAATGGTGGTCAAACCGCCTGACGCTCCGCAGTTCCCAGCTGCTGCTTGCAAGCTTAAGCTGTCTTTGGAAAGAAAAGCTGTATTTCATCATTTGTCTTTCTTGTTGTCATTCCTCTTTTCTCGTAGCTTTTCTTTTGTCATTAAGGGTGCAGAATTTACCAGGGCTAGCGGCTCAATAACTTGTTGGGGGTGGGGGTGGGGGGTGTTTTTGTTGTTGTTGTTTGTTTGTTTTTCCTGTTTTGTTTAAAAGGAAACCATTATATTTGATGTCCTTAAAAGACTTCCAGCTAACACTTTTCCTTTTCGTTTTTGTGTGTTTAATTAAAATGTTTAAAATATTTTAATACTGGTTGTTACTAGATGTGTAAACCAGCAACAACTGAGAGGAATCCTTTTATCGTATTTAATGTTAATGTTGTAGCATTTTGTAGGGGATTACCCACTCATGACATTTTTAGACTCCATTTTCAAAGTAGCAGTTTTTGTGGTGCATTGCAATGGAATAGCACAGGTGTGCATGTTATACTGACCTTTGGAAAAAAAATGTAGTAGCTCACGGTTTGTTTTGAACATGTCTAAAAGGATTTTTCCATATTTAACACACAAGCCTTGTGGCTATTGGAATAATAACCTTCATACCATCCTTGGGAACAGCTAACATACGACTGCCATATAAGGAGTAAATGACTTAACACAAGATAGTCCAGCAATTGCATGGAAAGATAAAAATAAAACGTAGGAATACTGAGTCCAACTTGTCTTCCACTGTGCTCAACATAGTGCTGTAATTACATGAGGAAAATTATTCAGACTAATGTGATTTTATCAAGTTGCAAACTTTTGGCTCAATTCTCCTCAGACATGGATTGTAATATGTCACTGCCAATCCTGACAAATCTGCTATTGCTTTTATATCTTCACAAGTGATAGCATTTTCCTCTGATTCTTCCTCTCCCTTTTTCTAGGCTCCCTTATATAGCAATGTGCATTTATATAGCTTTCATTTGAACAGAATTCCTTGTTTTAACAGTGAGTCCAAAAAGAATCAGTGCATAGTAAGCAAAGAAAATTAAAATGAACTTGTTTCTAATGTTGGTATATATTGCTAAGAAAGAACAAATAACTAGTAAATAAGCCTAAATAGCATTATGAATTCTTCAGAAGCAGCATGCAATTCAGCTGTGATTGGCTGACAGATAAATATAATATATATATATATAATTATATATATATAAAGTTATTATTATTATATAAAATGAAAGAGGCAGAAACAAAAGGCTGTTTCCTGTGGAAACTGCAAAAGGTAGATTACTGTGCACATCCCCAGTTGTGCATCTATTTGATCTAGTTATGAACGCAATAGCTCTACAAATCGCCTTGATGGTCTCCTAAAGTCTCTGGAATATTTTTCCACCTAAACCCATATGAAATGTTTTCGTAGTCTGCTGACAGACCGGACGTTTTGCAGATGATACAGGCTGCTACATCAGAGTTATGTATGTCAGGATGCAGTCTTTCCAAATCACAACTAAAAACTGAATTATTTTTGAATATGGAGTGGGGCAGGGGGAGAGCGCAGCGCGAGGCAGCCTATGCCAGCTCGGATTGCAGAGGCACTGGGTATAACATATCAGCTAAGAGACAAGCTGAAGAGCCTCAGGCATTAGAAGTGATACATTCGTAATGAAAGGGGTGAATGCCAGGCACAATTTAAGTTTGCCAGCAGATTCCAAAGGCGGCAACGATACTCCGCATGGGAGGAGGTGTTTGCTTCCCTTCTGGGCGGACATGAGGTGCCACAGGAATAGGCAGCAGGCTTAGCATTTTCCTTTTCATCTCTTCCCTGCTTAATACAGATAGGTGACTTCCACTTTGAGAGGCAGTGAATTTAAGTACAGCATCGCACATAAAATATTTCTGCCTGTCAATTATGCACAATAGGGTGTTTGGCAGTTAAACTGCTAAGCAACATTGTGTGAAGATGCTCAGTGTGATTTAGTATCCAGTCTTGGACTAATTCTCTGATTTGGGAAGTTGGAAGCGCAAACGAGCTGTGCTCCATTTGTTCATTCATCTGTTATATTGTTTGTTTTATTGTATATTTGTGTAAAAGGATACTGAGATATGGAATTGTATAATAATTCATCAAAATGTCTTTGGATACCTTTAGTGCTGGCTCCAAGATTCATGCTCAGCAAGTACTAAACATGCAGGTAGGCAGTGGAGTTATTTATAGACATTTTTGCTATCCAAATTTGCTGAACGGCGTTTCTGATTAGTTTGGTTCCATTTCACAAAAAAAAATTATTAAGCAAAAATAAATTGCAGTGAGAGCAGTTCCGTGTCCCCTGTTAAATGCTCTTTTGGCATGCCCTGTCACTCCAGCAAGCCCTGCCGGCAGATAAACAGCTGCACAGAAAGAAGGGGTTTCTGCAAACCACGAAGCACTCCCAGATTAAGCAGATATCATCTTGCCCTGGCCTTAGGATGGCCTGTTCCTTCAAGCCTAAAAATAAACAACTATTAATCACTTAATGGCAACATGAGTTGACCAGCACTTATGACTGCCTGGACCTCAGTCTGACTGTACTCAAAAACTTGTCTCATGTTTTCTGTCACCCAGGATAAGAGGTAGTTTGCAGCCAGGCATTTCTCTGAGAAGACTGCTACGAGCTTAACAAAATGTTTAAAATAACCTCAATAACTCCTCTCAACACTAATATAGAGCTTAAAACGTGCAGAATCAAACAATACCGCCCTTGTGCCTGCAGCCTCCAGAGAGGGAGCTCATCGGCACAAGGTTTCTCGGCAAAACTGAGCAACAGTCAAGAACTGCAGGAAGAACAGGAAGAATCCTTTTTTATTTGGCTGGTCAAAAAGTGTTCTTCTTTACAAAGACACTATATGGCAAAAGAAAATTGTAATGGAAGCAACTGCCTTTTCTCCTCCCCTTTTGCACGGACTTAGGTACCCAGTGGTTGCATGGCATGTTGGAGGATTGAAAGGTGTTGCAGCTCGCAAGAGGAATACATTAGCTCACTTGTAGAAGTATGGCAGAACCACGTGCTGATCCTGAATTATGAAGTTTCTTCTGAAACTTATGAAACTTCAGAAAGTGCTTTCTCATACTGTGCGTTTTTTAGGTAGGTACTGGAACTAACTTCGGAGGCAGCTGAAATGCATTATCCTCTACACGCATTCCCCAGCAACGTCCACTAAAGCCCAAGGGAGCTTTGGCCATGATTTCCATTAAATAACCATGCAACTTTGTTATTTTTCTAATCCTCTACTTCTCTAAAATGGTAGTGTGAATACCTTGTTCTTGCTAGGTCGGGCGTCGGGCCCCTGGGTCTGCGTGCAGCACGAAGCCCAGCTCCCTGGCGTGCCGGGCGTCCGCTTGCTTTTGAAACCGCTGAGACGGGAGAGCGTGTTTGCTGATCCTGAACCTTCCGTACCAGTCCCCACTTAGAGAGGTGAACATCTCAGAGGTTAAGCAACAAAATATGATCGTCAATAAAATTTAGGACATGAACCAACGAAATTGGGGAGATTCAAAGTTGAGGTGATGCTCTTGTCTTAATGGCATGCTGCCCTGAGCCGCTGCGCCTTTTCTTTCTCACTCACTGCATCAGTCCTCATTTAGAAAGCCTTGATCTTTGTAAATCTCGGTAACC
The DNA here is from genome assembly GCA_013398735.1 of Nothocercus julius. Classification (NCBI taxonomy): domain Eukaryota; kingdom Metazoa; phylum Chordata; class Aves; order Tinamiformes; family Tinamidae; genus Nothocercus; species Nothocercus julius. The sequence continues at coordinate 18,046,812 of VZSV01000001.1, read as the reverse complement.
TTAATGTTATTTAATCATAGCTTTTAAAAGTTAATTTCCATGAGAACTGTATTTAAGAAAAGAACCAACTTGTCATTGAGGATTATAAAAATCCTTTATTTGCCTGGAGAACAGTACTTAGATCTGAATGAATCCTCTAAGTGAATAATGTGTTTCGACAGTTTGTTTATTAAAAATGTATTATGCAGCTAAAAGTTACATTGTATTTATAATATTTTTAATGACAGTGACTTGCACAGTTTTTGGTGCATTCTATTAATATGCATTTTAAAGTCATGCTATGCAAATTCTAAAGCATTTTAACATGTTTTTTATACACACATAAATATTACTTGGTTTGTTTTTATTTCTCCAAATGCCGGAAGCAATTAAATCATATTATAAGCCTGATGAAATGTGGCCAACAAAAATGCTGCTCTTTGATTGATGCCTTAACAGCCTCATCACACAGATAAAAAGGCAACCAGTATAAATAAAAGCTCATTAAAATTTAATTGTATCCAAGAGAGGTGTGACTACAGAGTCCTGATATTAGTTTCCATCCGCCCTTTTTTGCCTGACAGCTCCAACATTGTACATCAATGGAGTATCACATCAGTATCTAGTGTTCATAGAAATGCCTACCTCTCTCATCCCAAAAGCAATTTCCATTTGTGAGTCCAAACCTCCTTGGAACTTGGGAGTCTCATAGTATATTAGTTTAATTCTTTTTTCTTGTCTTCAGTAAAAGTAAAGTTTGACCAAACTACTGTGGTAACATCAAATCTTAAAGCAGAGTAGTTTTTACTCACTTATTTTACCTTGAGCAGCATAAAATGAGTGCCTTGATCTGTGAGACATACTATGCTGCTAATTTCTATATGTAAGGCTTGATGTATTGCTTGTTATTGTCATGGACAAGTTTCCTGTTATCTTGAAAAGTACATGATCAGAAATTTTAAAATCTGATCTTGTTCAACAATTGGCCCATTTGAATGCAGCAGTTCAATTTTTTCTTGAGCCACATTTGTGGGTCAAATACATTTTTTCTGCAGTTGCTGCTGCAGGAAGATCATACTAAGTAGCATATGGGATTTGGGGACCAAAAATATTGTAGCCTTCTAAGAGTTAGGTAAAGAATGCAATCTGTAATGCAAAAAGTAGCACTCAGTTAAGTACCTGGTTTTACTAAATATTGAGATCCCAGGATTTTTTTGCATGTTTTGGCCATGTTTGATGAAGGCTGCGCCTTGCCTTGAAGGCACCTTTTGTTTCAATCATTGATATGACCATTGTCACTGGTTGACGAACCTGAGAGGAGGGTTTCAAAAGGGAAAGGGGTAATAAAAAAACATAGTTATCTTTTAACTGACTTCAGTCTTTTGAAAATGCGCTACCCTACTATACACAGGTGCCTTAATTTGTTTTTAAAACTCTATTTGTATGAATGTGGAGTAGTATGTTAATTGTTGAAAGCTATTCTGAATTTGGCTTGAAGTAACAGTTTAAATGGAAAATTTCTTGCTAATCAAAGTCAGTTTATGAGCAGTAGCTATTAAATGCTTGCCAAGATATATAAGGCTTTGTCACCAGCAGAAGTAGGTCTAGACTTAAGGAAGTTGGCTGGCTGATGCCAATTGACCTAACATGAAAATGTGGTTTGCCTCTCTGTAATTCCCATCGCTGAGAGAAATGATCGACTCCTAGAAACCCACTAGCACTTTCCACTCCCAGAAATGCACTAAAATACAGTTTGAGTCCTTTAAGGGATAACTTATCAGATAATACTTTTTTTTTTTATTTATTGTATATAGGCTTTATTAATGCCACTTGTAAGAATATATTACTTACAAATGTAATTCTAAACATCCAAAATTAATTGACAAAAGCGGCTTATTTGAGAAGCTTTATATTTCCCTTTTTTTTTCCAATAAATAAGTAGGGATGTGCAATGATAATGCTCTAATTTGTCTGACATTAAAAAAAAAAATTCTAAAAAGTTAGGATTTGGGGGGGGTTGGTTGCTTTTTTATCCCAATAACAACAGAAAAATATAACTTACAATAAAGGTGTTACACATGTGGCCCATCAGGTACCCAGTAGCGCCAGTTTCGTAGCTGGCGCTGTTGGTGATCCGACATTAAAAATAAGGACCTAGAATTCAGTCTTTTAAAGATACATCCAGACGTGACCTTCATAACTGAAATCACCAGCCAGGTAGACTATCCTGCTTTCACTTAGTATCAGTACACAACTGTATCTGTTCAAGAACATATTTGCTTAAATGATGTATACTAGAAATAAGAATTCATATGCCAGCATTTCATTATAAGAACCTCTTGGAATTAGAGATTATTTACATTATCCTGAGATCCGTAGAACCTATCTATAACAACTAGACTAAGAATAAATAAATTAAATGAACATTTATATAAAAACAATTGCAAGATGTTTTACATTTCTGCTCAGTATCGAGCTGTGTGTTGAAAATGCATTCTTCATAAAACCACATGCAAGGCTTTTTGATGGCGCAAAAATCAGCTCGCAACAGCCACATGTCTAGGCAAATCCTTAGAAGCTCACATGGACCCCACACAGGCACTCCAAAAGAAAAGGCATTACTAGAAAGTAGTTTCTCTTGCAGGAAAGTAGAGTATGTGAGAGACCACTAGGCCACTTTGATAAATAAATAAAAGTAGGTTTTTGTCTCTAGCACCAAATTGGTTCAGCTGGAGGGCAAGCTAAAGCCAGATTCACATTTAGCTTTTTCTTTTTTTTTAAATGATCGTTTGGCATAAATGAAGATAATGAAGATTTGTGAATATAGGATTAATCTTTTTATTAATCTTTTTTTTTTCTTTTTTTTCTTTTTTTAAGAACAACCATTTGGCTTATTTTCTCCAAACTTGCTTTGGCTTATCTTCACCTTTCTGTTTTTTTCAGTGTATGTCTTTGAAAGTCATTCTTTTTAGGAAAAGCAAAGCCCAGAGTCTCAGGTTTATCCATGTGCAAAACTATATTCATTTAACTACGTGTTTGTTTCAAAATCAGTTTAAAACAAGTACAACAGATTCTGTGAACACTCTGGATTCAGAGTAAGCCTAGCATACTTAGCGAAACATAATCAGACATAAGTTTTATATAAGCTGCTCCTGAACCTCTAGGAATGACACTCGGTATTTTCATATCTCCAGCACATATTTCAGTTCCTTCAGTTTATTCCTTGAAAGATGCTGCCTGCTGCCCTTAAGACTTAGAGTAAGTTTGCTTCTCTGTATCAAGCCTGAGTTAGACTGCAGTTCCTTGGCAGCCTGAGCTAAAAGGCATCACAATTTGTGGTCCTGCTCGCTCTTCCCACGCTGGGGGCTCGTAGGTGTCTGCCTCCCTTTTGGCATTTTTGGCACTCTGACCCTGCACTAAAGTGCAATCAGGCTGGCTTAGGTTGTCTTGTAGTCACAACTTCTGATGTGAAAAGTAGACAAGGACTAAAACAGGGTCTATATAGTGATAACTATGTATTCATAAATTTAAGTAAACTGAGGCAACTTGTATGGACAAGTTTCATTATGTTTATTATAGTCTGAATGAAGCTCGCCTTTATATTTCTTGTTCTGTCTTTCCGGCACAAAGCACAAAACTGATCAAAACCCAGTTGCTTTGATTTCTTTTCAACTTAAAAAGACAGAAAGAAAACATATAAAACAAGAAAAAAAAAAGAAAAAAGAAAACCCTATATGGCAGTAAATGCAGTGAGTTCCACTGGCATGGGTAAAGCACAGTTTCATTAACTTCTGGACCTGTTTCTTTGTAGCTGGGCTTTCGGTGTAAGAACTAAGGTCAGGGGAACGGAGGGAAACAAGTACATTTTTAGGAGTTTATACAGAGCAAGAGTAAAGTCCATAGCTGCATACTTTCTGATGCTTTTTTGTTCGCCTTAAGCTTGAACCTTCTCCAGACAGGGACAGTTTGACCTATATTACATACGGTATCGTTATAGCATAAGAATTGTTCGGTGCATTTGGAATTGGGTTTTGCAGCTCAGAACTACTGAGTCCTTTTCCTTAGCAATAGTAAGTTCGCATCTGTCACTTTAGGTAATTCTGTGGTGCAAGCCAAAGTTGTCAGCACCGTCCCTGAAAGGAAGGTTAGTCACCAATTTGTTAAATGTTGTTATTAATCTAGAAGTAAGTTTTAGCTTTGCTCTGTAATTTACAGTGCTGAATTTCATTTTCCATGGTGTCACATACAACCTTTGAAAGGAGTTGAATTAAAAGGGATGGTTTTTACTTCTAGCTTACATTTCCCTACCTCATCCCCCTACACACACACACACACACACACAAAAAAAAAAAAAAAAAAAAAAAAAAAGGTTAAATGTCTTTTCAAATTAAGGCAGCAGTAATTAACCAGTCGCATTGTTTGTGATTTGCCAACTCTGAGCGTTAATGAGAGAGAAATTAGCACTTATCAGCAGGAGTTCCTGATAGTCAGTGGCAAATGCTTAATGTGCCAACAAGTTAATTTTGGGCTTAAGTACTCCACTTAAGTCTTTTTAAACAAAAGTACGGTATGATTTTATGTGATCATACATATGGTCTGTCTGATACAGAGCCAGATCAGAGAGAATGATACAATAGCTATATTGTAAAAAAAAAAATGCAACCTAGGTAGCACAAGGCAAATTTTGCTGTACGAACACAGTCCAAAGTAGATGTGAAGGATTTTTCCATTTTAAATGGAAATCCTTGCTCCTGCAATAATATATAGATGTTCCTGTACATAGTTTATCATCAGATTTGGCGTTTCTGAACATCAATTTAAGTGAGCATTATT
>VZSV01000001.1:18031515-18041565 GCA_013398735.1 Nothocercus julius | reverse complement strand
CTCGCGAGTCCCTGCCTGGCGCTGGAGGCCGGGAGCGGCGGCAGAGGCCGGGGGCCGCGGTGACTGCTCGGCCGCGGCGACACGCGGGCGCCCGCGGCTGCGGAGCGAAGTGCGGCCGCGCCAGCAGCACTTTGGGGCCAAGGAGCGCCGTGTCTAACTGAAGCTGCGCGAGGAGCCGCGCGGCTTCTCCTTCCTTTGATGCCTGTTCCATTACACGAGCGCATCAAATAGAGCTTTCCTCCACTGCTGGACAGAAACCACCCTAGTGAAGCCAGTCTGGCACTGCCCGCTGCTCGCGAGCTGGTGCTGCCTGCTAAGCAGGCAGTTAAGTTACCGTGCATCCCCCCGACGCACTTTTATTATAATTAAACATTAACAAAAATTGGCTGCCATATTGGTGGCGCGCTAAGCACAGCCCTGCGCATAAACCATTACATGACATCCCATTGAACTTTTTCTTGTACATACGGTATCTAACAGCTCATCCTGCACTGTTGTTTTTGGCAAGTTCACTACAGCATATAATAAATCACGGAAAGAAAAAGCTTTTTGGCCTAATGTTGTACAGACTGCTGTAATGTTAGACTACAGAAAGCAGTTCTGTTTTTAGACATCCTTTTACTAACCCAACATTCATAATTTATGATTCCACTGTAAAATTCCTGCAACACTACACCAAAAGTAGTGCTGCCCTTTAATTAAGTGCTCTCAGTAGGAAAAACGTGGAACTGATGTGCAAAACATATCGCAGTACACAGTGATTGATAGTGATTACTTCTTTATGAACCCAGCCTGAAGGTCTGAACTTCCTGATGGGTAAAATAGTCCATGGGGCTGCTTCCTGAGGTTGCCTGGTGGGGATCAGGCAGTGTTAGCAATATCTGAGGAATTCCTGAGGCGCGTTTCAGAGACCTTGCCATAGAAACTTGTGCTGCTTTGTGAGCTAGGTACCGATTCCCTTACCAATGACTTGCATAATAACACGTAGCAGACATTATGTTTTAAGGATTCACTGTTGATGTGCATGGTACTACAATGCACAAGAACTGGGATTGCATACACCCATGTATTTTTAAAGTGTAAATGTCCAAATTCAGAAAAAAAAAAAAAAAAAATAGCATTTTTGCAAGAGAAGCTTCTCTATGTATCAAAGTTATGGAAAGTTGCTTTGTATTTGGCTGTTAAGTTATAGGTGCAGAGTGCTCAGGGAAGAAGAACGTTTGTGGAGATTGTTTGCATCTTTATACGTTTTTCTTCATGGAATCGGGCATTAATGCAGCGTAACAATTCACAGCTGATTTAGTTTTGAAGATCAAATAAACTTTCTCCAGGAGTTTTACCTGTGCTCGGGCTGCAGGGTCACATTAGCTCGTTCTTCTCTCTGCCTCGCAGATTTGGCCCCGGCCTGGTCATCTATTGGTACGGGTTCATCGAGGAGCTGGACTGCCACCGGGAGCGCGGCATCCTGCTGAAGGACGGCTTCCCCACGGACATAGTGACTCTGCGGCACAGCACGGCTCAGCACTGAGGCGCGGAGGAAGAGGTAAATCCGGAAGCAATTTTACTTTCCTGCAGTGTAAACTAATAGCAGCATCTGCCCTGAACTCCAGCTGAACTCCTGCTGCCTGGGCTCACGCTACTGCCTCCTTAGACAAACACATCAGGAGTTTCTGTTTTGCTTCAGACCTCTGTTGTGATCAGCCAAAAAAAGACAGACACAACCCACTCATTACCAGCATTTCTCTCTCTGTCAAACAGTTAGTTTATAGATATTCATAATCTTCCTTCCTTCCGGATGGCTTCTGCTTGCGTTCTAAACAAAGGACAAATGCAGAGGCTGGAAGGTGCAACTTGCTGTCCTTCTCCAAAGTTTTATTTCTTGTAGTTTCGCTCACAAGTGTTTTAAATGTTAGTGATGTGGCTGAAACACCTACAGTGATGTGCAAAACTGATTTAGGCTGATATTCTGGGTCTTAAAACAACACAGTGCATAGCTCGTGAAGCCCAAGTGGTATGACAGGGTCATATCATTTCTGGCTGTTACAGTAAGCAGACAGATTTTGTGAGAATTACTAGTATATGTGTTTCCTCACTTTATCTGTTTGCTAAAAAACCAACAGACTCCCAGATTAACAATTAATTCAAGTTAGGTTTGTTTTTTTTTCTTTTGGCAGGGGGTGGAAGGAAAGAGCAAGGATTTATTTTATGCATTTTGAGTTTCTGAACTCTGTAATATGTATTCATTTGTGTATAAAAAAATCTAATGACTCCAAATGATTTGGATTTTTGTCTTTTTATTTATCTGACGAATCCATACTAAGGGTTTTCCTTTTAACTGACTTTCAGCAAATAATCTCTCTTGACCTATATAGGCATTATAACATGCAAATTTCTAGCATGCCAAAGTCCCGAAGAACGATGAGCAGGAGCTTTTTGCCTGACTTCATTCTGAAGAAGATAATCGTCTGCATGTTCAAGAAGAGCAGGAAGAAAGACAAAACAGTGCTTCATGCTGGATCGGTTCAGTGGGACAGATGAAGCCTCCACATAGGCATTAGTCTCCTGAGCACTCATATATTCGTATAAGAGTATTTCATTTCTCTTCTTTGGACAACCAAGATTGGGGGTACACGAAGCAGAGGGTGAGCTACGCTTGAAATTTGTAGAGGTTCAATCTCAGGTCCTCTTCCCACATTCCTCGCTGCGCGGGCGGGAAGGGTTTGGCGCTCTCAGCCATTCTGCTCTCTCTGCTAGCAGCGAGTCAATGAAAACAGCTCATTGGCCTCAAGACTCTTTAAGATTCTTATCTTTGCTAACTCTCATTCGAAGAAGAACAAAATATTTCGGAAAGTGAGCACGGGTGTTGTGTGCGTGCTCACCATCTCTGGTTTGTCACAGGAATTAGGCAGAGCGAGAAATTCTGCTTGGAATAAAAGGTGTGATACCAGGCTCCTTGCAGCACAAGGGTCTCTTCCACGAGGAAATGGGCTTTAAAACATTAAGATCTGCATTCATGTGTGTTTTTGTGTTTGTTTTTTTTTGTGTTTTTTTTTTTTTTTTCAGGAAACTTAGATCAGGTGATGCTTTGTGTGTTTGTATGATTTTAAAATCACATGCAGACTATGCACAGTCTTACCTAGAGTTAAAAGAAAGGATATTAATCCCATTCTGTTTTTTGTTTTTTGTTTTTTGTTTTTCATCTCTAGTTTTCAGATATATACAGATTATTTTAGTTTTGAATTTTAAGGTCTCACTTTAACATTTTCTGTTAAGGTTCAGACAGGGGGTTATCATTTTTACTAACCTTTTATTTGTAAGGAGAAAATATCTTTATTCTTCGTAGTGCTCTACCTTTGGCTGCAAAGATAAGCCAGTGTAGTTCTGCTATTGTGAGGTACTGGTGTGTAGAGGTTATTTTCTTAGTTGTGAGTATGTTATAGTGGAAGAATTTTTGCTTTTTTCTTTTTTTAATTCAAATACCTGTAATTCATTTATGTTCAGCTATTTTAAGATATTATGCTTAGTTTATTTTACCTGCCCAGCTTTATGGATGTGCACGTAACGATATGCAGAAGCAATCTGCAGTGTACCTGCCTTATGCTACACAGAAGCTGCATTTAGGGTGTTGCTGCCCCTGGGACATATAACTCTGGCTTAGGCTAGTGGCATGTGTAAAACCAAGAAGAGAATAAAAAAGACATAATAACTGAACATTATTATGGTAGAAAACTCAAAAGTAATGGTTGTCTAAGGGAAATAGGTTTTAAGGGCAAAACTGAATTTGTTTTAGCTAGTGCATATGCTTTCTCTTGTATGAAAACATTTAAATCAGCTTTTACATGGTGCACTAATGCTGCTTTTTCTTTTGGAATAAATTAAATTTATCTGCACAGATGTTGAAAATTCTGCTCAATCTCCATCAAAGCTTTACTTTATTTGTTTTTACATTAAACAAATTTATGTTGGGGACACACAGATAAATCAGGTTATGCTTGTGTTTGTTTATTCCTCTACCTGGTGCTCTGACCTAACAGGTTGGAAAGCAATACTGGTATCTCTAATCACAGTTTTGACCTCACCTTTACATACTGCACCTTTTAAGAACCTTTATCTTAGAGTGAGGATAAAATAAGCCATAAAGATGTACATATTGTACCTAATTATAGTTATCTGAGATCTGCTAGCCATCACAAAAATTGTTATACTGTGTCACTATTTTAAATGATGAAAAAAAATTAAGAAAATAAAACTACATTGTTATTCCTGCCCGTATCTTGCAAAAGTTCATTTGTGTATTTTTTCTGTTTATCAGATGTAGACATCAACTTGAAAAAATGAAAAAGAAAGTACTCCCTTTTCTTTTTTTTTTTTTTTCTTTTTTTACAATGCTGTAGTCATTAGAACCTTAACATTACGGCCAAATCCAGTTTTATGGAGTATTCTGTAGAGTGTGCTAATGAATTATGCCAAGCCAGAAAACAGAAGTGTGCATAAAACTGAATGATGTTCTCGCTGGCATATATAGACTTGCCAAGCATCTGCTCTTACAAACACTGTAATAAGGCCTGTTCTGAGCTTTAGGAATTGATGTAATTGTGCTGAATGTGGAAGTAAAACTTCCTCATGTAGGAGGAATAGCACAGTCGTTACGGGCTGCACTCTAGGCGCAGCAGTCTGAGTTAGAAAGAACACATTTTTTAACCTTTTCTGTGTTCTGGGAACTGAACATCAGCGAGAGTTTGATAATATTCTCCTAAAGCCACCTGAGAGCTGAATAAAACCTCTTATGTAAAGATGAAGAGCAAGAACCAAAGGTTTTACTGTGCTTATTGATACCTCATTATTATTTTAGCATGGTACTAATATTGATAATGCATGAATATTTTTTATCCAGTTTTTTATTGCACTCATTCAAAAAAGCGACTTTTTCCTGGTATTTGCTCCGTAATTTCTCCACCTCACTATGATTATAAAACAAATATACCATGTAGTCTACTCCAGAAGACTGTTCATGGCTCTTTTGACGTGCCTCTAAATCCTCCCCTTTTAATTGTCCATCTTATGCAGCCAGTTCTCACTTACTGATCCAGTATCCTCCCATCTGTCCTTGTTTCCCCTTTGAAAAACTGCCCTACACTTTCTACCTGCCTTTGTTTCTGCCGAGTTTCCAGTCCTGCACCCGAGAAATGCTGTTTCGAGTTCTGCATGCGTTCAAACCAACCCACCAGATCAAGCAGTCTTGTTCTTACTCTAATTTAAATAGCACCTTTAGGTGCCAGGCAGGCTGTCCTCACATTTCCCTACATAGCACTTCGCTCTAACGCGGGAGCATCGCGGTGCTGCTCGTCCTTCTGTCGGCTTGAAATTTAGGTCATTTCCCGGGCCTGGGAATGCTGACGGAGCAGAGACCTAACACGGCACCGTCGCTGCCGCGAGTGGGGCCGCTCTGCAGTGCTGCCTGTAGAGGCACGGGGGGATACGCCGGCGGTGCTGCTGCGGAACAGGCACGGCCAGCGGTGGGAATCCCGCTCCTGCAGTAGCCGCTCCCCCTCCAAGTCCTGCAAGTTGCCTCCTAGCTCGAGCAGTGACCGCAGTCGTTCTGGCCAAAGCTTGAGCACCCGGCAAGTTGCTCTTATTGACCCGACTTGACTATGGCCCCTCGAGCACCGACAAAACGCACACAGAATTGAACTCGGCTCTGCCTTTTATTTCCGATGAAATATCCACGCGCTATTTTACAGCCTTCTAAAGGGATCTTCTGCAGTTAGATAGTAAATGTTGGGGGGGGAGGGGGGAATGAAAGTTGTTAGCACCATCCACTTGTTATTTTGAGGAAAAGATTCTAAATAGGTTAAATGCTGCTAAAGTAGTAATTTAATATTATGAAATAAAATAGCAGGCTGCCTGGATGCATTAAAAAAATACTCTGATCATATTATTCCAAATCACAGAGGGCTATTTACGGGTTATTGCGAAATAACTGTTTTACAAAGTTGACGAAAGAAGCCTCAAGGGCTCCTTGCTCTTTATCGGTGGGTGAGAGGAGCCTAACGTGCGCCCGCTGACAAATGCAGCAGCTAACAATGGGGCTTGGCAGCAACCTCGCCATTTATAGCGAAACTGTCTATCTGGTACGATCTGTATAGCAGAGACCTCGCTTGGGTTAGGGAAAGGTCACAAGTTACACAAAGTTTGGATAGTCTAAATGCGTTACTCAAAACTAACTCTCCTGTGTATAGTAAATATTATTTGAACCGGTATTATTAAGAACATGCCAGGATTCAAAAGATTAAATAAGGAAGATGTAATTATGAGCTAAATAATAAACAGAGCAGCTTTAGTTCCCCTTGTGTTTTTTACTTTCCTGCTATTGTTTCATATATGACTGTTATACAAAGAGCAGCTTAGGTCAGCTACTATAAATTATGGTTTTAGTACAATAGTAATCTACTAAAATTATTTCAAAGCTGGATCAAAGAGCTTCAAAAGACTTTTTGAAAACTTTTCCATATAATAAAAAGGCTTCGTTCTGATGCCCTATTTCACTTTTTATAGGCATTTCTTTCTTGATTTAGAACTGCATCTTGCAGCTAGTTGTGTTGACACCGTATTAGTGGAATGCACAAAATTTGCATAACTTCTTTGCAGCCTAAAATAAATGTGGAATGGTAATATCAAATAACCTTTTTTTAAATATAAATTAGCTAGTGTGTTTTGCAGGCTACATTTTTTAGCTGATTTGTGTGAAAAGACATTTTTAGAAAAGGAGAAAGATCTCCAGTGAAATAGTTTTTCTGATTTTCTTCCCTTTGCAAACATACAAATCACATTTACAATGATAATAATTCTACTTAGTAGCTTTTAGCTGAGATCATGGCCACCTATAAAATTTTAGTTTCTCCTCCCTCTTGGACAGGATTTCTCCTCATCTGAGCAAGCTCCTGTCATCTGTGCAGATCCATAGATGTGGCATGATGATGTCAAAACAAAGTGAAATGTCGATGCAAGTGTATGGAGGCAAAGTAACAATATTGAAGCCATGTCAGCGCACATCTACAGAGACCGTGTTACTCTGTCAGTGTGATTCTAGGGAGATCACTTTGAAATGTTAAAATGAAATGAAACTAAGTCAATTAGGTAATAACAATTGAGGTTCAGGGATTAATTGAGGGCCTAAGGTGAAGCCAATGGCCATTAACCCCAGCAAGTTATTAATTCCCCCAGCAAGGAGAGAAATATCCTTGGCTAAGGTTATTCTCATTATAAGGAAGTTTGGGGGTTTTTTTTCCATGTTGTATAAATACTTTTTGCTATAAATACTTCTTAGCTATTATGGTAATACCATAAAATGTTATGGTAAAAGTCATTATGGGATATTAGTGTTAAATTTTTATAGAAAGTGAATCCACCTAATACCAGACAAATATTTTGTTTTCCATTTATAACTTCAATTAGATTTATCTAAGGGAATTTATACCCATGCCCAGTCAAGTGTCTATAAACCAGTGGATTTTCAAAAACTTATTTAATTCTGGGAACTTTCCTAATGAAAATTGTAGGAACCAGGAGAAGTATCCAGCAGAGAATGGTACATCTGAATGGCACCAGTATTCATCATTAACATAAAGCAGACATGCAAAGCAGTCAAACAAGAACTACAGAAGTATTTCTAACAATAACAGAATATGGAGTAATCAATCATTTCTGGAAATACCTAAATGCAAGGCCTAGCAATCACCGAGTAAAGGCTGCAAACTTTCTGCAAAGCCAGGCTTTCAGAGAGTATGACTGTAGCACGCGCACATATATGTGTCATTTATTATGATAGTGAGTATCCAATTTATGCTATTGATGAGGCAGTCTTACCAGGATCAGCCTTGGCCTCCTTGACCCAGCGTGCTGCACCGGCACACACGAAGTCTCCTTAGGCCTCCATCCCAAGGAGAGCTGGCACAGGAGGTCACGCCAAAGGAATCCGCTTACATATATAGTATATAAAAGCCAGCTACCCTTTATCTGCTGTATATCACTCTTACTTGTTGGCTTTTATAGGTGTTTTGGTAGAGGTCTTCAGGGAGGGGCAGTAGACACTTATCTCTATTTTAGCAAATGGTTTTCCTTGTTCAAGGAGAAGTGTTGAATAGAATATGGAGGCATTTCAGCAAGTTGACAAGTAACGCTGATTTTGAGAGAGCATGGCACAGAAAACCGGGTGACCTGCACCTTGAAAGGACTGGAGTAGACCCTACTTAAAGTCAGCAAGTTTTAAACTGCCTGAACTGCTCTTTTCTGGGCTTCTGTCTCTACAGTGCTATATCTAAGTGCTCTCAAATCACAAAAAAAAAGTGCTTTGGTGGGTTAAGAGCATTTGTAAAAGCGCTTTGAAATTTCCTGAAGAGCAGCGTTTATTACCAGAAAGCAAAAGTGATGTAGAAATACATTTCCGTTACAGATGGAAAAATTGGATTAAATCATTTCTTGCTTTTCCATAATGAGCATTCATGTCACACACTCCATTTCAGTGTGATAACTCGATAGTGAGCGGAACAAATAGAAATGGGTGTAATCAGTTTGTTTCCATATGCACTTTATCCAGTTACGTTTTATGTATGTATGGCTTTGTATGACAAAAAATTATTAAATACATTTAGAAATAAAGGCCCAACTCTTTGTCATAAAAAAAGCATAGGCGGAGTTGGGTTTCAGGTCCTCTAGTCCCTTCCCTCCTCTAGGGCAAGCCTGTCTATACAGATAAACTTAAACATCTTTCTAACCTATTCTTGAAAAACTTTAGTGATGGAGATGCTTAGAAAAGGTTATGGGAATCCACTCTGCCGTCCACCTTTATTTAACTGCAAAGACCTTCCAATATCTAATCTAGATTTTTCTTTTTTTTTCTTCTTTTTTTTTACTATAGGGTAAGCCTGTTACATCTCTTCCAATTACGAATGAATATGGAGAATAAAACTTATAGTTGCCTTCTATGTCCAGCCTTTTCCATATTTGCATATTATTTTCTCAATTAAGCAACATGGATTCTTTCAACATTTTTGTAGAATGTTTTGAAATTTATGATCATTTTTTGATGCTGTGCACTAGTCTTTCCCAATTTGTCTACACCATTTGGTTTTATTTTTAGAAACATGTATCCTAAACACAGCCCTTCAGAAAAGGCTTTATCACATCTGGATAGTGGGAAGATTACTTTATGTATCTTACATACGAAATGCCTGCAAATACGTTCCCCCTAGGACAAACTGGTGACTTTCATTTAGTGTGGGGCTCTCTAATGCCCACATCCAGTTATATCTCCAGTTCATAATCGTTTCATCTGAATCTTTTTTTTTTTTTCTCTTGAACATGCTACTTGGCAGTCCATTTTTAGAGTTTTACCTTGCTGAGTTCAAGCTACTTCTGTGATCTATCAAGTTTAGGTTGAATTCTAATCCTGCCCTTTGAAATGCTTGAAATATTTGGTGTGATTTACAAAAAGTTTTTTTAAGTACATAGTCTACCTGAAGTTGATAAATTAAAGTATTCAGTGTTTCAAGTCTATTACATAAGTGAGTTTGATGGCTAGCTGTCAGCAATTAAGTATAATAGTAATGTAATACATTCCTCGTAGGATACACAAAAACCCTTAATGCCAGTCTTCATAATCGGTGACATGCGGCTTACAGCTCGGCTCGTGAAATAAACATTTACTTAGAATACTGAGCAGGAAAAAAAAATGCTAAATGCAGCAAAAAGCAACAAGTCCTTTGGCTCAGGTGGCGCCGCCGCGAAGCTGCAAGCTCCGCGCGCGCCTGCCTCTGCGGGGTTCCCCGTCCCGCCCGCGCTGGCCCGCCTGCTCAGCCGCGCAGAGGAGCTGATGCTGACTTGCTATCAGGTGGGAGGCTCCAGTTTCTGCAAGCAGCACTCAGCAAAAGGTGTCATCTCTTAAACTGCAAGTACCTTCTGTCTGTCTCCCGGCCAGCATGCTCTGCTAGTTGTCTCGTTGTCCCCTAGGATACTTCAGTGCCTTTTTTTTTTTTTTTTTTTTTTTTTTTT
>VZSV01000001.1:18005671-18031485 GCA_013398735.1 Nothocercus julius | reverse complement strand
ATTTTCTGTTTTTTTCTTGTCATCTTCATAGTTTTCACCATTTTCTCTCATTTGATTTGTTAACGATATATTTATATATAAAAAAAATGTTCTTAAAGGCATAGCAGCCAGCATATTTACGACAGCGACACCTTAAAACTAAGACTCTAATGTGGACAAGTTATTCTTTTAAAAGTGTTAGCCAGCCAGATGCATCACTGTGCTTCCCACTGATCTGCTAACGTTGAAACACAACTTCCTCTGTCTATTTAGCCCTACTTAGCCTGTAAGTGACAGCTTCCTGTTTTTATAAATACCAACAGATAAACAGCAAAGCGTTTTCCAATTCCATGGCCCCATATTTCCTTCAGAGATACCAGAAAGTGTTTCCCTGCATTCTTTGGCAAGGTGCGCTCCGTGTGAAGCAAGCACAGAGGGGGCCGAAGCAAGAGCCCCATTGTAAGGGGAAAGCCACTGGTTTGCGTCCAAACCGCGACAGCCAAGCGAGGGAAGAACCAAACTGTAATTCTGTGTTGACAGATTTAGTGGCTCTTAGCACCCAGTTCAGGATCGGTACTGACCTTAGCAGAAACGGGAGTCAGACACAGTGGCCTAGGTTCCCGTCGCGGTTTTATCCCACGTTCCCGTCGTCTCCCGTTTCGCTCCGGTTTCTCACAGTCTCTCATCTCACTGTGGTGCTTTCTGTCAGCTCCGCAGGCCCAGATTGAGAGGCAGCTTGTGACACTCCGTATATGAGCCGAATGCTTTCCATTTGCCAAGGTACTAAAAAGGAGGAGATTTTTAAATAACTGTTCCCTTGTCTAGTCTGTTTCATCTTTTCCCATTGTTCTCACTTTAGAAAGTTCCACTTGGCCCCATGGCGGGAATAACATCATCTTTAGCAATGCCGTGATTCAGCTTGCCCCGTGACATTGTGGAGCCGGCTCTTCTCCTGTGCTGTAAAAGCTCTCCAGTGCTTAAAAACACATATATATGTGCGTGTGTGTACATAAAACACACACGCACATATATATTCACACACACACACACATTTCTCTTGTCTGTATATAGCTTCTGCCAAAAATACCATGATATGGATACTGCAAGAATACTGCCAAGTCTCACACATCTGAGTGACAGATAAACTAAGCTCTGTGGCAGACGATCACCCCGGAGGTGCACAGGTTTGTCATAGCATAACAGGTATCTTTAAGATGATAAAATTACTTCTGGATGCCATTGTTAATTTACTAAACAGGAAACATAAAATACTATTTGAATTAAATCCAAAAAAAAAAAAANTTCAGGGATGCAACTGATTTGTTCCAGAATTGTTCATTGGCTGATCTACAGCATATTGGGACATTATTTTGTTCATGTTTTAAAAGATACGTCTTGAATCACTGAACCAACCCAAAACATAAATCTCATCGGATCACAGATGTGCTGAGCAATTTTCAAATAATTGAATGAGTGCTGATGTTGGGCTGCTTGCAAGACACAAGCCTGCCATTCTCTCAGGTTTCTACATATCTGAAAGCTTGACAAGATGCTTCTCCGTAGGAGATAAAGTTCATAGGGCTGACCTGAGCTAAGAACTGAATGGGGAGAAATGTCTTATAATGCACTTTTCCACCTGTTTGTGTATTTCACTGTTCCTCACCCTAGGTAATGAACTCACCACTTACTTGGGTTAATAAGATGGAGGTTAAGACAAATGTTTGAACCTACACTTAAAAACAGGTGTAATGAAATAGTAACACAAGGGATGTTCTACTTCCCTTGAGTCCCAACTGTCAGGTGTGTTAAGGAGGGATTTTAGATGTGCTTGGTTTGCACTTTGTATTTTTTTGTGCGTTTAGCTGTCGCTTTGGGGTTGAGGGGGAGGTTGTTTTTGCTTTTGTTTGGTATTCCTAATTTCCTAGTTTCAACAAGGACACGAAAGAAGAAAAAAAAATGTAGTACTTTGAGGAAAAAAAAATGCATTTCCAGGAACATTAGGATAATTTCACTAGGAAGTCAGTTCATATGGTATCTCCGCATTGAGGAGACTGTCGTGCTGGCATAGTCTCAAAATAAGAGTGTTGCAAAGATGCATCTGATACCAAAGGCAGCCGTGAGAACTCCTCTTTCCAGCATAACGTGTAAAATGGAAACACAAGAAGTGGACTGTCAGAGACTGAAGTGAACTGCCTATTAGATACGACTTTTTACTTGTAAAATCAGCAAACTTGCCATGGAAATCGTTCAGGCAGCATGAAGTCAGAAAGCCGTGAGCTGCAGGACGAGCCTCCTGCGCAGGGCCCGGGCGCCCCTCTGGGCGAGCGGCGGGTGCGAGGCAGGCGGCCCCACAGCTCGCTGGCGAGGAGCAGAGCCGTGCGCGGCCCCGCGCGCCCGGGCTCGCGGCATCTGGACCTCGCCGCTCTATGGAAGTTCCTCCTGCACCGCTTTACCTGGGGAGGCAGCGCTTAGATCTCAGGGAAGGCAAGTGAAGCTGGGCGGGTGCAGAGAGGTCCCGGCATTGCCATCTGGAACGCATCACGGGCACGTTGCACGACTACTGTACGATGCCACAGCTCAACTGCCTCGGCTGCCGGTGCAGGGAGAGAGGCCTTGGCCCCGATGGGGGTTCCGTCTGCTAGAGTCTTCTCAAAAATGTCCTCAAAAGTTTATAGATTGAAGTACAAAACCATTCTGTGTGCAACATAAGTATCTAATTACCTCATCTGAGACCATGAAACGACTTAATCGTGCAGAGCCATCCTTTGTATAAAGGCAGCAAGCTTCCACCAATAAAACCAGGTACAAAGCCATAAACCCTGTGAAGATTGTTGCCTTGGACAGCTCACGGGTGAGGATTATGTAATTAGAATTAATAGGAGCTGGATGATCTAAGCTTGCATCTACGTTATGCACTTTGGAAGGTATTTAACTTTGGGGTTTCCTGGAGCAGACAAGCTGTGGTAACCAGCCAGAAAGGGATCACAGCAAACAAAAGCAGCAGAGTATGATTAATATTCAAGTTATGAATAGTATGCCCTGAAGACACCATTGGGACTTTCTCTCTATTTTCTAGCCCACTTATACTGTAAGGTTACAAAGTGGCTCATTACTTTTATAAACTAGAGAAGTTAATCCATATTCCAAAAATAGATCAGTTGAAGCATTAGCAAAAAAAAGAAAAAAAAAAAAAAAAAAGATTAAGTACCTTCCTCTGACTTCAGAACAGATCTAGATTCTTTCAGCTACATGCTAAAACTCATGCTGAGAAACCCAGTGAACTTCAACTTTTGTTCTGCTCTTGGGGGTGGTGAATTATTTTTCTGACGTAATTGTTGCTACACCACTTTTAAGACATCGGTTTTCTCACTCCTCCTCTGACACAGGTAAATTGAGGAACTAAAGTTTACTGCCAAAGACTGTACTGTGATACTACACAGTGGATGGTATCACAGCTTCTAAGTCCTATGTCTAGCTGTGGTTCTAAACACTTGTATTTTGCTTTTTTGGTTTACATTTTTTTTTTGTTGCTGTATTTTGTTGTTGTTTCCCATAAAGCTTTCAGAGGCGCTCCATATACTGCAAGAACCAAAGTAATGGCAACGTATTTTTCTTCTTGTCGTGTACAGAAAAGGAAAATTCTCCAAGGTGAAGCAAAGTGAAGGTTGGTATATGCTGAATTTGAAAAGGACTCTGCAAATACAGCAGCACAGAGTTATATTTGTATCTTAGATTGCTCACCAAAATTCAGTACTGTTAACTGGATATTAGCTACATAAATGTTCTGGCTTATCTCAGCACAAAAAAACTTCTTACATAGCTCTTAGAAATAATTCAGTCATGCCATTAACATTCGATGGAAGATATTTATTCACCAGTTAATTTAGAAAGACAAGGGCTACAATTTCAAAGCACATAGACATATACTGCAGTCTACAACAGAGAACTTGTTGGCTCATCTTCCTAGAAATGAATGGAGAAATCAAGAGTGGGATTTTCTGGTGCAATCATTAATACCTTAACTTCTTCTCTGAATATCGCTTTCCAGTTATTTCACAGGGATCTAAGCTAAGCCAATTGCCAAATGTTTTGAAAATTTCTATCCAACTTTCTAAAATATTTCAGTGTGAAATAAAATGCCCCTGGTCTCGGGGAAGGCAGGGAGGGATTGTTTCAAGCCTACAGCGTAGTCGTGAGCAGTTACATGGATGCTGTCAGTCGAAGAGAAGCAACTGCATGTGTCGCTGGACACCTGACCCGTTTAGAATTGACCTATTTTACAGACTCGTTTTGCTGGACATGAAGTAAATGGCACAGCAGATCCCGATGGATGTTTGGGGCTGGCGTGGCATTCGGAGTGCTTCTCAAAAGCAAAAGCTTTGGCCAGTGGCCCATACTGGAACATAAAAGTGGTTTCCCCAGCTCATTAAAGCCCACGGCTTATCTTCCCAAAGTCCGTCGTGTCCAACGCCATTGAGCTAACGCAAGCACCAAGCAGGTGCTTCAACCGTGCCTTACGCAGCTTAACAGATCTGAGGAGATAAATCCTGATTCCAGGGCCCTGGCACCCCGGGGTTTCCCTGAAGGAACCCACCACCTCAGCAGGCAATGTGAGGTAACCGGAAACAACCTCACCACTAAGCAGCCACCCGAAAGGCAGCGTCCCTCCCAAACGGGAGCGGACGGAGCAGAGCTCTGCGGGAAGGCTTCCGCCCTGAGGCAAGACTCTTCCCTGAGGTGTAGCAGTGTCTCCAGCGCTTAAATGATGCACATATAAGTGCCCACAGCTTCTTTTCTAACAAACTAACACAGAGAGAGTTCCTCTGAAGCACAGAAGATACTGACAGAGCCCTCTCTCACCATGTTTATTTCCTAAGGCAGTGGATACCTTCTTCTGTCTCTCAAGACCTCCATTTTCTGTAGGCCTCTCGAAAACCATAGCCTAACTACACTGGTCTGTAAACCTCACCCTCAGGAAGTATTCCCCAGGAATGTTATCACATAAAGAAGACTAGTGAAGGGTAGATAGGAAGATCCTTGACATCAGTAACAAATTTTCATCACCTAGGGACAGACACTTTTCATGTTTCTCTCAATCTTCCAGCTGTGCATTTTTACTAAGTGCATAATACATCCTTCCAACTTTTTTTTCTGCTGTTTGGATGTTAGTTTTTAAATCCAAGTATTTCCCTATCTTTGCTTGCAAGATATTTTTGTGTTCTGTTCAAATTGTTAGGCCAGAATTGTTGTCCAGAAAATTTTAGTTCTATCTAGTTATTTGGAGGAGCTGAAGTTTATGAAAACTCTTCAGTCAGAACACGCTAAGCACTCTGAAAATTAAGCTACTCAAGGCACGTAGGTACTCAGAAATGGGAGATTCAAAGTTTTGGGTTGAGCAACTCAGCAAAAGCTGTTTGGGCTAGAGGTTCCTTCCTATAAAGCACCCTTTTCCTTCACTATTAGAAGATTCCCAAGTCCCAACTGCTACAGTTTTGTACACTTGCTTGCAGTATTTCTATCATTCTAGTGTGTTTATACTGTAATTCAGCTGATTTCAAAATCTATATGGTGCTGAACATCACCAGTTCCTTGATGAACTGCAGTGGCTCAGGTACTGTAGGCACACACATACGGCTTCGTCTAGCAGGAAGGTGTCGGAATCGCAATGGATCTTATGTGGCATTTCCCGAGGACGGCATCTGTCCAACCTGCTGAGCTCCCCAGCCACGGACAGTCATGGGTGAACGTAACAGCACTAGCAGTAACGAGAACAAGACGCTCACCACATACACAATAAGCTTGAATTGTTATATGAGTCTGTCTCACTTCTCTATAGCTTGAGAAGTGAAAAATCTAGCAAAGTAAAACAAAAATCAGACTCACTTTTATTCTGGAAACAGCTTTCTTGATGAAATCTGTCATGTTTCTGGCTTCTTTTGTTCCTTGTGAAAAGAGCAAAATGTATTTTTTTCTTAAAGAATTGATAAATGTTTTATCTCTATTAATGTTTCTTTACAATACAGTTCGTCACTGCAGGCAAATCTGTCTCATTCGTTAATTTTTCCATTGTCAAAACAACATAACCAATTGTTTACCGTAGCATCATAAATCTTGGGCAGCAATCATAATATAGAGATTCCCCGCTACGTACAGGATAGTCTATTCTGATATGTTTGAAAGGCCAGCCATGACTGGTTATACATTAATCTGTTGCTACAAGCAGCATAATATTCTGTATTGAAACAGGCAGCCTATTAATGGCATATGAATTTCTGAGTTGCTTTTGTCACTGTTTGTGGTCTTCCAGATGGTAAGAAATGAATCAGTTTAAATATGTTTTAATACTCTTCCTGAGAGTTTCGTATTTGATGCAGGATTTGGCAAGGCCTCTTAAGTTTCAGAGTTCTTAAGGATACAGCATCCTATCCAAGAACTTGAGCTCCCTCTCCCATGGTACTAAAATACGTAAATGGAACAGCAAATTAACAAAAAAGAAGGGGAAAAAAAAAAAAAACCCACACACATATATAACAGAAGTGGTTCTCAATTTATTTTCATTTCATACAAAAATGGTAAGCAAAAACTAGCCCTCACCATCTAATACAAGTCTACAAAAGGTCTAATTTGATTCTTTACAGTTCTATTTTTGAATGAATTCACTGGGGAAGTAAAGAGCACTTAAGTCATTGCTGTGCCTCTGGGATCACAGTTGCTTAAAGACAAATCTGTGCGTCCCATTACACATCTCTAGGTTGGTCTGACACCACAGAAGCTGGTGCAAATGCTTTGCCAAATCCCCAGCACGGGCAAAGTCGGAAGAGCTGAGCGTTTTAAGAGAAACATTTTGTGTTTTAAAATGATAAATGGTCTCCTGCAAATTTTTGTGCCAGATGAAGGGAAAAGAGATGAAAAAGAAATGGGCTGCAGAGTCTCAAAAAAATCATGACCAGGGAAGTCACATGTCGCAGGAGCGCATGCGTTTGCAGTCGTACAGTCCTGCAAAGCAGATGCTTCAGCTCTGGTGGGACAAACTATGTCCCACTCAGTGTACTCAGCTACTCAGAAGTATAAGTTGCCTGGAAAGACCGTTTTTTGGTCAGATATCGTATCTAGCCTGATTTCTGTATTTCAAAAATCTAAAAGAAACTGCATGGAGGAATTTCCTTCACTGAAGCCACAATATCAAAGCTAGCGCACCAAGAACATCCCACCAGGTAACCTCCCATTAGCGTGCATGTGCAACCAAGCCTCCTAAGTCCTCAGCCTCCCTTTCTCCAGCTGAGAGTCTGCCCAAGAGCAGGCAACACAGAAGTCATTGCCTTCTTGCTCTCTTTGAAACCTGAAGGACCATGGATTATTTTCCCAGGTGGAGTCTCATAGTTCTAGAAATTGCTCTCAGGGCATTTATCTGCTCTGAGTAAAGATGCTTTTCCAGTGCACCGAAGATGCTCTCCAAACAGGAGATGGGATTCTCTGATCAGGAATCTGCAAGATGTGCAGCCAGGAGATACAAGAATAGTCCACAAAATCAGGCAAAGTGTGTTGCAGTTTTGTGAAGTGTACAGACAGCATTTACAGACCTTGGCAATCTAGGTAGCCCTTTTACCCTTACCTACATCTCAACTTTCCAAGAAAGTTGCTATCAAATACTTCTTGCTGGGCTAGAGTATGAAATAGTTTCTATCAAAATTATTGTCACAGACAACAGCTGATGACTGCCTCATTCCTATAACTGATTTTGATCAAGACAATATATTAAATAAAGTATTATGGGTTAAACTCATGTCAGAAACTGGAACAGCTTTTCTTTTTGAAGTGAATATTGCACCCATTTCATCCTCTAGTTCCTAATTATTACCAGGCCTTGTTCCTTCTTTTAAAATTATTTGCAGTTTCAGAAGAAAATATAGCCATGGAAATATAAGTGCATACACAGTTATGTTTCCTTACTACTATGCCCTGCATCTATAGAAGGTTCATGGCTCATTGATACTCTTGTCCTTGATCTTGTGCATACATGGAAGTTATCTTTAGTTACCCATACAGTATCTGTAAGGAGAGAAAAAAAAAAAAAAAAAAAAAAAAAAAAAAAAAAAAAAAAAAANAAAAAAAAAAAAAAGCATTAGCTAACCTTGACAAAAATCAAGGGGAAAGCAATGTTAACCACATGCACTGGTTTGAGAATTCAGGCAAATTTTGCTTTGCCATCATTTCAAATGTTTTGCAAACTTCCCACCACCAACTTTAATTTATTAACACTGCCTTTCTGCATGAGAGCACTATTTTAACCTTAAACTGGAAAAGTCATAAAATCCCTACACAATGCCAGATACTTAATTGCTGCTTCTATTGCACTGTCCTTCCAGTGGATCCCAAGAACATCTGATTGAAGTTACCTTAAAAGTTTTAAATTAAAATAGACGAAACCAAACAAACTCCCTTCATCACAACAACCTTGAACTCGTGGAAATTCACAGCTACATCCAGACTTTGCAGCTGGATTCCAACCCTCATGTAAATAAGAATCAGAATCCAATAGTGTTATGACTGACCGTATAGCTTACAGGAAACATTCATTTCAACACTTTGTGTAGGTGTTCTGTCCTTTGACTAATTTCTACCCAATGTTCATACTAGTATGTAAATTCAGATTCTTACTTTCTTTCAGAAGTGACTAAAGCCTCAGCAAACACATCACTTTACTGCAGTGCAAACATCATGGCACTGACTTGAATGTGAATCTCTGAACAACTGTTTCACATCTAAGTAATGGCACTGGCATTAGTGGGGTTGCCTCCTTGTTTATATGGGGGAGGCTGCAGCCAGAATCACGGCCGGTGCCTTTATCATACAACAGGAAAAGCCTCCAGGCTATCCTCTCAGCTGGTATAAATAAGCATCGCTCTACTGATTTATGGGTGAATGAGATTATAATTTGAATCAGAACCGCGATATCTGTTTATACCCTATACACCTATACAAGGTGTCCCAGCAGCATGTAATGCAAGGTGTACTGTGAGCCACAGAGCACTGCGCTCCAGGGCTGCAAAGCCCAAGAACCCAGCGGAGATTTCAGCGATTCCAGTGCCATTATGCCCATTTCTGTCTGGATAGCTGTGCTCATGTGCACCAGCACAGGATGTGGCTCCTCGGCTCCCAGATGACAGCAGAAACCATCTACAAGGGCAGGTGAACACTGTAAGTACAGAGCTTCACTGCTGATAGCTCGTAAACATGCCAACATGCTTCTTCCAAAAGCAAAAATGGAGACTTAATAAACATATATAAAAGTGTAATACAGAGAATCTCTTTTCTTAAAGACTTTCATGTTCAAAGAATGCCGTGTTCTGTGCTCTAGTACAAAAGGTTTTCATCTGCAGTAACAACCACTTACTCATTTTACATGCTTGCACATACACGCCTCATGATTCAAAACAAACCCTGCATAATAAACTTCAAGGACAGTTTCTCCAGGTACCGCATCCACAATGTTTGTCTCAGTGGGATATGATACAGTATGTAAAACTGTGATGTTTCACAATAATTATGTAAGAGAAATCACGTGTGGTATAAGCAGAACACATAACAAAGGAGAGTAAATACTCAAATAAACCACTGGTTATATCAAAACTAATAACTTATTTACTGTAGCAGAGCCAATGAGTTAACAGGTCCAATGAACTTAATGGTTTTATTATTCCTTTCTCTTTTTTTATTTTTTTTTCCCCTCCACTTCATTGAGACTCAGGACATTTTTACAAGAATCATTATGTTTATGCAATCCAAGTATATTGTTATTTGTGACTTTCTGCATGATCATTTTGGCATTTTAGGAGAGAAGATGATGGTTCGATCTAAATATTGGGGGGAGTTAATCACTGATGTGGGGAATTATTAGGTTTTATGCAATATAGGGAACATTCACAGTCATAGAAAACAGCATCTTTCATTTCTAGGAACGGAGGTAATTGTGCTTTGTGACAGTGCACATCCTTAAGATGTTATGTATCATTGCGTACTTAAAAAAGCAGTACACTTTTCATTGATCTTTCAATTTCATTTTGATTTAAAATGCAGATCTTTCTCTCCATTGAAATCTTAGCATTTTTATTTTAAAATGTATTGGGAAAAAATCCATTTCAGACATATGCAGCACCATAAATTACTTTTTGTGGTTGAAACAGTATTCGCTTATGTCATGGGTTGAACATCCTCCTTTATTAGAATGCTATTTATTGCCACCAGCTGCAGAGCCGAGCTCAGAAAGTTCTTGACACCAACGATTGCTTTTCAGCACCGATGCTTCCGGCTGCTAACAGGGGCTTCTATTTCCAAACGCAGCCACCTCTCTTAAACTATTCCTTCTGGGATACACACACCTCCTGGCACTGTTGCCCAGTGCAGAGGTTGAGGGAAAGGGATCGGGCCTGAACCTGCTGCTATGTAATCTCCTTGGCTATAAATCTCCTATAGCTTTCAAAGACCTTGCCAAATACCACTGGCTTGAAAGCTGTCAAATGTGCTCAGGAAATCTACCATCAGGAGTAGATTTTTTTTTCCAAAATTAAGATGTGAATTTAGCTGTGAGGAAAGGGCATTTCACCATTTAACCAGCCTCTGTTTTAGTAAGAGCAACGGAACTTCTGGTGCGTCAGCTGCAGAGTCACCAGCCTCTATTTTATTACATTTTAGAGCAAGGAGAAAGTAGACAAAGGTAATTGCTCTTCTGTTAAAGGCTATTACTACCCTTGCATGAACAGTTAGCGCTACTATTCTGTCTTGCGTATGCCCGTGGCAGTCTGGAAACCTAAGCAGGATGAGAATAGAAGTGGTGGTGTCAGCAGATTTCCTACTGGACAGTAAGTCTGCCTTGCAAGGTAAATCTTCAAAGCCGTAGGGTGCACACTGCTCCTCTGCATGCAAATCTTGTTATTTTATTGATATGATTTGCACACATGTCTCCTGCACAGCTGCCTCCCTGAAAAACACTGCATATAATTGGGCTTAACTAAGCAACGGAGGCAATCAGTGACAGGAGGAGACCTGAACTCTCTTAGCATGGAAAGAATTTCTTTCCTCCCTCCAAAGAGAAACACCCAGTAGGTCAAAGAGGAGGATTTCTCTGCACTGTAACACAGACAAGCCTGTAGCACAGATGCCTGAAGCAGTGGAATCTAAAATCCTAAAAAAAAAGTCAGAAAATTACAAAACTTCATGAACATCATGAACACACACACACAAATACACATATTTGTGTGTATGCAGATTTAAAAACCCTAATACTCAAACTAGGTTCTTTGCAAGAACATAAACGTTACACTCTGTCGCACAAGACAAACTTAGCTGGCAAACAGCCCACCAAAGATTCTGCAAATTTATAATCACTATCAAAATGGGTAAGAGCAGGTGTCCTATTCAGCTTACAGAAAGGTCACCCCCAAATAATAATAATAATAACAACAACAACAGCAACAATAATAATAACATAAAAAAACACAACAGCCCTCCTCTTCTGCAATAATGCAGAAGTATTGGCAGAAGAGTATTCATGTATCCAGGGGGTGCAAGAAATATCTGAAAATCTGACTTACTTATGGTTCAAAATGTAATGAGTCTTTATCTGTTCCTGCAACTAACTAGAATTAGTTGTGGGAAAATTAATTTTGCCCTTCATATGTTTAAACTGGAGATAGATTTCTGTTTCTTCAAAATGACTCATAAAAATAAAGGGGTAAAACATTTCATACAAGTTTTAAGAGTAACCTAGCAGCTTTTAGGATAAGTGCATTATAAAGCAAGCTCACAAAAAGCTTTTGAATAAGCCCAAAAAGAGCCATGTAGGTGCAAAAAAAAGGATCTTAATTTTATGTAAATAACCTTCATAGAACTCTACTGCTTGGTCATGAATTCTGCCTACTTTGTTGCAGAAGAGTTCATTCCCAGGTCTTCCCACCTTCCCTTTTCAGGTAACACTGCTGTCCCATACTTCATTATCTCATGGTTCAAGGCTGCTAATGTGCATTAGAGCTAGGGTCTCTGCCTGCTCTGTAGAAGTACAGTCCATACAAACACCAAGTCAAGGCTCTAGTAAGGTAATGCAAATAGTCAGATAGTGACTTTTATGTCACTAACTGAAGAAAAGTCACATAGCAGTGACAGTCTCCAGAGCAGTTCTGATCCACAAATCAAAATCCCTGGGGTATGTTGGAGTAAATGCAAGCAGAAGAACAAAAGGGTATTGCAGATGCCTCCTCATGCGCAACTCGTGTTAGTGCTGCAAGCAGAACCACGTTCCTTCTTCTGCTCCTTGGGAACACAGTTCCTACCAGCAGTGCAAGGATGGTATCTGACCACTCTATACGAAAGGTTCCTCCCCCCCACTCACATCACTAGATCAATTGCAGTCTGATCTTTAAATAAAGTCCGTATGATAAACACAACACCAGTTTGCATATTGAACAGTACACAACTCTGACACAGTGGCATATTCAACTGTCTTATACAGGTCATTTTTATGCTGCTGTTTCCAAAAAAGCAGAGAAGTAGGGCAAACTTTTCAAACTTGGCTGCCTGAAGCAATCTGTCTGCCTATATGTATAATAAGAAGCTTAATTGAGCAACCTAATTTTTAGATACAAGCATTCAAACTTATCATTAGGTTCCTGTCAGAGATTTTCCAGAATCTTTTGCATTGGCCTACATTTATTTAAAGCATCTGTAGCTGGCCCTAGAAATGAAGTATAGATGCAATTTAAAACCAATGGTCAAACAAAAAAACCTCATCAACCTCCAGTTTTGGTTGCCTACTTCAGGTAGGATGCAGGTCCAATGTTCATAAATGCTCAGCCTCTATTTTGAAAAGTATTGAACATTTTCCCAGTGCTTTATCAAAGGAAAAGAAGCAGTGAAATAAAGCCAAGTTCCTGCTTATGATAACTACATTTGATCAGTTCATTTGAGGGTGACAAGTTTGTGCAGTTGCTTTGTAACAAGTGTGCGAATATGGTAGACCCAACCTAGTCACATACCGGTGAAACTTCAAGACTACAGACATATTGATAAAGGCAAAACCAATCCAAGAATCAAATGACCCAAACTAAATAAAAGTATATTACACCCCAATAGGACCCCTAGAATATGAAAGTTCAAAATAAGGAAAAAAATACAATCCTCCCTTGATGCATTGGCAAATAAATAATAATTTGTGGGAGAAATGTCACTTTACTGAAAATAAAGACAAGTTCTTATAAGCTACTGAAAGTAAGGAGAAAAAGTACATCTGAACCTCCAATTGTCTAAAACAAAACAAACAAACAAACAAACAAAAAAAGAGTTCAAGGAGTATCAAAATGTTCTTTCACACTATGGAATACAGGAAAAAAGTTTTCCACCCTTGGGATCTAATAAATTTGCTTGCTCAAGCAATCTGGGCAACTGTCTGAGTTAATGATTAGTCATCTTTAAAAGATCATCCTACAAAGGTGATGTTGCCCAATAAAGTAAAAAAGATTAATGATTTTTTCAAAGTCAAGCAAACAGTTGGACCCAAGAAGAAAACACAGTTTTACTGTCTTTCTAAGAAACCTGAGTAAATTATCATGATAGATCCAAAATCCAGATATTACTGATGAATGGCAAGATGTTTTTGCCAAAGAATTGTATAGATGTTTTACTTGGATGCAAATAGAAAATGAAGACCAAATACATATAACAATACAATAGAACATCTGAATACTCTTTGGGACTACAAATGTCTCTCTTGCAAAACTTCTATTCAAAGAGCATTCCATGAAAACGCACTGCAGCATCAAAGTGGACAGACTGAAATTAGAAAATCATGAGGACTTAATATGAAGGATGACAAGCCAATGTTAATAGGAAAGAGAGACCATAATACAGATGCTTGCAGCCAAAACCAACAAGCTTGCTTTCACTAGGACTCAAAGAAATAATTTTTAATTTAAGTTCTGGCATTACAGAAAGCCACAAAAAAAGGAGACTCCCAGGGCTGGACGTGAGAGAATACTTCATCTTCAGCCAGGGTACTCAGGCCCTTCCAAAGCGCATTTGAGTGACTGGAAGTCTTTCCATTGTCTTCAGTGAGCTTGGATCAGGCACACGGTCTGCATATAAAGAAGGCAGAATACTTCAAGCTGAAGCAAATGATTTTGTTTTCTGTGACATCCTAGACTCACAAAAGTAGCATTTGTTGGCTAGAAAGCAACAATTCCATTTTTTTCCATTTAATTTCTCTCCTCTTTTAGAAAGCAGTCAACGGATATCTTCCATGTAGTTTTAAATATTAAGAATACACAATATAAGTATTTAATTATTAATTTCATAAGTATAACTTGCAGTACTTTCTAAACACTACTATAATGTATATCACATTCTTAAGGAAGTAAAGTGTAGTTTCAAGTAGAAAGTAATTAATGCTCGCATTTAAATTTGACATCTCCAAAATCCTGATATTCTTCTGAAAAAAAAAGAAAAGGAAAAAATGCTTTACAGTTCCTCCAAATCGTACACTCATATTCTAATAATCAAAAAAAAATTACCGTTTATTTTAGAAAATTATTATGCCTCAAGAAAAGCAAGGGATGGTTGAACCTTATCTTCTATTAGCTAACCCAAAAGTGTTATTGGATGTGGTACCTTAGTAATGTAAACATTAGCGGCCAGAAGCTGCAATAGGTCACCAAATAGCCATGTCCACAGAAGAAAGTTGCTTTAGTTCCCGCAAGTTTTGCTAGAGTCAAATCGCAAGCTATGGTCCAATCCCCAATTTATTTCTTCCATAAGCTTTAGGAAAGACCAAGAGACAAACGCATCCATGAAGCACAACAACACACTGTGGGACAAGCCTTCTCCATCAGGCAGGCACACAGTGCTCCTACTAGCCCCAGCAACAGCAAAACAAATTCATTCTCAGCCTCTAGGCATGTCCTTTAAGCCAAGAAACAAATCACAGAACCACAGAATCACAGAAGGGTTGAGGCTGGAAGGGACCTCTAGAGATCATCCAGCCCAACCCCCTGCTCCAGCAGGGACACCCAGAGCGCAGGGCACAGGGCGGCAGCCAGGCGGGTTTGGAAGGTCTCCAGAGAAGGAGCCTCCACAGCCTCTGTGGGCAGCCTGTGCCAGGGCTCTGGCACCCTCACAGGAAGGAAGTCCTTCCTCAAATGGAGATGGAACTGCCCATGTTTCAACTTGTATACTACCCCTTGTCCTATCACTGGCCACCACTGAGAAGAGTTTGGCCCCAAACTCAAAATCGGGCAGCCCCTTGAATTAAACGTGCACAGGTCCTCCCTTTTGCCAATCTAGTGAGCACTCCGAGTGCCTCATCCTGCAGCTCATCTGTTTCCATTTCCATGGGCGCTGTTAAGCCTGGACCATCTGGAAGAAAGATTCTACCTCTTTATCTTACTACTAGAGCAGTCTATGCAACTATAGGGCCGACACTTGAGCTTGCTTTACAGAAGCAAGCGCCGCCACCCTGGGGGGCACTCGCACCGTGCACACATGTTCTGCAGCCAAGCCAGGAAGGCAGCGGAGGAGCCGGCGCTCCCCACCCGGCACCCTGGCATGAAGGTCAGCAGAAAGCTGCCTGGCAACGGGAAGGCAGCGGGCAGCTCCTCCTGACCTCTAAAGCCAATTACCTGCTTACCGCCAGGCTATTTGCTAGGGCTGCAGTGAGGATAAATGAGATTGCCTGGTTAGAGGCCTTCTCTAGAAGGGCCAAGGCTTGCCTCGTATCGAGCATATGCTGTGAATTACGAGCAATCGTGTGTTAATTGTTTAATTGTCTGTCCTAGTATTACTGGGGGAAGTTGCCCTCTGTTAGCATTTTACAGCTTTAGGTCTAAAGGCTGCTGCAATAACTAAGAATAAAGAAAGTCCATAAGAAAAGGTCTCTTCAACCAGACCAAAGAGCTATTTAACGCAGAGTGGATAGTATATGTGGTGAGGAAGGGGAAACATAAGAACAGGGCAAGCATTTGATAAAACTTTTTGTGATGCAGACATTCAGGCTTTGTAGCTTAGGGACTTCCTAAAATAGAAGTGCTCCTTGTGCTTAAATCTTCAAGGTTCAAGGATCTTGGATAGGAGTCCTGCTTTCAATAATACCAATGCACAAACAATTCTGTCCACTGCATGATGTGAACCTGGCAGCTGTTTAAGGCTATTTAAAAGGATGAGTGAGCCTATTGCCTTATGCACTAGCAGAATGTGGAGGAAAAAATAACATTTCAACTTTAGTTATTAGAAAAAAAAGAAAAAAAAAAAACAGTACTTCATCTGAAAAAAAGAAAAAAAAAACAGTACTTCATCTATCCATTGTACGTTGGTCCTATCTGGATATTTACAGCATACCTCTGTGCAGTGTAAGCAGAGCAATAAAGGCAGCGGCTGCAGGAGATTTGAGATAAGCTTCTCAGTGCTCATATATATACCACACTGCCCATATAGATATATATATATATATGCATGCTTAGCACAAGAGCGATTTTGCTGACATGTAGCTGCGGCTAGTCCTGCGCGGCTCTGAGGCATGACACGCTGCCCGGCGCAGGATCAGCTTGCTCTTGCTAGCGGCAGGTTGCCATGAGGGAAGACCCAAACCCCGTGGGGCAGCGTGCAGCCTGCTGCCCTGCGTGGCCTGCGGGGTACACTGTGATGTACCAGCTCTCTGCCAAACTGGGATGTGAGTGATAGCTCCGCTACTATTTTTTTTTTTTTTTAGCAAAAATCATTTAGTAACTCTATGCTGTATCTAATTAGAAATCAAAACCAGTGTATTTATCCATGAATTTGCTGGGGAATTCATTTAAAATCCCGTACTGTACACATTGTCTGTTTTTTTTTCAATTAAACTGATTAAGTATTGGAATACAGCATACCTATGTTTCCTTGAGTGCTCTCATAGGCAGTTGAACATCTGGAGATAAAAAAAGCAACAATAGAAAAGAAGAGGCACCATACAGTTTCTCCGTGTTAGCTGAAAAAAATTTCCACCGTCCCTATGTGCTGCTTGAAAGTGGGTATAAAATATCTCTGAGAAAGCTGTAGAACCTTAGACTATCAAGCTAGAACAAGGGGTTATGAAAATGTATAAATATATGCAGGGGGAATTCTATGGTGCCATTCCTACCATCTGCAAGATGTATTTCTCTTCTGGGCTCCAACTTCTGTTGCTTAAGAAGCTTTAATGCAAAATGAATGTTACATTTTTGCTGCTACTTACATCATATGCATCTCAAAGGTTTGCTTCATCTTAATGAAAATGAGATTAATGAATTTCCTTTTCAGAATTTTTAATACCTTCAGAAACTTTGTGTTGACGGGAGAAGTCCTACATCAGCATGGAAGTGGGAAAGAATGTAGGGAAAAGAGAGAAGCGTAGAGAAAGAACTTAGAGTGCTCTCTGACTATGCTCAGTGTCCTACCTGTTTAAAGACAATAAAACATATGTCAGTGATTTCAGTGGCCCACAGTCACTCTCCAAAGCTGCATTTTACACACATTTTTTACATACTTTATGCATAAAGTAAAGCTGCCTCAAGCAGTGTTAGCTTGTGCTAGCTGGTCCTTCACAGCACATCACTGAGGGTCTCAGTAACCTTGTTTGCATTGCAAGGGTGAATTTTTTACACTGATGAACTGTTTTGGAAGAAAAAAAAGAAAAGTCACAAGTAACATTTCTGCACTGTCAAACAACCATTCTGTCCCCTTTGGTCTTCCTCTTTTCATAGGTACAAGTGGCATAATCATGTTAACGGCTATTACTTCCAGTGCACATATCTATATGTGAGTGCTTGTGTATAAATGCATATAAACCTGAGGTCTGCTCTTACCTCAGCTGGCCTTGGGAATGCTTTGACAGCCAAAATAGTAGTGAAATGCGGGAATTTATTTCTTTCTAGAAGTTCCTCGAAGAATTGACGTGTTGCAGCAGACGCTATATGGTTTTCATATACCTAACACATTTTGTCTAACTGTCTCATTATGTTCTGTGAACATTAATGAATTTAGCTTCAGGAAGAAACCATGTAAAGAGTGTAATGATTAGTGTCATTTAAGGGATGATTTGTGAAAAAGGAGGCTAATGGTTTAGCCAAGTTCATTCAAGTGTCAATGGCAAAACAAGAAACAAGACCGGAGTCCTCACTCACAGGTGAACATTCAGATCTCAGGCTCTTCAGTACTGTTTCAGAAAAATCACGTCTTGCTACCTGTGTGCTATAAAATATTTAGGCATGTGTACAGTTAAATTAAACACTTTCATAGTGGTTTCAATCTTGATATTTCATTTACAAGATTCTAACCAAACCCATCTCCCCTGAGTGTAAATATTGGCATCAGCACCTGAAGATACATTAGCAGAAAGTCTTTAACTCAAGTAGAGATAGAGAGATATGAGTTCTAGAAGAGAATATTGTTCTGAAATTGTTCACATATATCCAGGCCTTTTCTGCGCCTTATGCAACTGAGACTAATAGTGACAAATATCTCAGAGTGCCTGGCCAAATCCTACTGGGATGTACGTGTAATGGTCTTTGCATTTATCGCAAAGCTAAACTTATTTTTGGGTGAGGACTGGCACTGTATCTTTGCATCATTAGCAGCTGAGAGCTTCCCACACCCTATTTTTGTGTATATGACTATGCTAAAGAGATGGCAAAAGCCCCACACTTCTATATAGAGAGAAAAGGAAGGAAGGAAGGAAGGAAGGAAGGAAGGAAGGAAATAGAAACACCTGTTCACCACTATACCACTCCTCTATAGCCCAGAGAAGACATGACAAAAAAAGCGAATATGTGTTAAAGGTGTCTCTAGAGAATGTGGCCAGGTAATAGTCGTCTCCTCTAGTGGCTCCTGCCAGTCAAGAGATCATTTGCACTGTTGCATCTGTGAAAGAAAGTTCCTGGTTCAACTAGCAGTGTAACTCTGCTCTAGGTCTTCAAATCCTGAAGTCTTGAAACACTGTTGGTTCACTGGGTAAATATATATGTATATATGTATATATTATATGTGTATATATATATATATATATAAAATCTCCCTGGATATAGTCGCACTGGCTGATGCGAGAGGGAAAGGCTTTGCTTCCTTAAAATTCCTCTGCAGGAGAGATACAGTTGCCATACTATGATTGCCAGGAAAGAAACAGGAGCTCTGATAATCAGGGCAATGCATATGGTTAATGGGAGGATTTGCTGGACTCTTTTCTATTTCATACCTGCTCTTGAGCACTTTTTCCTCAGTTCACATGCGCTTTTCAGCAGTGTTATCCCTAGTCCCCAAGACTAGAAGCGTGTGGGTGTGAGGAGGAAATATGGAAGTTCTTTACAGCCCTCCTTTGGACAGAGCCCAAATTCCTTGATGTAGGAGGGATGTGAGGTTCAAAACTGGAAGAAAGGTTCCACAGGAGGCAGACACAGCCAAGTGGAAAGAGACCCACATGCAGAGTCCCTTCCAAGGATGAATCAGGGTGAAATGATTTTACATGCTCTTTCACTGTCCTTCCCACCTTGTAAACATTCCTAAAGCCTGTCTGTAAGCCCTGCATAAAGAAGTGCTAATATCCATATGTCAGTACTGGAAATGGTTTCTCCCACACCTAAAGAGCCAAGTTCATCCCATATGTAATTCCCTTCAGTTTAATAGCTTGCAAAAGAAAGGATATTGGCCCAGTAAGTCCATCCAAAACCTACAGACTGCTGAAAACAGCTGCCTGCCTTGTGAGTAGGATGAATCACCACAACCCGCAGTTGGCCTCAGGCTCGGGCCTTTGCAACAGATTCCTGCTCACTTCTGTAGGCAATTCTGCCTGCAAAACCCTAAATTATCTGGACACCAGCTGCTTGAAAGTTTTGCTTATCTAATGTCCCACAATGGGCAATAAGGACCACAGAGAGCCTCTTGCTCTCAGATTTTAAACAATTTCCACAGAATATGTATTTGTATAATATTTATATTGCATTTCTCTTAGTGAAGACATTGATTAACAGCAGCAACCAGGAAGGATTTTTATTTTTTCCAGTGGACTTCTGGATTTCTTGGAGATGGCCAGTGAGGGTTCACTTTCCTTCACTCAGTCAGTCAACTAGAATAAGTATGGAGGTCAATGTGAACTGACGCATCTAGATGTATTAAATTGCTTCAGTGTCTGATCAGTACTTCTTGATCATATGTTCCGTGAAAAACTGAATGCCAGCTTTATGGGCAAAAAGAAATTTCACCTCTTCTGACTGGCAGGGACCTTTTGAGAAGCTAGCGGGGGGAATTTTCCTAGAATCACGTGGGAATGTTATTCAACAAATTCTTTTATTGAAATGATTCACTGACCCTGGTGGTCCCTTCCAGTCTTATGTTCCTATAAATACCTTGCTTAAGAACTAATTCTTCTTGACAATCTGGCAGAGCTTCAGTTCACAATACAGCATGTCATTACTTAGTTTATCTTATAGCTAACTTTAGCATTTGATTTTTTTATGTCTGTTACTGTGCTATTCTGGATGGTGGGATATAGTTTTGAACATTACCTATTGAGAATATGTTGCTAATGGGTAAATAAACTTGCAAGTCCTTCAACAACAGATGCTCCAAATTAAAAGATCTGAAATTAACATTCCTAGTCTTTAAAGAAGTGGTACATTAGAGGATCCTGCATTATGAACTTGTACAAAGAGCAGTTAAAGAATCTACCCGGGAGAGAAATTCACCCTTAGAATAAGTATAATGTCAGAAGCTGCAATTAGTCCTAATTTAAAAGAAAAAAGGAGAGATGTAAGAGCTGCAGAATGAATGAAAAATATATTTTTTAATCATATTAGAACTTTTTAAATTCTGCTTCTGTGATGGAATAAAAGATGACAAAACCTAGCTGCATGGAAGTGAGTTTCAATGAGCTGTGCTGAGCAAGAGACAAATAAGATAAACCTGCTGAATTCTTGGCCATACGAATCTATATACAATGTTACTGTTATTTTTCTTGTCAGTGTGATAGAGAGATAATAAAGTGAATAGGCTATTTCTAATTTCCCTGTGCCTGAATAAGAGCACAAGGGAAAATAATTGGTGAAAATTATTGCCAGTCTTCCTAATAGTAGTCAAGAAGTAAGAGTCAGAGTAGTGTATCTGGTGTGAGATTAGGACTTTTTCAAGGTGTTCTTGGTACTTCCTCTTTTAAACCTACTGCATAAGGCAGAGAATTGTTCAAGATTTTAACAGGAAAAATATCCTACCCTAAATCCACTAACAACAGAGGAAACCTCAAGCTGGTCCTCAGTCCCGTTCTGGCACTTCAGTCAAATGACGGGCTGAATGCATATATGTGCTGCCAGGCTGGAGCTTGTAATAAATTTGAAAATCCACTTCAAAATCTTGCACGTATAACATAAGTCATATTATAGCACATTACATCAAGTGCCAGTGATGTGTTTGCGTTTGCGTGGTGGTATGCGCACACATGCACTTTCATGTATGTTTATACTGTAAGAAAGAAAAGAGCTCGCTCCCATAGCCTGTGAAATAGTGAAGCTAGTTTATAGAAAGGCATGGAAAATATTTACATGAAGACCTCGAGATGAATTGTATTCAAGAAGTGTGCTTTGCCTAGTTGGGCAAAGTGGAATAATACTTCCAAACCCAATCAAACAATGCAATATTGCATTTGTTCTGGTTAAGTGTGATTATACAGAGAGACCACTTTGACCTGATGGAATAAGAAACACACACACAAAACAGTGGTAACAAGAGAAACTTTACTACTGACCTCTGTAAAGACTTATTGCCAAGACTCATATTGTCAGTGACATCCAGGATCAACACTGCTTGCAAGCAGTGGACTCAAAATGAAGTTGTCTGTTTTTGGCAACAAAATACTCTGCATTTAGCAAAGGCATATGTTTCAAACTCAAATGACTTCACTTCAAATTAAAGCAAAAAAAAATGTTTTGAAGTGTAGTCATTTGATAATCATTTGCTTTAAAATAAGCAACATATTTCTATCTAATGGGATCCACATCTTTAACAAGTGAACCAACAGTGTGACAAACAAAAAAACCACCTGCTCTTAAATATAATTCCAAAATAAATTACATCTAGTTCTTTTTTTGTTGTTGATGTTGTGTTCTGTTTTCCTTTTTTGGCCGCCTGTAGAACTCCCACAATTTTTTCATTGCTACAATGACAAATGCTATGAGAAAAGACCTGGGCCACTGCCAAAAATCTACTCTAGACTTCAGTATATGTTTCTACTTTCAAGAGTCAATTGTTTTCCTTCTCTCCCAGGGGCCACTAGCTACCTTATTACCAGAAAGAATGACCCCTTGACAGCACAATTGAGATCCAGAAACTCAACAAAATTGTAACCCCTCCAGTGGCATCAGAATCCTAATCAACAGCAGAGGGTCTGGAAGACAAATGCACTTGTGTGTAAGGCCACCATATTAGAAAGTGGCTTCTTTACTTGCAAAGAAACCTATTTCTATTTCATTTCTTTTGATATTTTTATTATCCCTTTTCTTGTAACCTTTTCATTGCTAGTGTTCTTAAGGTAGAAGGGTTTTCACAGCATGGGAATTATCTGTACTCAGTTTACACAGTTTGCTGCCTTTTCCTTCGCATGCAATATATTTTTTTCAAATGTACTACTAGACATGGGAGCCCCCTAGTTATTACTGATTCCTTCTGGTTTTCAGCTTAACTCACTAGTAGACCCATTGTTCCATCCTTTTTTTTCTTCCTTTTTTTTTTTTTTTTTTTTTTTTTTTAATGCTGCGTGAGAAATCCAGGTAAAGAATATCCAGCCCTGGAAGTACAAAGAGTGAGGAATGAGCTTGGTATCTTAAGGTGAACTTTACAGATAACGTGTCTTGCACTTGCAAGGGCGTGCACTCAAATAGTGTGATCAAGATAGCTGCCCGATAGTATTTCTCAAACGTACTTCTTACTAAAATTGACCAAGTAATTTGGTGAATCCTTTTTGCATACCCAGAGCATGAGAATCTAATGTTGCTCCAAATAGGTGTATCAGAAGCAACAGAGAGGCTGTGGAGGACAAGTCCCCAGTTTAGTAGTCATATCTGTATGTATGAAGCATTGCACCTGAAGTCTTGAGGCTAACAGAATCTGCACCCCCAAATTACCTAAATATTGATTTTTGGCAATACTACCATGCCTTAAGTAAATATCAGCACGAGCTAAAAGTTGTTCAAGTGCCTTTTTCTTGCAATTGTTTTACAAGGATTAGCTGGCCCGCATATTGAAGGATCTTTTGCAAGAGCATCCAAGCAAATGGTAGCAAACAAGATAACTATGAACTAAAAATTGCTCAGTCTCTAAGAGATTCTGAGATCTGACTACTGCTAAACAGTAATTGGGAAATGCTTTAGATGACTCTAGGAGAAGATTTCTCAAGATATAGAAGGATAAAAAGAAATCTAAAAAAAACAGACAAAAGCAGGCTGAATGGCAGAGCGTAAGCGCATAAAACCCACTGCCTTCAACAGGGCTCTGGCTGAGCACAGTTATTTGCAGAGACAGGAGTAAAAAAAATCAGCCACAATGTTCTGTTGAACATACATTGAGAAGAAGGACACAAGGACACGAAAGCATGAAGGCAAAAAAGAAGCTGTATCTTCGTTGCTTTTCTCATAGGAAAGTCACTCCATTTTAGATGAGATGTCTTGGAGCCCTAAGTGATCTCTGGGCGGACAGCCTGGTGCCTTTATGCAGAGAGCAGAGCAGCAAGTTGCACTGAGGGCTTCCATGTATACATCTATATATTAAAATAATATGCTTAAACAATGTTGTAGAAATACAAAGACCGACCTGACTGATGGAATATTCTTCTACGGAAGCAGCTCTGAACTTCCCTTAAACAGCATGAAGGAAAATCTAAAGAAAATAATGAACCCGAAAGTAGCTTCTTCTGCCAGCCCCATCAAGTGAAATGGCTTTTTGTATTGTTCAAAGCGTGTGCACTATTGTGTTCTGTGGCAGAGGGTAAAGAGAGGAAACTTCCAGCCATGTTTTGATGAGACAACAAATAAAAAGAATATTTTGACAGAAAGCTCATCCCATTACAGAAAACCAAAATCGTGTTTCTTCAGCTCAAACAGAAATCCCCTCAGCACAGGGAGCACGGAGGGAGCGAGCCGAGCCACCGGCAATGCTGAAAGGAAATGTGCCACTCATCGCCAAGCACGCAGCGCGACGAAAGACCACAAGTGCCTGGCATCATCGGAGCTTAGCTTTTAATACCTGTGATAGACAGTTTCGGAATATATTTCTTGGAAGTAGTGTCAAGGATTTACTTCAGCATTAGTGTAGCGATGCTGATAGGTTGAGCTGTGTTCACTACCCAACGCACAGAGAAAGGATTATTTTGCTTATAAGTATGAAGTTTGGGGTTTTTATGTCGATAGAGGACTTCTTTACCTCCTTGATGAAATGTTTACCTCACTCTGCCTCATCAATATTAACCTCTCAGATCAACAGATCTTCATATCGACAAAATAGAGAAGTCAATATCTCCTTATTATTATTTAATAAGTATTTCATTGTCAGTAACTGAGTGAGAACAAACATCTGTGCAGTGTAATGGCATGCACTTTAATTTCACAAGGTTACTACCTTGCATATGTTTGACAGAAGAAAGCTAACCCCTAGTAAAAATCACCCAGTAATATCAGCATATAAAATGACAACATGTTGAAGGATATTTAGATTGAACAAAACAGGGTGTTTTTTTTTAGTTCCACTTTTGATATACAAATGTTGGATGTGTTTTACTGTGTCTTCTGACTGTGATTGATAGGAGATGCATCAATTTCAGGGTTTGTGAATTTAAGTAAATTGTTGTCAGTGGTATCGCTTCTTCTTTTTTGTATTTTTTTTTTCAAATTATCTCCTTACAGAGAATAGAGTATTACAAATTGAGACAGGATATACATAAAGCATCAATTTAGCTTGAATATCCACTTACAATAGTAAAAGAAAATAGTTGTGATAAGAATGTGAGTACATCAGAGTTGTTCAGAAAACTCCAGAGTATTTAAAAAAACAACCACTTATGTGTTTTTTTTCTAAATAATCTTCAGTGTTTCTGTTTTGAAAATACTTTGCCTGCCTTTCCATTCAAAGGACAAATACAAAATTCACACATGTGTAAGAAAAAAAAAAAAAAAAGAGGTTTGAGATTATCTTTGCCATAAGAGTAGAATTCCATTTAAATTTACGTGAGCATATATTTATATATATATACGTATAATATATATATATATGTATCAAACAGCTTACAGTCTTTGGGAAGTTTGTTAACCCTTCGTTGCTTAATGGTGGTGCCTTATTTGACTGAAAGACCTAAAGAAGTTTCTTTAAGACACAGAATAACCACCACGCAGTGACACTCACTAAACTTCCACTAGGGTCAGATATTAGCTGGGTCTGCTTTTAAATTAACTTTACCTAGCCCACTTCTTATCTGATGAGCTCTGACTTGTGATCTGGTGAAACGCACAGATACTTTCTGTTATGTTCGCCACCAAATGGCCATGACTTTTGTTTCCATGCATGTGTATGTTGTGTATATGTCTCCTCCACATGCCTATGTATATACATAAAGCACTGTACACATTATGTGTGTGTGTTTGGGGCTTGGTCATTAAATTTTATAAATGGATAATGATACTGTCTTCATTCTACTGTTTCCTGAAAGAGGCAATGCGGAAAGGATTGTGTAAATCCAACTCTACATGTTGCTGATTAAAAGCTGATGGTATTAATATACAAGAGGACAATCTAGTTTTTCTTTTTTTTTTTTT
>VZSV01000001.1:17992772-17995233 GCA_013398735.1 Nothocercus julius | reverse complement strand
CGCGGCGCCCGCGGCGCCTCCTCGTCCTCGGGCCGGGCCGCTCGCTCCTCGCCTCGGCAGCCGCCGGAGCTGGAAGAAAAACCCCGCGGTCGCGGGGGCTGCCGCCGCGGAGCCGCTCGCAGAGAGGGAGATCTGGGATTATAAACATGTGTATGTGTAAACAAAAGGTGTTTTCCTGATACCCGTCGCTTCCCAGAGCATAAGCATTTTTTTTTTTTTATTCAGACTACAGTATTTCCTTTCACACCATGCCGCTGTCAAAACATTATTCCCGTTTTTGGTTGCTTTTGACAGCTGAGCGGCTCTTAAAAATACCAAAATCGGAACCTTCCATGCTAAACAGTAAATCTCAAATGGAGAAATCTCTGCGCGCGATTGTACCTTGGATTCCAGCAACGCATCTCGCAGCCCGAAAGGAAAGGAATAAAGGGAAAGAAATCATAATAGTAATAGTAATAATAAAGAAATAGAAGACAACATAGCAATACGGATATTTAGTTCATTATAAAAACAACAAGTTAGGGGGACATTTCTCGCTTTCCTTCTACCATTGCAAGGACTTTTTTTTTTTTTTTGACATTTCTCCTGACAACTGTAAGGAAAAGACCTGCAAGCAAATAGAGTATCTATTTAAAATATATATATAAACCCTTCCCTTTAAAATGCAAACACCGCAAATCTTGCCTTCTGGTTTCCCACATCCATAACATTCCCGGAATTTGGGAAGAGGAGCGCGGGCTGTGCTCTTCTCACGGGACTTGGGGGTCGGAGCGATTTTAGCCAGGACAGAAAGAGGAAGAGCCCAATGCGGAATTTCTCATGCTTTACATTTTATAGGAATAGCGTCAAGAAGACGCTACAGCGCGGGACCCGGTTGCTAAATAAACCCTCGCAGCCCCCCTGCACCCTGCTGCTGCTGCGGGCAGCGCGGGGCCCTTTCCTCCGCTCGGGAATTAAACATTAACCACGGGGCCGAGGCGCTTTGCACATTCCAGAGGTTGAAGTTGTCCCTCGGAGTTTTTAATAACACACCCGCCATGCGGAATGAGGAGGAGGAGGAAGGAAGGCAGGGCTCTCCAGTTTACAAACGGTTGCACCGGGAACATTTGTTTCCTAGAAAGTCGAGATAAATTCGGTCCCGCTCTCGCCTCTCTTCCCCTCCGCCCCCCCGAAAGAAACCCAGAACTTTCCTCTTCTGGCCGGGCCCCATCCTGTTGCGAGCGCCGCGGCGGGGCCGCGGAGAGCGGCCGAGGAAGGGCAGCTCTCCAGCAGGGACCAAGGGATCCCCCCTCCTCCCAACTCGTCTTTCATCACTTCAAAATGCTACCAGCTTTTGTTAGAGCAAAACCTACCCTCACCCATGATTCTTCACTAGTTATTTATATTTAAAATGTCAAATTAACATTTTTCCTCATTAGTTGATGGGCTTTTTTCTTTTTTAAAAAAAAGAAAAAAAAAACTTCTTCTGAAAACAAAAGAAGAGCAAAGCAATAAAACCACCTATCTCAGAGGCTGGATTACGCAATCCTCACACAGGTAAAGCTCCCATTAAACTCCAAGCTGCTTTTCCCTTCCTAAACCTTTGGAACCCCGTCCTGTGTTCGAGCCGTCCCTCGTGCCTGAGCTAAATAGCTGGAGCTGAGCTCTGCACATACACCCGCACATACACCCGCACATACACCCGCACATACATCCGCAACACACACGCACCTTCACCGCCGGGGCCCGCCAGCCTCCTCAGGTCCTGGCCATGCACAACTCTAGCTGCTTGTTACTAACACACAGATAACACAGAGAGCAAATACAGCTCTACGAAAAACAACCTGATGAGAGAATATTTGGAGTTTTGTTT
Source organism: Nothocercus julius (assembly GCA_013398735.1). Classification (NCBI taxonomy): domain Eukaryota; kingdom Metazoa; phylum Chordata; class Aves; order Tinamiformes; family Tinamidae; genus Nothocercus; species Nothocercus julius. The sequence continues at coordinate 17,993,381 of VZSV01000001.1, read as the reverse complement.
AATCTCGTATGATATAGACATAATATTTATAATCAGCAGAAATACAAAACCTTAGTCGTTACTTAATCCAATTATTCTATTAATCTGGCGACAGGCTTGTTTCTGCTACTTCCAATCTCTCTGTTCAATGCCAATAAGAAATATTTTTAAGACCTCTTTTCCCAATAACGTCAGTCTCTCCTAAGCATGATTAAAAACACAAAAGCCTAACAAAAAATCAAAAATGAAATATTTATTACCGCATTTTGTGACTTAACACCTTTTTTTTTTTTTTTTTTTAAAACATAACGTCACAGTCCTCATACAAGTATTTTAATGTAAATTTTGACAAAGCTTAAAGGTAACAGCATTTTCTTCTAGTGAGGAACACGTGCTGAGAAAGGAAGAATTCATGGACATACAATACCAATTCCACAGCAGATCTGATACTAGCAAAAACATTCTTTTTTTTTTCAATTGAGGTAAACACATAGAATATCTAACATGAAACAATTAATAGACCGAACTCTGTACGAAGTTTGTTACAGTATTCTCTTGCTTTTTTTCCCAAGCTTTGAGTTCATGATAAAGTTCTAGGTTTGGTGCAAAGACCGTTAATAACTTCTTTCA
>VZSV01000001.1:17982772-17987772 GCA_013398735.1 Nothocercus julius | reverse complement strand
CTATGGAATAAAAATGCTATAGGGGGGCCTAATAAACAAGTTAGTCACGTCAGTTCACTTGCTTAGGATTTGCTTCTATACTTACCTTTAATGCAAACCAGTGGAAGCGCGTTGCAGTGCTATGTGGTTTTTTTTTTTTTTTTTCCCTTAATGAAGCTACGCACTTACTGTACTCCTCTCTAATTGCATGAAGTTGTGAACCTGGCATCTGTGACAGAGGGTGCTTGTGGTCAAACTTAATAAAATGTAAATCCTCTACTCTAGAATGAGTAGGGGAATTCTGGACACCGCTATCCCTATTTATGCACACACTTCATATTTGGTTTAATGTTTTGCATGGTTAGTTGAGTTAGCGTTTTCCCCTTTTTTCACCTGTTAATGAAAGAGAAATTTAATGCTGCACGGGAAGAGCTTCCCAAAGGATTAATAACCTTTTCAGAAACCTTTAAAGTGAAGCAGCAGGCGAAATCACCATCAAGTTAAAGCCCTTGTTAGTGACAACAGTCATCACCACATGGAGAACAGTTTTATCCCATAACCTCATGGCAGGAAACCACAACTCCCTAGTAAGCTAAGGAAATGCATATTACAAAGTAGTATGATTAGCACTGCACCAGTTGTTCAAAGAGTTACGTATTATGAGTGCTTTAATAGAAAGCTAAAAAAAAGGTACCTATCGTTTACAAAAATCGTATGTTTTACGGGAACTATATTTGGTGCACTCTTAAACAAGAGTAATAATCTTTTTTTTGTTCTTTATTTTTTAATTTTATTTTTGCTAGTATGGCACCATGTCACATTAGTAGCATATTGTGAATAGTCAAAGCAAATGAATGGATACAATGAGTTTTACAGCTCGCCTTGCAGAAGTGAAAGCAATGCACACACCAAGGAGTTGTGGGTAGCAAGAAAATGAGATTGTGCTGCTGATTGGATGCAGACAAGCAATGGGTAATTCAAGAGCTCGCAGTCAAACAAACTGCTTGTGGCACTAGTACTTGTACCCAATTACCAGTTCAGAGAGAAAATAAAAAGCAGTTTCAGTACAGTCGGGGTGGGAAATCTCCAATTAGCACCAATTAGCGAAGTTGCTTCCTACAGCGGAATTCTGGGGGCACAAGGAGAAATAATCCCCCAGAACGCCTGCTCCAGGCACTGATTTACCAGGTGATGGGACTCCCGAAGAATAACTTGATGAGGATTTGCGCCTGTGGGACTTGAATACAGATACTACTTGGAACTTGCCTGCTCGATTTGACTGGTCAATCATAGGCTGTACTATTCTTCTTCTGGCATTAATAAACCTGAAACAGAATACAAAGAGGAGAAGTCCTTTCAGCAGCTTGCTTCTGCGTCTTGAGAACACCTCGGCTCGGCGGCCGAGCGCGCTGCGGCGGGGCGCTGCGTTTCGCCCGCTCCCTTTCAAGGCGTAACTTCCCCTTAAAGGATTTTCCTCTAAGTGCTCGGAAACTGTAAGGGGTAACGTGCTTATCTGACTAGCCAGCTTAGCGCTGGATTTGCCAGAAGGCTCCCAACAAGAAACCGAGGGCGAGAGCTTGTGGTAAAAGACAATTGTTTCTTTAACTTCCCAGAGTAGCTTGGGGACCTGGTTAAAGTTCACAGGCTAGGAGGCTTTTTTTTTTTTTTTTTCCCCTTTTTTTCCCCCCTCTGTGGCCAGGATTCAGCTCCCCTTGCAGCTGGCCATAAATGAGGACCAGGCTTCGCCACTCGGTGCTTTCACAAGGTATTGTCGGGTCAGCAAAGCCATCAATTAGCCTGTCTGAAGTTTTATCACCAGCGCAGCAGCAATAAGTGCTGGCCCAGAAAGACTTCTGCTCTTCTGCAACTCCTGCAGTTTGAGCCTGTAAAGGCCGGGGTCGCGGCGAGGTCAGTGCCAGCCGGGGGCGACCTCTGCGGCCGCCGGGGGACACCCCGCGCGCTGCACAAGGCAACTGCCAGCCATAAACCCAGGCACCTCTCAACTCGTTAGGCACAGGGAGGCGCAGGTACATGTGTTTAATATTAGGCCCCCAAGTAACCTTTTTTTCCTGTTTTTTTCTTCCCCCCGCGAATCGGGCACCGCGGCCGCGGTGGCTGCCGAGGCTTTTGAACGCCGGCGAAGGCAGTTAGTTGGCAGCGGAGCCTGGATTTAATTTGGCCGGTAATCCAAAAATAAGTGCTTGCATATTTCTTATTAACTTAATGCGCTGCAATCCGCATCGGCACGAACTCGGGCCGCATTAATTTCGCTAATATAATTTCAGACGTCCCGATTCGCGCGGTCTCTCTCCGAACGGGACGATTCCCGCCAGCTCACAAGCCGTGCTTGTTTCTGCCCCCTTTCTTCCCGTTTGCGCACACTTTCAGGTTTTGTACACTACCTCACAGTCCCGGCTTGAGTCCAGGGACCCTTAAGGAGTGCTAACGAAGTTGAACATTAGTGTTTAATCCTTTCCAGAAATACTAACGTGCCCATCACCCCAGACTGCCGCCAGCAGTTGCCGGTGGGCCCGGCGGGCGCGTTTCGGCGAGGCGCTAACGCCGGCGCGGCCCGGGCGCTACGTGGGCACCCCGTGGGGCAAGGCTCCCTGCACACATCCAGGAGACATTCTTTATTCTTGAAGGAAAGTATAATTCAGTTGTCAGAAATGTCACCCTGCCTCCGAAAAACAGTCATTTCTTCAGGTATTAAAAATAAAAACCCAGACACACTCGATGCACTTGTTTATTCCCTCACGACTGCAGAAGGCACCGCTTGCTTCCATGCTGCGATTTCTAGACGTGTTTCTGTCCTCAAAGACAAAGGTCTCCGATAGGACTTAATTTGCTTAGCTGCTTTCCAGTAACGCTGCCACACTGACCAAATGGAGCCTGACCTGAACCTCCCCGATCCAGCATGCCTTTTATCAGCTAAAGTTAAGGCCAATAGAGATTAACAGGAAAGCCTGATAAGACTGTTTTCTCTTCTGCTACGAGCTTCTAATGGTGTATACAGATGGCAAGGTTTTAAGGAACGGAATGAGCGCTTATTTAGGCCTGTAAAAAATCACAGACAACAGAACCTCCCCCACTTTCAGCCCTAGGAACCTGTTTTCTTCAATCAGGCCACTCTTCAGGAAAGCCAAATTGCTTTTTCGGTTTTATTTAAACCCCGGCCACTTTTATTATTTACATCTGGTGGTGCCCTTATTTATGTCCCTCCGCGCTCTCCTGCGAGCAGAGCCCCGCTCCCAGGGCTGCGCAGCATTATGGGCCCCGGCTCGCAGCGGGAGAACTCGACACTGTCTTCAAACAAATAATTAAGGGGAAGGTTAAAGGTTCACCCAGAGGTCATATCTTTGGATACTCCTCAGAAAGTTTACATTAGGAAGAAATGGGTGCTCTCTGAAGTGTGTGTGTGTGTTTTTTGTTTTTTTTTTCTCAATGGCTCTCGCACAACAAGGCAGAACATTAAGAAAATCCCAAGTCCTGAAAGGTTTCAGCTGGCAACTGCTTTGCATTTAGGAGCACACGCATTTGGGCACCCCACTCCAGCCTCACGTATTCAACAGCCACTGCCGTGAAAGGCTTCTGGGTTGGACATGGAAAACCCAGCCTCGGCCAGCCAGCCACTTCCAAAAGAAACTGTGGCCTTGTTTCATTCCACCAGCAGGAATAATTCCAGCTTTTCAGTGCAAATGGCTGGGATGATTCATTAGCTATTTTGGAGATGGGAGTTGCAGCCCTGATAGTGAGTCCCCCCATCTTTAATTTCTTAAAGAAAAAATAAATGCTCAGAGTCATCGCATATGTTGAGCAAACTTTAGTAAAACTCTCATTTGGTTTTGATTTCTGATCATGTTTTTTATGTTGTCTTCTGCTATTTTGCTCACATGTGTAATTGCAGGTGCAAATGACATCTTCAGACATCAATACTTTGTCCGAGGAGAAGATACACTGTCACACACTTAGAAAGATAGATTTTCCAAGGAGCACAGAGACTTGAGGCACCCAAATCCTTTGGGAAATCCATTCCTACAGTTCCTCTAAAAAATCCCAGTCACAAATGGCATCAAAATATACATACCCACCAGTAAGTATGGCTGAAAAATTACGCCTGGAAAGATTTTAATATTTGCAAAGCACATACACAATTCAGGTCAAGTTAAAAATCAGATGCAACATTCACGAGCAGCAGCTACAGCACATAAACCCTTGGCACACCTGGTACACACGAGCACAGAACGCAGTGTTTGTGGATTATTATTTATTCTTTATGCTGCCCCATAAATATGCACAGTGCTTAGTGGAGAGGTAGAAACTATAGTTCCTGCTCTAGCCTTTACGTTTTTGAGGGCTTTTTGAAATACCCCAGGGAGTCATCTGTAAGGCCAGAGTAAAGCAAAATGCAGTCCTTCTGCCCAGCAGTTTGGTTTGTGCACTGCAGGAACCCTGCGATGCTCTTTGGCTCAAATGTCTTCCAGAGGCATTAAAAGCCAGGTGAAGGAAGTGACCACCAGCGCCCCTCTGCCCAGCAATATTTGGGACCCCATAAAAGAAGAGTTCATGGCTCTACTCCTGATACTAATTGCCTACCTTGCTCATCTCCTTCACCCAGAGGCCAAAGATTGAGTGCCCTAAGAAGATGAGTAAAATCTATCAGCAGGACAAGGATTTCTTTGTTACTCTTTTGTTAACAGCAGTTGCTGTCAGTAGGGTGGCCGCGGCACTCGGGGGCTGTGGCGGAGCTCGGGGTCGCTCCCCTCCTCGCGCTCCGCGAACGCTCCGCGAGGGGCGGGCTCGTCGCCGCGAACGCGCGGCCTGAGCCGGCTCCCCGGCCAAAGCGGGGGGCTTACGGGAGCCGCTCGCAGAGGGAGCGGGGCCGGGGAGGGGGGCTCAGCGGCAAGGCCAAAGCCACGGAAGGGCTCTTTGGCAGCGGCGCGCTCCTCGGGCGCGCGGTGCAATCTGCTGCCCATATGCTCGCTCTGCTTTGTTCCCCGCACGGGCAGCCCGGCGCGGCG
>VZSV01000001.1:17936658-17976319 GCA_013398735.1 Nothocercus julius | reverse complement strand
GCACAGGTCTCAAGAAAAGGCTGCAGTGCAACACTGCTCAGCTGGAAAGGAGCAAAATCTGGTGTGTTTACAGATGGGGAGGGGAAGCACACAGCAAGCTGCGTACTTGACCCCAGTATGGGGCTACACACATGCTATGCTCTCACTTCTCTATGCTGTAACTTTAAAACCAGAGAAAAGGGCTTACAAACACAGAGATGGGAAGAGGTGTGGGTGGTGTGGGCGACATCATGAGTACAGCATATTTTGCATATATGTTAGCTTGTGGAAAGAAATAAAACTATTACATCCAAGGCCCTAAGGGAGGCAGGAAAATGATGATGTACAGGATAGTATAAAATGATATATTAAAAACTGTGCTGTCAGTGAAACAATAGAATATTAAGCAAAAGTCCATAATAATTGGCAGATATTTAGCTGTAGACATCTTGCTCTGGTTGGTGGGTACTAAAGTATACATGATGGGAAAGAGAACTAGTTAGGTAATTAGAAATATTGGGCATAAATAATACACTATGTATAAATACATACACACATCCCTATGTTCAGCACTTACACAGATACACCTAATCGCCTCTTAGTAAGTCGTACCTACATGGTGATCCCTTGTGTTTTGCTCTTTTCACTGTTTGGTTATTGAATATTCAGCTCTGTTCATCTTTCTCTCTGTAGATACAGAATCATGTTCATTTTCCCTGGCTGCGGCAGTAACTGGGAATTAGTTACAGCCCCAAACTGGACTGGAATCAGGGGATGGAAATTTAGAAAAACTCTATGGATCAGGCTGTGCTACCTGCCACTTCATACTCACCATTCCTCTGCTTTTGACCAGAGCTTCATCTCCCCCCAGGCCTCAGCCCTTAATGTAGTCATTGGCACTTAAATAGCACATGTGAAAATTAAATTGCACCAAGAGGAACTCGAAACTGAACACAGATTTCTTCAATGAAAACCGGCCAGTTCTGCATTGTGTTCCACTGTCCCATCATTTGCATACAATTGAGATAGATGTTACGAAATGAAACCCAGTCTATATAACCTATGTAATATTTATCTTTCTGTATGAGAGCAGTTTGGAAACTGTGTGTGTGATCTTACATAATTTTAATAACGGGTTGCTGATGGATTTCAATATTAACTCTGACTGTTCTGACTGGTAAAATGTTGAGTCTTCATTTTCAGTTGGACTTCACTAATTGTTCTTGCACTGCGTAGGGGTAAAAGCATCTAAAAATATGTGTAGAAACTTGTATTTGAGTCCATAACTGCAAAGCTGAATCTACCAATGTCCTGACTGCTTTAGCCTGATCTAGTGAAGCATGGGACACATAAGGAAAATTTTCAAAATGACCTATTCCTATTACCAAAATCATCATAAGATCTGTAAGGACAGTCTTAATGTTTACTGAAATTGTGATTTAGAAGGCAATATTAGCAAAAAGCCCCTGGACACTTCAGTATCTTACTTGCAGGTGATCTACTACTGAGGAAACTCTGCCTCTGATTAGGAGTCACTTAATATGGGCTTAGATACCTGCCTACCTTTTTTTTTTTTTTTTTTTTTTTTTTTTAAAAAAAAGACCCCCTTCACTTCACACTGAAAGTATGTAAATTTGTTAGGCAGATAGATTGCCGCTTTTTAACATCTGGTCACATTCACATTTTTGGTGCTTCATACATGTGTATCATAACAGTGAGCTACTTTATGCCATAACCAACCTCTGTCTCTGAGTTAGAAGAAGACACTTAGGCCCATTCCTATGGATCCTTTAATGACAGACATCTGAGACAGGTCTGTTCTGTCTTATAACCATACAGATGAAGATCACTGTCCTTTAGAGCTAGCACCATTTTTAAAATAAAATTTATCTGGAAAGAAGGAGATCAAGTTTTGCCTGCCTATACTGCTTGATGTGGAACGAAGACTTGAACATAGGCAAGACCTGCATCCTAAGAGAGTATCTGAATCACTAGGGTATTCAGTACAGTAAGCAAAGCTCTTTCAGTTCTCATTCTGAAGATGTTCCACTTACATAAGTAATTATACAGTCACTGTAATTAACCAGAACTTAACTCTCACCTGTCTTAAGTTGGAGCCCTACTCACCAGGCCGTACAGTCAAGTCCTTGTTCTTACTTAATTCTGCTGTAATGACTAGTCGTTACATACATAACAGAACTGGCAGTCAGAACAAGAAAGACATGAGAGCAAAGAAGAGCAAAAACGGAGCATTATATTCAATAGCCCATTGATTGGCAAATTCAGCTCCCTTGGAACACTTAAGGCATTAATTCAAACCAGAGCCAAGAGAAGACCTGTGAACACATATCCTATTTAACAAGTGACTCTTCTAGGCAATGAGCCATTGAATATAACACTGCCTCTACCCTATTTGCCTCTTTTGTGGAAAGCTTGATACAGACGAAGGTTTGGCCAGCCCTTGAAGAGGGATACACCGCGGCAAGGCTCATTTTGTGGTGAAGGCTGCGTGTCTCGCTGGAACATGCTACCGTTATCACCCTGTCTGTCTAAGTTCTAGCTCTTCTGTCCCATGTACATAAAATAGCCATGGGCAGGGCAGTGTCTTGCTTTTTGCTACTGCTCGGGTCACAGTTCCAGTCTTCTCGATTATATCACATTCTAAGCAGCTTTGCTCAACGCCAGAAACAAGAATACACCGGCCAAAAGCTTGCAGGCACCGCAGGGATGGGCAGCAGCTAGGTGGGGATGTTGGAAAGTTCAGTGATAGACAGAAAGCTAAATACAGCTTAAAGATTGCTTCTTTCTTTTTTTTTTTTTTTTTTTTTTGGCTTAGTACTGGTGTACAACTCAAATGATATACCTATATAACAGACATATCTGTTAGGAAATATTTTTTCTGTAACACAGATCTTTTATATTTATCTTAATTTGTTCATAAGCCAATATAATATTTTCATGTGAAATTCAATCCAGTATTTAGAATACCTTTATGCAAACTTTGAAAGAAGTAAAAAACTTAGGTTTGGTAGAAATATGATGTAAAAAAAAGAAAAAAAGAAAAGTTTGTGAAATGAGGGGAAAATGCCCCCAAATTAGCATGCACTATCTTCAGGCTAAATAGTTGAGCAATATGCTAGTGTATATAAGTATTTAAAATAAATTTTATGATCATTTCACTATGTTTTAATTCTCATTTGGGGTCCAAACTTAGGAAAACACAGAAAGATAAGTCAGTAATAGAAGAGAGAATGTTAATTTTTCCCTTTGAATAATTACAATTATCAATAGCGTGTGTACATACACTTCTAATTTGACACTAAAATTTCCTGTAATATGCAACTCTTTTAGAGATCAAATATACCATTATATCTGTAAACTTCTAACATGACAAAGTTTTAAAAAAAATAAAAATAAAAGCAAAAGTGCAAACATCCATTGACCAAAACATCAAAACACTTTTTCAACCTAACAGCCAGATGAACTAGTAAAGGGGAGTTAGTTTCCATTTCCTTTTCGTGATTCTTCCCCAGTTGTTATATCCAGTTTTTCCAATGTGACTATATTATCATCCACAAAATTTTTAGCATCATCGTAATCATAAAAGGTATATTTTATATCTTTATAAATCACATCAGGCTTAGCAGACCCTCGTAATGCCACGTCTGCTTTAATCCAAGTAAATTCTAGCCCAAGATAGCATAGTCTGTGGTATCTCTCCTGAGTTCTCAGAGACTTTTCAGGAAATGCATTAGCTCTGTGATCCAGTGAAATATATACAAAAAAACACAGCGGGCTATAGCCAAGGAAAAAAACAGCACTCAATGGATTTTGACAAGGAAACTCTTGTAAAAATTTCTAAAATTTTTTTACGAAGAATGAGTCTTTTTTATATATGTCCCTTAGTCACCAAACAGTTCTACTGCAATGAGTGGCCTGTACAAAAGAGCTGTCTAATTTCTGCAGCCTGATACATGTTTTCAGAGCCAAAGAATTCATTTATCTAGATGACTTGCCTTCCTAAAACTTGGGCCTGTAGAACAACAAATACAAAAATATCATGTCAAATTTTGCATCCTAATCTTGCACACAAACCTCACAGTTCCCTCATTGCTGAGGCAAATTTGACATTAAGGCGTGCCACTGCTAAGATTGGTGGCTATACTTTATTTTCAGGTGTATTAAATTGAACTAAAAAAAATGGTGAGTGAAACTTTGTGAACTTTCTGCACCCAGATTGAAAAAAGAAATCATCCCAAGTGCTACCAAGCTTATGGACCAGTTTTCCAATATAGCACAGTCCTATAATAACTACTCAAGATGCCACATAATATTAATCTTTCTCATGAACTCAGTCTGAAGCCATTTTCCATGGCAAGAAATTAAGAGGTATGTACAGGTAAAGGAAAAAATGCATGGATAGCCAATGACATAGAAAGGCTTTTTAGATGGGAGATATGGTAGAGAGAAAGGATTTTTCAACAGAGATTGCAGAACAGAGGGGAGAGTAGTATTAGATGAACAGAGAGGATAGAGGAGAATATGAAAAAAGACACATCTATGTTGAAGCAGGTTTTGACATCTTTTGAAAAAAAAAAAAAAAAAAAAAAAAAGAAATTGATCCAGAAAAGGATGGTAGAAGGCTGCTGAAGTGCCTGAAGTAGGAGGTGATTTTGATGTATGTGTGAGAAGGAAGCATCAGCATTTGGCACGTTAGGGGGCATGAAGAACTAGGACTTAGAGTCCCGAGGGAAGGGAACTACAATAGTGAAGGTGAGAAGAGATGAAGGCACAAGCATATGTGACATACATGATTAATATTGTCGAAGTGGGAGTAGGAAGAGAGGCAGGCACTGGAAATGTGAGAGAAAGAGCCATGTTAGGAATTGCATGTAGATTTTGGGCAGTGAAAACAAATGTGGGAGGCGTCCTAGAGGAGGACAGAGGAGGAAGACTCCTATTTAAGAGTGTCCCAAAGAGTAATGTGGCTGTGAGGGGTTCCCTGGCAGTTTTGTTTGCCAGGTTATAAACCCATCTATATAAAGTGATTAAAAAGAAGTGACCTAAAACATGAACTTTCCTTAAACAATGTTCTATTTATTGTGGTCATTAGTTAGTCAAGCAATCTGCAATAGCTGCAGCTCTGCCTTGTTCCATCTTATCAGTACTTGTAAATCTCATACAGTCATTAATGAAGGCTTTCGCAGTATTTTAAAGTGATGTATTTACTGTCCACCCTTTCTTGACTTCTCTTTTGCTTGAGTGTAATACACATCCTTTAATATCTAAATAAGTTGCTCTCAAAGTCATCATAACATAGATACATTTTGGAATAGAAAATGCAGATATGATCCTGCTAAAACTCTAAAATGTTTATTAAAATCTTTGTAGATTTGAACAGTTTATTAAAATCAATGATTAGTATTATTAGCATTGTTCTTCATAATACAGTCCTGCAATAGCATACACATGAGTATATATGTGAGAGAGTGTCATCACAAGAGTTGTTTAATGCTCACTGTTGTCTGCAGTGTGCAATGCGCAGAGTGGTCTTTTACTTGGGAATGTTTTAAACAGTACCTGCCTGCCCTACAGCTCTCCAAAAGACTCCATGTTGAGGCTAGCACAGTTAAGAGCTCGGTTTCTCTGAGCAGCACCATCGTTCACACGGACAGCACACATTCATTCACTGGCAATTGCATAAAAATATATGAAAAAAGAAAGAGAAGCACTCAACTGCTGGGGACTCCTGAAAGAGCAGCTACACTCTCATTACCACCAAGTGCATACAACCTGAGCTTGATGTTGGCCTGCTTAAAATTACTATTTGTATGAAGAGTTGGCAAAGCAATCTATAAAATGATGGGGTGAAAGTAAGTGAAGCCCCATTAAAAGCTTTTCCTTTCCTTTAAACAAGAGTGAACAGAGTAGGACTTCTGTCAGTTTGACCCATTTATTACCTTTGTACATTTGCCTTTATTAACATCTATTAGCTGATTAGATTTCCCTTAGAAGTAATTGGGCATCATTAGATAATTCTATCGCTGTGTCTTCTTATTGGGGAAATGTATTAAATCCAAACACTTAAGATACATAAAACCAGATGAATGTGCCTGTCTGTCCATCTGGCTGTTCAAGAAACTTTTGGATATTTTTATAGAATTTAAAGCAGTTACATGACTCAAAAACCAAAGAGGATTTTTTTTTTTTTAAAGAAGGAAAATACACCTAATTAAAAAAGTGTCAAAATTATTTTCTTTTCAACATCTACAATATCCAGGACACAGTTGCAGTTGTGTAATCATTCCTATGGAATACTGGTTCAGAACCATAATGAGTTGCTATTAGAAAAAGCAGGGAAGTAGTATCCCCACAGAGTTATCTTCTAAATTATTTATACTTGCAACACTTTCACGTAATGGCAGTTTTAAACTCAAGCAAACAAAGCAAACCACACAATAAAGACAGGGGAAGAGAACGTACAGAAACCCTTTCTAAATGCAAGTAGATAGAAAGGTGAGTCAAACAAACTAATCAGATTTCGTTTCCTACACAAATCCTCGTGAGGTTTGCAACAGGCAGCATCAAAGCTTCTGCGAGTTGTGTCACCTTGATAAAGGATTGAGCAGCAGTGTAGCTGATTTATCTCTCACATCTAAAATGTAAAGGAATGCAACTTTATTTGTCTGGTGCAAGTTTGCTTATTGTCTTTGAAATTCCGCAGTGGACCTCCCACAAAAGGCTTCGCTATCAGAAGGGTGCAAATGACAGCAGAGCTTCATGGTGCTGTGTTTTATTCACCCCCCAGGCTATGGTGTTAGGTTTGCTCAGGAGTTTGGGGTTTTGTTGTTTTTGTTTTTGTACAACCTTAGCATCGTGAATTACTTACTCTACTTTCCACACCTGCCTCACTAATACCTGCTAGGATGATTAACACTTTAAGAACTCAACAATTTTCAGAAATATCTAGACAGGATGTCTCTTTTTTTTTCAATGTACACAAGTTTGCTCAGTGCAAAGAGAATGTGAGTGAATCTGAAGATCAGCTAGCTCAGACCAGCTGATCTAATGGTCTCCTTCTGATGCTAAACTCATTACATTTATGAACATACAAAGTTCAGCCTGCTCACTTTCCTTTAACTAATCCATGAGCTTTTTAAAAAAATTTCTGGTGGAATTGCTATCTTATTAACTTACTGAGCAGCTAAATTTAGTTAATTTAAAAGCAAATTCCTATGCCACAAAAAGAAAGAAAAAACATAAGGCATGGTTCCTCCCCGCTGCTTGCTGTGAAATGGGCAACTAAATATTGTCAGCCTTTTGTCAGTCACGATACAAATAAGTTTTAGAAGCACGCATTTATTCAGAGTGCCCCTTTTTCTGTGCTTTTGGATTAAGGTACACAAAATAAACACACAATGAAAACGCTGGCCTTCTTTTTAAGGCAAGTGACCCTTCTGACTTACACTGCTGCTTCAGCTTCACACCAACACCCCCACTGAGTGCAGTGCAGTTACATTAGTTTAAAATTGGAGTAACTGAATAGTGGATCACGCCCTATATCCAGACATATGTTTTCCACTAGATAATGGCTACTTATATATTTATGAATTTTAAAATGCTTTTCAATTCAGCTATCATTGTTACTATGTGCAGGAAGTAAAGAAGTAAATTGCAACCAAGCTTTTAGGGGTTTATTCCCTCATGAAGCACTTGTATTGTGAGTGTCAGGGGAGGGCAACAGTATAGTGCCCTCTACATAATAAATGACACTGTTGAATATTCTTCAAGTAATGTCTGTGTGCATGTGGTCCTGGGGACAGGGCCATTATCTATTGCCTCTTGAACTCCTAGATATCATCATTTCTTTAACTTGGCTGCACAGAAAGTTTTAAAGAGGTGTAAGATAGCTGAATCTGTGCTGTCACGATCACCCACAGAAACAGTGAGTACTCATAGAGCTGTAACAGGTTTCAGGCAAGAGTGAAAACTCAGTTCACTCCAGTGTCAACTGGAACTATGTGCAGAGATTGAGAGCAAAAACAGTATAGAGCTCTTTGCTCCCAAACACGACAATCATCATAAACCTTAACCTCAACATCCCTTGCTTTCCCCAACCACAGCTAAAAATGCTGTACTCATTTATACCATCTAATGAACCAGCCATTAAAATGAAACCACAGATCTATACCAATAGATTATCAGGAAGAGAAGTGTGAAGTGAACACATGCTCATTGTAGCATCATGGTAGTTACAAAGAAGACAGGCCTAATAGATCATCATCCTTTGCAAGAATGGGGGATAGCCCACCAACAGGCATCCCATCAGCTACTAAAATGCCACTGTACAAAACTGGATAGTGAAAACATGCAGTGTAATATCCCAGGGGACAGAAATTTCAACTGGCCGTGATAAATTTGGTAGGGAAATTATGGATACTTACCTAACTCTTCTTTGACAGCAATGCAAAGGAAGGAGAGACTACTGATTGAACTAGGGGGCTAGGATTCAAAAGCTTTGCATTTGGTTTTTGGCCACATATTTTCTTTGCTAACATGTATAAATCAACGAAATATCGACAGTCATTCTGATTATGGAAAGAAATCAGTATGTAAGACTTGGTCTTTCAGGAGGAAGTAGGCAAAGAGCAGGAATGCGTGGAGTTTTGACTTCTTTCCCACCCACACCCTCTTTAAGCCAAGGAAATAACCAGCACTCAAATGATAGTAAAATAGAGCAGATATAGTGCTCAGTAGTGAACACGTATCACTGTAATGAGCAAGGACAAAGTAGGAAGTTGTGCTTTTGCACAGGGGACATTCTCAGGGACATTCTCCATCCTACTCCTGTAGTTTTACCGAAAATCAAACCCTACCTGAAACTTAGTTTCCTATAAATAGGATATTAATTATTGCTTCTCTATCTCAGCTCTCATCTTCCTTATGTTGTGATAATACATTTTTCTGTTGTTTAGGTAAATTCACAATGGAGAGCACAAAAATATTTAAAAACTGATATATCCATCCGTTACTCTGCACTGTATTTACCTTCCTCTGATTGAAATTCTGATGATGGCTGAGGGCCTGATTACATTGGTTACAATTACAAGAGTCTGGTTTAAAATTTGTTCTGCAACTTCTATTCACATATAACTTTTCAGAAGTCTTTTTAACATTATTTTTATGTGGGATAATTAGCTCGATACTTAAGAATTCTAATCTCATATAAATGCTCAATCAAAACACATATTTTCCTGTGAACTAAAAATGCCTGGATTTCAGTTTTGATTCTCAAAAGAATGTTATTGTTCCTGCAGGACGTGCAATGGAAAACAAAACAGCACTTTACCTCACCACTTGAATAGGATGAGCCTATTTTCTTCTTTTCTTTTTTCTTTATTTTTCAGTGTTTAATTGATTTCTGTTTTCTTTTTTTTTTTTTTTTTTTTTCCTCATCATCTTTATCTTTTCCTATGTGTGTGAATTTACTGCTTTTGAAAAGCCTACAAAAAATCTGCTGTGCTTCTCATTTCATCTGCTGAGAACCCCTCAAAGGAAAAAAAATAGTTGTTTTCAATTTCAAGGTCCATTCAGTTCGTGGTCTGCCTTTGAGGACTGCCCGTGAGGATGCCAAATAATGCTGACTCTACGATGCGCACTCCAAGATCCACCTATTCACTTCTCACAAGGGACATAAGAAATGCTGGTAATCAGCTTTTGGCAAATACTGGTATGAACTGGACTAGAACTAGAATTTGCAAATGTTTAGGTATATAAAATACTTCCTTTCCCATAAGATAAACAGTTTATCAATGGGGTAGGCAGACAAATCACCATGTCCTCCTGAGTCCATCCGTCAATGTCTCCCTCAGATAATGGGGAGGAGAGAGGGAGAAATAAGAATCCCAGGAAGGAATCTCTCACCTTTGTAAACAGCAAGAAGAAGAAATTTTCACCAGCAATCAGAAAGAAGAGGAGAAATTCAATCTCTGAAAGTGGGAAAGAAGGGACTACTCAACCTCATAGTCAAGGAAGAGCTTATCGTACTTCCAGAAGAGCACACAGCGAAGTGGGGCACGTAGAGTTGTTTTTTAAATACATTTGTGGGCAAAACCACATCTTGTACCAAAGAAACAGAATTTAAACTGGAACAAACAGCAATGGGATAGCTTCATTATCACGTTTGAATAAGTAAAGCCTGAAATTAATAAAGCCTGGCTTAAGAAAAGAGAAGAACATTGATGTAGATTGAAGGACTGTGGCAGAAGGCTGGACAGCTCTTTTTTAAGCTGAGGAAATACATAAGCTTCTGCACAATTTGGTTCACCTCAGTCCTATTTAGTTTTAATCAACGCCCATTTTTATGGGTTTCTTTCAGATATGTCTACTGTTAAGCAAATACACTTGAAATGCTTCATAAGATGTGTCTTATAGGAAAACATCCCATTCCATCAGCTGTCTATGAAGGGAACAATGTAGAAGGGACTGGCAAAGCCAATTCTCTCTGCCTTCTAGTGAAAGAAGCAACCTTTGAAGGGTCAACAAAAGAGCCAGAGGTGGAACTCAGCTGCAGGGGCAGGATCCAGCAGTTTCCAGGGTTACGGTCTAGGCCCTTCACAGGAACCTTCTGATTTATTTGATACTGATATTATCTGCTTGCTTTGCAGCGGCTGGAGAAAAGAATCTCAGCGCCCTTATCTGATCATCCCAAAGTAAGTAGAGTTCTGGGTTTCCACTGATACAACTCATGTTTCATGTAGTTTATGTCCCCTTAAAAAGCTATTCCTTGAAAATAAGCCCTCAGTTAGCCATACTGCTGTGCAAAACCATGGGCAGAGCAGACTATAGACACCAAGCACCACAGAAACACAGGTGGTGGCACTGCTGGGAGAGAGGCTGTAGAATAACTTCCCTTTGGCTTGTCTCCATGGTGGTGCACGCTGCATTTACTCTACCACAGTTTGGCTAAAGCTGTAAATGGTAAAGTCGCAAATACACTGGAGACAATTCATATGCCCCAAACTTACTGGAGTATAGAGTCATAAGAGCTGTGCTCTGAAGTCAAGATAAAATACTTGCAGGAGGTATCTGGATATATTATTGTATCAGTTCCATGTTTTGTAGTATATCTTATAGACATTCCTCTGCAATTTCACATGCTGGTGAGAGTATAGAGGGACTGTAACACCTCTATGGATTGCCAGTATCTTCAGTCATCTCCTATTCTTTCCATGTCATGACACATAAAGAAAGGAGAAGATGAACAGAAATCGCTACAGTCCTTCAACTATGCAAAAGAGGTTCTTTCCTGCCATTTTCCTGGAAACTTTGTGGTATCTCTGTGTACTGTCCTGCAAATGCTGTTTCAGTAACTTATTACAACTGCTATTTGAGGACTGATTGAAAATCCACTGACATCTATGGAGCAACTCCTTTTTGTTTCTGCAGGCTTTTAAAGAGGCACATGGAGGATCTGAAGGAGAGGTTAAAGGAATGAAACCACTTTGAAAATGTCATCTTAACCTGCCAGCTCCTAACCACCTCCTCACTTATATTACCTATGTAAAGCCCCAGTGTGACATTCCAGGAAAGTCAGAGAATGAAGCAACAAAACACCTTGATATTTAGGAGAAAATGATTTTTTTCATGATGTTTTTATGTTATTTTTATGCTTTTATGCCTAACATTTTAATGCTCTGTTTCTGTATTTTTTCTTGCTTTATAATATATTGTCATAGAGCAGGAAAACGCACTAGCACGAGATCCTAACAGATGACTTTTGCAGTTTTCAGCAGTTTATTACTTCAGTGCTTAATTACTTAATGTTTTAACACCTTCATGGAAGCTCGCATCTCCACAGTGTTAAAGTCTTTACACTGTGTTAAAGTCTTTATACTGTTCACATAGTGAATCACTTGCTTACTTCCCTGCTAAGTCTGGTTGTCAGAAAGGCTATGCAGACTCTTAATGATCTTCTCAGGTGATTGAATAACTTGGGAGCCAGATTCCCAAAGCTACCCAAGGACCTTGAACAGACAAGTGTTTATAAAACCATGTGACAGCCATTTGAAATTGAACCACCGTTCTTTAATCCATAGGCTAGTTCTAGTTCCCAGCAGAAAAAATAAACCTGGGCCCAGGTTTGTAGGGTGGACTCATCTTTAATTTTGCATCACCATACATCATATTTCAGAGCTGAAGGAAATGTCATAGCCAAACTCAAGCTTAAACCACAGCACTGCTTCTGCATTTGTCTCTTTTTTATTGGAGAGAAACAAGATTTAACATTCGAAATTAAAGTTTTCATATATAAAATTAAGCATTAAGACGTGTGGCCGAGGAAGAAAGCTCCTTCTCTGAAGTGCTTTTATTCAGAGAGCGCTCTCCAGAACTTAGGCTGTTGGGACTTGCTCTCCCTGATTTAGCAGTTTACTTAGGCATGTGTCTGTCTACAAGCACATAGATAACTTCATTAATATCAATGAGGCTACTCACATACTTTGGCAGGTGCTATAGCAGTGTAATGGAGTCTCATCTGAAGGATGAGCTTTGAGAATGTTTGTTCCTGAACAAGTCAGCCAAGAAGCATTTCATTTTTTTTTTTTTTTAATGATCCAAACTATTTTGCCTTTTGTGTGTGCAGTGTTAAGGAAATTCCATATGGTTGTTCAGTTAACAGAAAAATCCTGATTTCTTTTTGAATATATAAAATGAATATTCCTTGCACCTTACAAAGCCCTTCATGGCTGGTTTATGGAATATTATACCCAACAACATAAAATATACATATTTTTAAAGATTTTTTTTTTAAGAGGTTTGTGATGTGTAAAATGGCACATTCTTCCTATGGAGAGAAAAGAGAGTCTTTATTAAAGTCTCACAAATCAACAAGGCCAGGCAATGTTAAAAACTATGGAAACTTTTCTTTGGGTTTGATTTACGTTGAAAAATACCAAGTGAAATACAACATATTTTCTGTTGTTTGATAACAGAGGGTGTATTAAAAGAAAAAACAAACTTCAAAACACAACCTTTTGAGAACCACAATGAAAATGAATTTTTAATAAGGTTTGCCTCAGTGAGGTCTGAGCTGGCCAAGAAGACATTCCTGCAATGCAAGTGCAATATAGAAGTATGACTTGAGAAAATCAGTATAGACTGAATTGCATCAGTCATTGAATCAGATAAAGCAAACAGAATAAAACTATATATTCCAGTAGAAAACAAAGAACAACTGCAATCTAGTTAAGGCACCGTGCCATGCCACACTATTCTATGACACCGTTTTCCTGACTCTATAAAAATGGCATTCTATGATCACCCAAATTTTGTAAACTCTTTTTGCTTCCATTTGTAGCTTTTAAGATAAAATCGAGAGTTTTCTTGTCTCCGCCATCTTTAATTTAACCCATGCTCAGCAAAGGATTAACATCAGTCTCTTATGACTTTAAGTGTGTAAGAATAAAAGCACATGAAAGCATAATCTTAATCTTCCTATTTCTCCCAGTGCCCAGAGCTGGAAACCTCTCTTTTATCATTGGTAACAGCGAACTACTGAACTCACCATTCCAATTTCCCCCTCTAAAAAGAAAGAAGAGTAAGGAAACCGAGCCTGCTGTCCGCTGTGGCAAGTGTTACCCTTCTGGATGATTGAGCTTTGTGTAAGCGTCAGCAGACAAGACTTCCTCTGTGAAAATTTGAATTTGGGAAAAATTTTGCCACGCCAGCAATCCTGATGCTTCACTGGCCAGCACCTTGGGCCCCAATGACAGTTCTTGGAAAGACAGGGTGAAGCACCCTGGGTATACTTGCTGTTTAACTGCTATCGTAGTTTTTGGGGTACTGAGCGGGAAAGCGATCATATGAGGTGCAGAGCATTTACAAATCAGTTTTAGTCACATCTTTCTGAGCAGGAAATTTTAGAAGGGCACGTGTCTTAGGGATCTCCTTTCCTCAAGTACTTCTAGTCTTCATCTTTCACTTATTTCTGATGCTGAATGGTAGGACAAGATAACTCTGTCTTTATCTTTCCATTGGCCAGATCTTCACTTGATGTAAATCAGTTTATCTCAGTTGTGCTGGTTATTATTATAGCGGTGATTTTCACTGTTTGCAACTTGTGCCAGTGTCTTGGAAAGTTCCTATCACAGCACTACACAGTCTGAGCGCTTGAGTGGCACTAAGGGAATCGGAGCCAAAAGGCAGGCTCCTTGGTGGGCTTGTTGCTGCCAGTTGGAAAGGGGAACATACCCCGAGAATATATTTACATTAGTGCTTCCTAACCCCCAAGAATATCAGCTATCTAAACAGTTTCAGAGAACAAGTTACCAGATTTCTTTTTCATATGATGTTTCTCCAACTAGGAACAGACCTTGAATTCAGGCAGTCCAGTGTGAGGCGGTTTTGAAACAAAAAACTCAAGTGCTGTGGACTTCAGTGCATTTCAGGGAAGATGTGGAAATGCGTTTGCCACCTTCTTGTCAACCCTCCAGGGAAAAGACGTTCAGCATAATAAGCATAAGCACTGACATCTCACAGCAACTTGTTGTAAGAGCAGTAGCACCGATCAGCTAAAATTGTGCAGAGCCACTTACTTTGCTCTGTTTACACCAGGGATTAATTTGGCCAGAAAGTCTGGATCATATCTGGATTTGGAAAATTCACTAAAACTATCTTGTTTTGGAACTGAAGTCTTAAGTCTGACCTGGCTTTTCCTATCCTACCTCAGAAATGTAACTCACTCAAGCAGTTAACAGAACAACTAGCATTTTAGCGGCCACAGGAGTCTGGTATAGTACAAAAATCTCCTCCTCACAGAAACTTTCAATCAATCTGGCTTTCTCTGCAGTCTGCAAAATGCAGTTGCTCTGACTTCTTCACTCCAGCTTCTTCTAAAATATAGCCAGGGTTAATTGGTTCTGGGGTTTTGTTTGTTTTTAGCACTCTGACATCTTTTTTGAAAAGAAAAGCCTAAACAATATATAGAATTATGGATCTTAAACAGCAGATAATACTGTATAAGCCTGTCTTCCTACATGTCTTGCTTAGAAGACTGTGGGAGAAGGAGAGAATGCAAGAATTCAACGAAACACAAGCAGCAAGTAAACCTTCCTATCCTCTTCAATTACACAAAAATAGGAAGGGAGCATCATTTTCAAAGGAACAAATGTTACACAAGACATGCCCTTTAAATCCTTTTTAAGGCTCTGTGACCTGTAAAACTATCTGCAATATCAGCAGCAGAAAGCCTTCCCCAGAACAAATGCTTATGTTTTATGTGTATTGTATTTGCTAATCATTAGTTCATAAGCAAGAGCAGATATACAGCGTGCTATAAATAATGGCGGGAATGTAAAAGTGAATTGATCTGTCTGGCTATCTAGTAATACTGCTGGCAGAGAACCAGTTTTGAATGGCTGCCAACCACCGTGGGCCCAGCCAGTGATTTGTCTAGGGGTCTTGCCCTGTCAGGCAGAAAACAGTCTTGAGCGGAGCTCGCAGAACTGTGAGCACCGCCTGCTGCCCGGCTCCGCGCATTTCCTGCGGCGGCCCCTCGCCCCGCTGCCTGCGGAGCCCAGAACGCGCGGCCCCAAGCGCGCATCTGAAAACACCGACCGCCGGCTGGGGAGGGCAGCGCGCCGGGGAACGCGGGTGAAATGCCCCGTGCAAAGTGGCTGGGCGCGCGGAGGCAGACGGCGGGCGCGCGGCGCACGCGCACGAGTCCCCTCGGTGTTCCCTTCCACCGTGGGCACGAAAGCGTTTCACAAACGTACGGCAGTCACGGTGCCCATATCCTCCTGGGTGGGGTTGCCAGCAGCCCAAAGAACGGAAGCATTTATAGAGATCTAGATATTTTTAAAAGGATAATTATGCTAAATAATGTGATTGTAATAGAAACAAATGGGGTGGGGCTTTATTACAGGAAAGGAAGGAGGTGGCTGGGGAGCAAGTCCCGACAGCAAAACTATTTCCCCATCTCTAGTGCAAACGGAGCAAAATGGTGGGCTAAATTCCCCCTCTCACTTCAAGTCGGTTATGCTGATCCACTTACTGCATTGCTTGAACTAGTTTTCCCTGTGTATAAACATGGAAAGACAGCTCAGGCAGCAAACTCACCTCGGGATGCCTTGCAGGGATTCAGTAATGTGCCTGCTTGGCACTGTTTCTTGTATCCCTCAAGGCTGTCTCCCAATCTCTTTGTAAGATCAGCCCTGGCTCAAAAAAAAAAAAAAAAAAAAAAAAAGTCCCATCAAATGGTGTAGTTCAGCTTCACGTAACGTAGCTTTGCTGGGTGATTCTGATTCACTGTTGGGTACAGGATCGCCGTGCGTGCCGGCGGGCGCGGATGCGCGCATGTGCGCTAGCAGCCCGATTATGTCTGCTCAGTATTTATATTCCTACATATTAGCTTTGCTCATAGAGAGAGGGCAAGTTGCTAATTAAGTACCGGTAAGTTGAATTTCTTCAAAGTGATCCAAGATTATAGATTAGAGACCACAGGACTCCGAGGCCGCTGCTTGGGTTTTGAATTTGTCATTGCTGTATTGAATTTTATAAATACCAACTAAATTCAAACAAAACTGATTTAGATTTCACCTCATCACTTAAAATATATTTTGTAGAGTACAGGCTGTGCAGTAATCCTCTGCTATACTTTAATTTGGTTTTAATTTTATAGGCCCTGTTTTAACTGCATATTTCCAGACCTTTATTTCTCTCACAGCTCTTAGCAAAATGGTAGCTCATAAACACAAGCTCTGCTGTATAGACTTTGCATTTCATCCCAAAGTATTTCCTTTTTTATAGCCATGGTCTTTCCATCTTAGTGCTCTGAGCTTGGGTCACAAATCTCACTGCTATTCCAGTGTGTGACATCTTCGCTCGTTTGCCGCTGCTCATTAACAAACAATACTGCTGTGAAATTGGTTTAATGACAAAGTAATAAAATTGCTATTCTGCTCACAGATTGCCTGAGGCACTTTGAGCTCCTACAAGGCTTACTGTGGGTGCCAAGATACATTAAGCTGCTTATTCGTAAAAACTGCATCATCCGTTTTTTTCACAGGTTTTTTCCTTTCCCTATCTAGCCCCTGCTTCTTTTTATCTTCAAATAAAAAGATATATTTGCTTATGTTCTTCCATGCTGTCAAATTTTTACTTTCATGCATATTTCTGGAAAATGAAAGTGTATTTCATTTCATTTTTCTTTTTAAAAGGTCACTCTGTCCCTACTGCAAGGTTGTTCCTGGACTCCAAACCCAGAGCAACGTAACATTAAGGGGGACTTATTTTAATATACTGTATTATGTAATTGGGAGATGGGATAGAGCTAGTCCTATTTTAGGCATAGCTTGCTAAGAGAACTATTTATAGACTGGGTTTCCTTTTTTTAAGGAATGGATTTGTGCAGTATAACTATTTTCTGCTGCGATTTTAAGGCTAAAGCATTTTTGCTGCTTTTTGTTTTGTTTTAAGCATTAAAACAGTCGTATCATACCTGGTTACTTTTCAGACCCCAATTTTATGAATAATAAAACACGTAAAGGTAACGACAACAACAACAAAACAGCTTTAGCAAGCACGTGGTTTCCATAATGAACTGCCTATTTTGGAAAAGTATTCTTTCTTTTTTGCTCTCATTTGCATGAGGCCCACGAGGACGCGGAGATTTACGGCGGGCAGGCAGCGCGGGAGCAGCCCAGGTGCTGCCTGACAGGTGACAGGCCCTGGTAATTACAGGCAGGCATCTTAACCCTGCCAAAGCGGGGCAAGCCAACACGCAGGGCACTCCTCGATCGTCCTCGGGGCCTTCTGCATTTTGCAGGCAAACATTCCTGGTTTTCCTCTGTTTCGGTCCGTGAGGGATTGCCGTTTCTGAGCATGTCGCTGTACACCCCTCCCCTCTCTATAAGGGACTTTTGGGGGGAAACAGCGGAGACCCCCCTGTTTCTTAAAGCCGCTTCCAGCACCGTAACAAGTAATTTGACCTGCTGAGGAAATGCGGTTTGGGTACCTGCGATGGTTCGCTCACAGTGGAAAAACTGGTTCAGAAACAATAAGACCTGGTTTGAACATGCATCTCCCCCCTCCCCTTCTGCGCTTCAAACCTCAAACTGATCCTCCCTTCAAATACCTTGTGCTCCGGGGCTTCCCCAGGTCACATCCATGGCAGCGCGTGTCTGACCCGAGGAAGCCTCAGAGCAGCAGATTTGAAGGGAGCAGGCTGCTGCAAGCCCACGAGAGGCTCCCAGGCTGGCTAGCACCCCTCGGCGGGATTATCCAAGATAGGAAGGCCTCCTGGAGGTCACGGAAGGATTTAGACGCGCACAGAGGGAAGTGAGGGATAAGGGCAGGCGCTGCGGCTGGGCTGGGCCGCTCGCTCCGCTCAGGGGTGGCCGTGAATCAGGTTGGAGGGTTGGAAAGGAGAAGGAGAATAAAATGGAGGAAGGAGGAAGCTGTGAGTCAGGGAAAAGGGATAAGACAACGTGGAAGGGGATTTAACTGGCTGCGGAGAGATGGATGGGACCTCCAGAAGCGTGTGAATGGAAGAGCTGAGAAAGGCTGAAAAGTGAGTGCATGGCTGAGGAGGAGTTAAAGATGAGGTAAAAACAAACAAACTAACCCCAAACAAGCAGAGAGTCCCAATCAGACGCAGACCCTTTTGGTGGCTGTTACAAATATGTTCAGTGTCTCTGATTCCCTGTGGCCCATTTCGGCATGCTCTGAGGACAGCTCCGAAAGCAATCAAAAGCTGGTTATGGCTTTGCCAGCTTTAGGCGAGGTCTTTTTTTTTTTTTTTTCCCCTCTGCATCAGGTTCAGAACTGCCTGCTGCCTGCCCTGGCCTCGCTCTCCGATCCCCGTGCTGCCGCATCCCCCCTGGACCGCCTGGAGCCATGGCACGGGGTGTGGGAGCAGTGGCGTGAGCCTGGGATTCGCCGACTCTGCACTTGTGCAGGATTTCCCCACTCCGGAGCAAACTTGAGCTGCTGGTTCCTACGCTCTCCTTTTGTGCTGCGGAGACGCCGCAAAGGTGCTCGGCCCCGCCGCCGCAGACACGAAGGGGAGCTAAGCCCTAGGCGGGAGCGCCCGCGGGCAGATCAGAGCTTTGGTATTCAAACCTGGAGACAACCTGCAACACATCCATGGGAAATATTACTAAAAGATTAATTAAGCTTTCGCTTAATTCTTCTGCTAGGCAGATTTGTGCTGATCTACTGTTCAAAGAGAAAATATTCAACTGCCTACTTCTCCTAACGTGTATTAGTGACCCTAGGAGTGCCTATCCGGCTGCCAGGGCACCATTCAGAAGCTTCTGAGTTTCTTTCTTTCACTGACTCCAAAATACACACTTGTACTCGCCTATTTTTCTGTTCTGAGTATTCCCATTGATCAAATTTGGGCCCAAAGTCTGTGCTGTAAAGAGCATATGCCTATCTCTTCTTGGACCCCCATGTAGAGCACAAGCACAATCTGAGAAAAGCCTTTGGCCCATATGAAGGGCTTGTCAGGTTTTAAAGATGTGGTAATTACAAGCACATAGGAAGCCATGAAAGTCTGGGAGAAAAATTCAAATGAGCCAGCAAAGACACAAGTTTGGCTTTGAACTAGGAACGCACTCACTTTGATCCTGATCCTTTTGGGCTGCAACTACGAGCACTGACAACAAGCCACATGTGTGTGCGGAGGGAGCGGAGGGAGCCGACAGGGCGCGTGTCCACTGCACGCTGCCCTGCGTCTGGGAGCAGCTCTGACATTAGACTTCTCTGTTCTGTTTTCGGCAGGTGGCTAAAGCACTGGGAGGACTGCAATATGGAGAGGGTAACGACGGAGAGGAACATGGTGCACAGAGCGGCACTGAAATCCCAAAAGGAAAATTACTGAGCCTGGAAACTATTCTGAAGCAAGTATCTCAATCCTCCTTATCTCTTTCTTTCCCCAAATGGAAAACAAAATGCCTCTGGCTCTCTGTAGGTTCTCCTCAGGTTCAGTATATCCGTGCTTTTCCAGGCTGACTCAACGCACCTCTTTTTGCTGTTCTAGGACAATCCCTAGGAATTTTCCAGAGACATGCTTTGAAAAGTTTCCTAGTTATTTATAAAGTGAAAAATGAAGAAATTTGTTTATTTATGAATCATTACTGTGGTCCTCCCATGGCTGACAATCTGGGGCAGATTCGCTTGAGCAAAACACCCAGAAAGTATCTATTAGAGCAGGCTGACTAGAAAAATTGTCTAACGCTATAAAAATTTCCCCAGTGTAATGGCTGTAACTTTGGTAGGATAGAAATGGGATGATGTGTGCTTCTAACAGCTACGTGCGATGGCAAGGGACCGTGCTGATGCAGAGAAAGAAGACCAGCTGGGAAGATACCAGGCTACTGCAACCAGAAACGGTCTGTATCCTATATGTATGCATCCAAAGCTAGGAAAAAGAACTAATTAGAAATCAGATGAGGCATAAAAAGAGGCTCAACTTGTTAAAACTGCTTTTCTTGAATTGTTTTTGAACACAAGAATATTCTTCATAAAGTCCCATTCTATATATCACACAGGATGAGGAGACCAGATTAAACGTGTCTAGTGTCACCGGCA
This sequence comes from Nothocercus julius, assembly GCA_013398735.1. NCBI lineage: Eukaryota > Metazoa > Chordata > Aves > Tinamiformes > Tinamidae > Nothocercus > Nothocercus julius. The sequence continues at coordinate 17,955,748 of VZSV01000001.1, read as the reverse complement.
CCAGGCCAGGGACGGACCCATGAGGCACCGTCTCCCGGAGACCCGCGGTGCTCCGGAGGCACCGTTCGCTCCCTGCTTCGCCACTGCTCTAAGGGAGCAGCAATTTGCTGCTAGCCTGCCCACGGTAGCAGCAAATTATTCCAATATCCTCAGTCCTCCCCCAAATCCCTTTATACTGGATTGTATTTTGAGTCGACAGGGGAAGAATCTCCTCAAGAGATAACACATTGAAAATAAATGTTAGCTTCTATAAAAGGTACAACTTTAAGTATGCTGTGCTCACTGCATTTATTTAAGGATACAAGTTCCTTCAAGCAAAATGTCAATATTTTATTTCCCCCAAACTCTGAATTGTGTTATTTTAGTTGAGGATTAAATCAGCTCTCTGGTTTTATTTGATAATTGCAATAAACCTTCTCAAAGGAATGTAACTTGAAAGTTATTTTAAATGCAGATGACACTAGATTTCAGTCTACAAAGTAAACCAGATAAATGCTTGCTCGTGGTTACTAGATTTACTTTTCCAAACTCCCCAAGTACCATGTTTTATGAAGAACTGCGTCATTCCACTATACTTGCACCATGACAATGATAACTAGCATGGTGCCACGGAAACCGGAAAAATGCATTTAGGGTTGGGCCTATGCATCACAGAACAGAATCAATCTTCCTAATTAACTGCAAATTAGCAATCCCAAAATGAGTGGGATCAACCTGTCTTCACTGGCCAAGAATCATGTTAAGTATACAGCTTCCTCTAAGTGCCTCTAAATTACATTTACGCCTATATAAAGTAACATTCTTTTAATATAATACTGCATTAGTGTCACTGTTCTCAAAGCTACTGCACTGTTTTAAATTTCAACAGATAGGTAGGCAGATATAAAGATAAACAAATTAATAGACAGTTATGGAGATAGTCTGATATTTTGTTATTCAGGGCTCAGAGTAGCTCATAAATCACAGTGAAGCCACAAACAAGGTACTAATTAGCATAAGTCTCTGGAAAGAAAAGTTTCAGTTGAATGGTGAAATTCTTTAAGGCCACTGAGCAGTAGCTATTAATAAATAGTAAATGCAGAATAGAAGATAAAATGCAAAAATAGGACACAGTAGATATTTGATTAATTCCATCCCTAATGATCAAAATTGCCAAATAATGTTAGGCTAAAACTAACATTACTGATATACTGTTTTTGCTCTTTAGGGTGTATGATCAAAAAGATCTTGGGTATTGTGAGAGTACAAAGGACTGACCTTGGGTGAATTAGCTTAATTAGTTAATGCTTATAAAGCACTAGATGGGTGTTAAGTATTAATTAATTATTAATTATTATTGGGTAAAGATGGGATTTGGAATCCCATCGCTCATACATGTGTCCCGTCCTTCATACAAAAGCTTCATTGGGGCCCCACTGATTCCTGCTTGCCAGCGTGGTCTCCAAAGTCTCAGCAACGGTTTGACGGCCCCGTTTGTAAGGATACGGGGAAACGGGGAGACTTTCATCAGCCTGACCCAGAGACGAGTGAAAAGTTGCACTTAAAGACTTTATTTTCTTGTTTCCTGGTGTTTTGTTTTGTGACTTGATGAGAGAATTTCTATTTCTAAGCTGAGATAAATTCTTAAGTTCCTTGGTGAACTGAAGCTTAAGTTTCTGAATGCCCAAGTTTATCTGTATGTAACATAAGGTCAGAAATGCTCACCCTACAGTCTTGCTGTGAAAATATTTTTTTTTCTCTTTTGTCATTACCTAATAAAGGCCATTATCTGTATATTTTATTATCATGATTTATACTGGCTAATGCTTAGAGTGAATTGTTTGCTTTTAAATTACAGCGGATGCCTGAAGAGCTTACAGAAAAACACCCCCTCAAAATTATTCTTGGGTCTCCTTCCCAGTCACCTCTGCCCAGAACCATTCTTGACAGAATATGATTAATGTTCTTTTTCTGTGTTATTTTTTTTCTTCTCCAGAGTTCTTCAAATATTAGTGACTGTAAATCTCCCTAATGCACTGTCTCTGAAGCTAATATTTTGTTTTAATTTTAGTGTGGTACATAACTATTGGCAAATAACATTGAAAGGAATGCAACGTTTAAGTACATTTTACTTCGCATTAGCATTGTCCAATTTCTCATGTTTTAAATTTTTCTGCCTGACTGCAGCCTGGAAGAAAATACATGCTGGAATAATTATATGAACAATTTAGATTTAAACATATTGAATAGCAGAAGAGATCATGTCCGCCCATTTGTGTTTTCCCCCTTTTCTCCATGCTAGTCTCAAAGATGAGTAATTTCTCTCCGTAGAAGCATACCTAATAGACGAAGCTCTAATGCTTAGAAGGGGGTGAGGGGAGGGAAGCGCCTTATTGCTACTGTTCAGATCAATACGCAAAAATCTCAAGATGACAGAATAATTAAAACACACACCAAGTAATTCATCAACAGCCTTTCACTCCAAAATGCACTTGCCTTGGGAACCTGTTCTCTGATCCCCGATGTTTGAAATTGCAGGGATTTGAGACAGCTCCCAGCCAACACTTTCCCACTTAGCTTACAAGCCTTGTTTTCATTCACGAACAAGAAATTGTATTGGCCTTGTGATGCTAATGCTTCATGTGCTTTCCTCACTTCCCTGCTCTTTGTCTGATGTGAGATGCTGGCAAGCAGGGAAATCTACCTAAGAGCTAGGGGAAAAGAGAAAAAATTCTCTAGCTGACAGGTGAGAAGTTCAACATCAGCTACGCTGCTGATAAAATTTTAGGCTGTTGCTTATTATGTTTTGAAAGGTTAGAAGTGCTTATATAAAAATGAAATAACCACTTCTCTGCAATGGAGAGACTGAAGGGTGCTTGAAATACTCCAATGACTAAAAAATAATATTAAAACTTATTTTGACTTATTTAGTGGAAGTGTTTCTTCTAATTTCAGACTTAGATTGTGAGAAATAACATTCAAAATGCAGAGCATCGTTCAACTCTGTTAAGATAATTTCTGTTAAGATAATTACCTTACTTGTCATCCTGTTGTTTCCCAGGGCCTCCCCAAATGTTTCTTTCCTAATGACAGAATTCCGATTGCAGTACTTAAAATGAACAGGGTATTTCCTAGAAAGCATTCAAATCTATCAGATCAGTAACAATTTTAGATATAATATGAGTTGATCTTGGCAATTGGTAGATGTAAGGACTATGCCTGAAGGCTAGTGAGTTTAGGTCTTCCTAGAGTTTGATTCTGTATTAATGTAATGGAATAGCTAGGAATGATTTATGCACTAGGTAGGCTCCAGCTTATGCAAAAGACAAAAGCCCTTCATTATTTATCATTTGTCCTGTAAATACTTTCAAGCCTATAAAGGCCCGCCTTCATTCTTGCTATTTTATGTGTCAGTGACAAGCAGGGCATCAGCTAGGCATCGACCTCCCTTGCGCCAGCCTAAATGTACTGGTAGATATTGAGCCCTCACCCCTAAAGGTTCCCTCTGTGCCTATCAGACAGGACTCAGAGGGAGATGTGAGAAGTGATGTGGGAGGATTAAGTAACAACAAAGCAAACAGCTTAGCAGAAAAGCAAGAGTCGCTTGCCTAACCAAAGACACATGGGAGTGCTCTGTAGGCACAGGTAAAGGCAGGCTTTGAGGAGGCTTTCAAAGAAGGGTAAGAGTTAGCTTTCCAAATTTGGCAGGGAAAATTCTCCCCACACGTGATGGGGGACACTAATATAGCCGAAAGAAGTTGTACTTTTTTTTTTTCCACTTTCATTCTCTAGTTAAGAAATAAACTAGGATGCAAACGCCTTCTGTTACCAAAGTCAAATGGAGCATCATAACCTTTTATTTCATGACAGCAATCTAGCCTTTCTCTGGGAATCTTCAAAATACCATATTCTACTTTTTCCCTTTCTCCTGCACCAACAGAGATTCTTGATGGCAGCCACCCAAGGCTGAGACCTCTCCTACCTCCTCCCACTAATCCAGCAAGGTGCCTCCGAATCTGCAATGCGGCCGCGCTTTTTGGTGTTGAGCTAGTCAAACACTGAAGAAAACTCTCACAACCCCAAAACCTTAAAAACACCTCTGATTTCAACTAAAAAGCAAACACTTAAATGAGATGTAGCCACATATATCCATGAGGGTCTGAGGAGCCTAAGTGACATAGGCACTTAAGCCTAGCTGATTTTCCATAGAATATGATATCCAAAGTCACTATAAGCTTTTAAAAATAGTTATTTTTTTCTCCTTCCTTTTCTTATAAAGGGTGAAATTACTTAACAAATTAAGAGAGGAAGAGAGACTGGGTAGTGTGTTTCAGAAGTGCTACTAAAACGAAACCAAGCAGTACCTGCCATTACTTGAATTACTTAACCTGAAAAATAACTTAGCTTGGTTTCAGATTTTCAAAATTAAACTTCCAAAATATTCACTCTTGGGATGAAAATAATCATGAAAATTTCAGCTCAGAATCTAATTACTTCAAAGAGTTATTGGTCACTGAAAATAAGTGCCATTTAAAATGAATATGTCATTTCCACTATTGCTGTAATAAGAAGAGCTAATGAATAAGAGAATTATAGCAAGAATGAATAAAAATTATGAAGCTTGATATGGAGAATGCAGTATGCATTCTTCAGTAAGCAAGCCTTAAATGAAATGCTATTTTTATTAGAAGGTAATACATTATAGCAATAAATTTGAAAGCAAGATTTTTGCAAAGAAAAATAGCAACTTTGCTAATAGTGTTATCTGAGGCTTGAAAGAACAGCCTATTGCAGAAACTGCACTTGTTTTTCTGATCTCTCTTAGTTCCTCCACGTGAAGAAGTGGTAATTGTAGTACTCCCTAGCACCACAAAGTATGCCACTAGTGTTATTATTCCCATTTTGACAGGGAATAACTGAGGCAGAAAGCAGTAAAGTGACTTGCCTTACGCAGCGCGAGGACACAATGAGGAAATTGCCCCACGTCTACTGAGATGCAGCCTGCTCTTCGCTTGGCTACACTGCCTCTTCTAGTGGCTACTGCTTAGAATTACTTGATCTTAGCTTTTCAAATTCTAGGATTTCAGTAGGACAAACTCTTTTCACCTTACTCATTTGCTATTACATTATTTGATATGTGTTTGATTTTTTTAGAAGTAAACAATTCGTAGAAGTTTGAACAAAAGAGCACAAAAGTTTATTATTGCAAAGAATAGGAACTGTATAACTGCTTTGCAGATATGAACTCTGTAGAGAACAGCATGTTTTCCTTCTGTATGGAACCCATTAAGGCCTTTTGTTCTTAGGGATTTCTACATGCATCATTTTCTCTAAATCTTTTTCTCTGTCATTGATTATGAATGTGAACAGTCTGATTTGTGGATATAAGAAAAGTTATGCAATGAAAAATCTCCTCTGGCATAGACTCAGCATTCCCAACTGACTCACTTTCTTCTCATTAGTGAAAATAAACACTGAGCCAGTTCACCAAATTCTGTACCCAGAGAAGCTTCCTGGGATGTGAGTAAGAAGTGGCACAGGAAGCCCTCTGGGCGGGAAGTAGCCACCACGGTGATGTGGGGGCTGTGCAACCACTTCCCTGCCACATGGCAGAGGTGACGCCAGTCCTGTAGCCCTTCTTTGAATCCCCCTCTGTGCCTGTGAGGAGACTCTAACTGCAGGATTTGTTGCTTTTGGCTTTAAAGGTTGCACTGTCTGACTCCAAGTCCAATGATGAACTGAGGGTTACAGAGTCAACTGCCCTCTACCTTTGCTCTAGTCCAACTGTTACAATCAACACCAGTTTCTACACGGACATATCTACAGGACATGCAGAGTTTGAAGTTTTAGTACAAGGAAACTTGACAGAAGTTGGAAACAAAAAGATAAAAATTGCAAATTCTAAAGAGAAAAATGCTTGTTTCCTCACCTCCTTGCTTGAATGTTCACAGATGGCTAACTATGTTGACACCTAACTTACCAAAAATAATTTCATTGTAGGTTGTGAAGTGTAAGGTGTGTCAAAAGATATTTCACTGAAAAAAGGGATAGGTAATGCATTTTGGACAAAAAAAAACCAGATCCAACCCAAATCTAACAGAATAAGAAAAAATAAAGATCTCCGAAGAGCAGCTTGTTTTGTCTTTACAAGCTCAGTATAATGGCCTAAGAAATTAGGAACAGCAATCAACCAAAAAGCCCAAGCAATTTTCACTTAGAAGAGAAGGCTGAGAGATGATCTTAGCAATGTGCATAAACACCTTCGGGGACTGTGGCAAGAGGATAGGGCCAGACTCTTTTCAGTGGTGGCCAGTGATAGGACAAGAGGCAACGGGCACAAATTGAAGCACAGGAAGTTCTACCTGAATTTGCGGAAAAGCTTCTTGACTGTGAGGGTGACCGAGCACTGGCACAGGGTGCCCAGAGCAATTGTGGAGTCTCCTTCTCTGGTGATACTCAAAACCTATTCGGATGTGCAATGTGCTGTAGGTGCAACATGCTTTAGGTGTCCCTGCTTGTGCAGGGGGGTTGAACTAGATGATCTCCAAAGGCCCCTTCCAACCTCAACCATTCTGTGATTCTGTGTGACTCCGTGAAAAATGTTGTTTTCTGGTCTTGATCATATTTCTGTTCAGGATACATGTAGACAATCATAATCAAATGAGTTACTATATCCTAATAAAAAAGCACTCATCAGCTAAGCCTCAGTAAGTGACAAGCTGCATACTCCTAGTCTGATCTCATTACATAGTAATATAAGTTTGCTTTAGGCAACTTCTTGGGGGATAAATGCAAGAGGTAAATTCAGAAACATAGCCTAATAAGGCATCAGACCTGAAGGCCCAGTAAAGAATGTGCATGGATCAGTGTGAGATGCATAAAGTCAACAGGACAAGACAACAGGAGACAACATCCTCATGAAATTCTAATCCAAAACTTGGAAACTGGTTTGCACTAAACTTTTAACGACCAAAACCATACAGAGACAATGAATCATTGCTGTGATGCCGGGTAGGCAGACCTGGGCCCAAGTTCATCCTGCATGATTTTAGGCGCTGGAGGGTCACTGCCACCCACCACAGAGAACCGTGAGCACTTCCACTGGGCAATTCAGCTTGTGATCTGAGCTGCCCTATGAAAGGGCCGCTCTGTGCTGATTAGGGCAGCTGTGCTCCGAATTTAAGTGCCCCCTTAGCAGCTTGGTGCTAAGTTGGGTAAATGTGTACTGGAACCAGGAACAGTGAACTGAAAGGCTGTGCTGGAGTTTGCAAGGCACTGCATGGCTGCTACGTGTTGTTGAACTCGGTGTGCTGAGGCAGCATTCAAATGGTAAGTGTCGAACTGGGAGCTTCTTCTGGCCACCAGCAAGTAACTAGAGAGACATGATCTCCTCCGTGTCAACAGTTTTTCAGAGACAAATGGCAAAGGCCAAATAAGTAAGAACTCATCTCCACTTCGCAGTATTGGACTACTGCAGCAAACTGTCCTTGGAGCTAAAGCTAAGACTAGCGTGAACCGTTGAGTCAGAAGATGAGGATCATTCCCATGAGCATTAGTCTGCTGCAATTCAGGAGAAGGGCAACGTGCCACAAAAAAGTTAAGAGCTGGAAGCACTGCAGAACTGAGAGGCTGAGCAACTTTGGCCATAATACATAGATGACCCGGTCTGATCCAAGAATAAAATTGACACATGAAGCCATAGCAAAGAAAACATCACACCATACTCATACACAGTAGTTGATGAGACAGTACTAGAAAGACTAAACATAACTGCAAAATATCCAGAACACCCTGCCTGTGCCAGGCTGAAAGGGATTATGAAAATCCCTCAGATACCTCCATACTGGAGGACCTGAAGAAGTAAATAAACAATACAGAGTTCCATATAACACCAATTAGCAGTATGAAGGCAGCAGCAAAGTAGAAGAAAAAAGAGATTTTCATAAAAGGAGATAAGAAGTGACTTGATCAAAAGTCAGCCTACCCAAGGTACTTTGATGTCTCAGAAGCTGCAAGGGGATGGTATAGATGCCGTGTCTGTAAACTGAATTATATGCAAGTAATTTTTTGTCCCCTGTGGTTGAATGCACATTGTCACAGAAGTCCCAATAGCTAGCAACTGTAAAGAAGGAAAAAAAAAAAAAATGCCTGGAATTTGGAGGGAAGGGTAGCAAGAGGAAGAAGGTAGGAGGTGGCCCCAGGAAGCCTTTTGGTGTAAACACGGTGTGAGACCTCGCTGCTGTTGCTGCAGCATCTCTGTAAATAGTTCCTCTGATACAGAGCCAGGTTCATTTTGGGAGCACAGAGATCATTTGTGCACCAGCACCTGGTGCAGGAAGCGGCTGCTGCCTTTAGCCCTCCCCAGCTACGCCATCTCCTGCGCCGTGCATCACGCACGTGGTGCGTCATCCTTCAGCCACGCGGAGGTGCGTCCGGGGCCGGGGGCCGCCAGCGGCCACCGCTGCCCGGAGTGGAAGCTCATCACCTCCGTGACACAGGGGAGCATCGGAGGCTCCGAAAGAGAGTGCCCCCGAGCCACCCCTAATCCAGGTGTCCCCTGCGTACGCTGCACCGCCAACCCACCGAGATGCCTTAGCTTTGCTGTCAGAACGGGCGTGTTGTGCTGCCTGTGTGCAAAAACACCATGTTCAGGCTGTGCAGAAAAAAGAGAAAAAAGGAGAAAGAAAAAAAGCGCAAAGCGACGCTTCCGCTTCACATGGCAAATCTCTCAAGCTAATCAGTCATAGGGGAGGCCAGGTGTCATTTTTGACATATTATTTAACGTCTCGCCTGTTGTTTTATTCCTTTCTTCTTCTAGATAGATGCTGTTTTGCTAATTAAGGAAAATGAAATTTCCAGTGCTTAGAATTCAGGGGTGGCCTCCTCAGCCAGCCAGTCTCTCTGCTCTCCTTGAACAATTTAAAAATAGAATCTAGGATTTTTTTTTTTTTAATTGGTATCACTTTGTCTGGAGCACAAACACACATGGCTGTAATTTAGTGAACTCCAGTGTTCCTCTTGTGGCAAATTGATAGGATAATTTTATTATGAGTGGAACAATGACTACAGGGAATGAGAGGGAATCTCACAGAACTACACATAATTCGGTTGACTAAATGTAATACTTGCATTATATCAGTAGGTAATGAAAACAGTGCTGAGCCCTGGCAGAGCCTGAACCACGTCAGATTCTAGCTCCTGTCAAAAGGCCACACCATAAATCATACCTGAATCTTATTTAATGTCAGGAGCCGCTAATGTGGCAGAGTGCAGTGGGCTGTTTGGATCTGAAGATGCATATCGAGTCATGTGCTCCCGCGGCTTCGTAGTCGTAGGGTCACATAATCCATCCATGGATTTTAATAAGTAACTTATTATGTTCCTTTTAGCGTTAATTATTTTACACATCACTTGTTCCTGGTTTATTGACATTGTTTTAATATCTTTATCACACAAAATTACCGGTATAGCCAATCTGTATTAATTCTAAATACTCAGCCTGTGGAGAGAGTCTGTGTTCTTCCTTTCCATGCCAAAATGGACAAGATATAACAGGGTCATCATCAGGCAAGACCCTGATTATTTTTTGTGGTGCAATCAGTTGCTACTAGCTCAGTCAACACCGGTAAGGTCAATGAGCAAAGTTATTGATGATTTTTGATCAGCAATTCTCAACTGCTTTTTCTTTTTTTTTTACCAAGTTCCTTTGTCCACCTAAAAAGGGATCAGATCCAAAGGGCTCTGGGGTTCATTGTGCCTGCTAGCTTCCGATAATCTGCAGGGGGATGTGCACCCACCCTGCAGGAATGGGCATCCAAATAGCTAACCATGGCGTGTGAAAAATGATACAAGCCTGGTATTTTGGTTAACGGAAGGTGTTTTTCTCTGGTTCAATAGGCTAGTATTTTGCATGACATTTTTCATCTCTTTTAAAAATTGTGCTGGCTACGTAAAGAACTTTCAATTAAATCATACTTCCTTAAATATTCTATAGAAATGTAAAGTGCAATTTGGTAAATATAAATAACTTCAATTAAACTAAAACACCCTTAAAGTAGAATGGTGTTTTGTTTTGTGCTCCCAAGTAAGAATTGAGAAGTGCTTTGTGTGTCTTGGATTAAGGTGAGGCTGATCAGCGTTTACAGTTTTGAACCACGGCTGCATTCATTTTTCTCACGAGCATTTGCACACATGACTTCTCGCTTGCAGGAATGTTTGTGGATACATTCATTCCAGGCCTATCCACTTAGCAACAAAGCAGTGGTTTTTTGGGTGGAGTGTGTGGGCAGAATCATTAGCGATATCTTCCTGCTTTACCTTGACCGTTTGTACTGACAGACTTGTATCTTTGCACCAATCACTATAGTAGCAGGAGAGGCAGCCTAGGCTGCAGCTTTTTTAGCAGTGTTCGTGCCGGGATCTTCCCTTTGGATGGGGGATCCAGGGGATTGTAACCCCCTGCCTTATTCCAGCACTGTCTTGCTCATTAGCATGCTGATAATGTACAAAGGCAAACACAACTAGAGCACTGCTTAAATAATATACAAGAAGTTCACACCTCCTGCACTGGCCTTTTCACCCACAGCCAGAGCGAAGGTTTACGAAGCCTCTACCTGCAGCCTTCCGAGTATGGAATGCGCAAATACCCCTGCAGTGAAGTTATGGGGCGCTTAGGAAAGTAATGTTGACGATCCATCAGATCCACCAGATGGTAGAAAATCAGAAGTCACTGTCAACTCCGTGGTCACTCAGGCCTTTCCATTAGAGGGACCATCTCCAAAAGGGACTGGTGGGAATATCCATGTGATGTTTATAGTTCACATGTCACAGAGAGCTCAACTAGCGAAAGAGCCACTTCACCCTGGTAGGGTTGGTTTTGCAATAATAATAACCTTGGCAGGAAGATGTCTCCTTCGACTTGCTGTGGGGCACAGACCTGGTTCCCTCCGCTTTTTCACACACTCCTGAACCAGATTAGCTCAGAACTCAGATCAGGGGCTGGAGAATGTGCTTTGCTATGTCCGTCCAGGAGCAAAACAGTGGAATGCACATGGAAAATATATGTAAAAAACAGCTTTCCTGTCCTTTAATGGCAATCACTGTACTTAATACAACTCCTTGAAGAAATCCTCAGCATTACGTAAGAGCTGTGGTCCAGAAGACCTCCGCTTCAGGACATATGCTACACTCCTTAACTATGACTTCAGTACTGACTGTGCAAAGCTGTGGGTCCAATACAATTAAATAAAAACAAAATTAGGAAGGCCCTAGCTAGGATCTTTGCTGTTGCAACTACGTAAAATATAAAATCATTTTTCTTCAAATATGACAGGATGAAAGTTTAAAAATCTTATCTTCACCCGTATCACATTTTTCTACTATGCATTCTAATAGCGATATTTCCGGCAAAGACCTGATTGGAGAGACCTGCAAGTTTTTTTAAAGCGAAATGCTCCCTGTTTTTGCCAGCTTACCACTTCCTAATTCAAGAAGTTGTTCACAGCCTGTCCATGAGAGATTGAAGACTTGATAACATCCTTCCTCTTGTTAGTAAAACTGTTGTGCAGCTACTTTCTTGTAGACAACAATGAGAACTGGAATCACATGGCTTAGGTTACCAGTCATAAAATGGAAAAAGCGAATAATGAATGCATGCAGGGAATTGATTTTGCAAGCAGTCTCAGGCTCAGATTTATTTACATGAAACACGCACTGAATAATCAACAATTTCATGAAAAGGGAAAAAAAAAAAATTGAATAAATTACTCATTAAGAAAAGATTTCTCCACTCTCTCCCTAACCATGTGTTTCTATTATTTGCAACTTCCTGGGCAAAAATGAAATAATATTGCGAAATAATGGTCACTGCCTGCTCACTTTTTTCGTGTGTATTAAGAGGGGAGGGAGCAGCTATGGCAGGGTTTGGCACTTCACCTCTTCAGGGCAAAATAACCCACCTGTGTAAGCGAGGGCCCTAGGAGTATTTCAGAGTGGAGAATGCCCTGGTGGCTGGTGTTGCTCTTCAGGCAGACACTTCCCTTCCCTGGCCTAAAAAAGCATCTGGATCTCTTGCCAAGCACCTTCAACCTGCGGGTTTTCTAAACTATAGTCATTTCCTCATATACGGATTGCCCCGAAACCATGATTTACTAATGCATTTATTTTCTACCTGGGAACTTTAGCCACATTTGAATTCTGCTTTCTTGAGGTAAAAGGCTAGTGTTAACTCCCAGCACCACCACTCCCTCACTAATTGTTGTTCAAGTTTTTTTTGCTTATCAGTGTTTTTTAAGGAAGTTTGCAACTCAGGAGGTCAACTTTAAACAGACTGAAACATCAGCCCGTAGTGACTAATATAGAAGATAAGAAATGACTGGAAACACATGGAAAATATAGTATCCCCCCATGTTTACCTTGCAAGGTATAAAAAAGAGATATAAAACGTGCTTGTTTTTCCAGCCAAACCCTGGAACAATGCAGATCTTGGACAAGGGCTGGGACGCAGCAGCAAGTCTGAACTGAATGAATAGTCAGCAACAATGCTTATGAGTCATGTGCAAAGAACAGAATATGTTTTCTGCTACAGTCACAATGCAGCAGGAAATGGAACTTAAGGCAGAGCAGAACTGTTCTTAAGCAGAAAGTCTAACGCAGTGCTTTCCCTGTTTTCTCTGTGGCTGGTTTTCAGTATTTTTCTGTAATGGTGAAAGCTGATATGTTCATATAGAAAAGAAGATATATTTCTGTCTTCAGTGCTAATCTATGAGACCTCCTGCAGCAGAACTTGTGCTATGACTAGAAAAGCCCCTCCTGTCATGCAAACCCTCTCATTCTGGCATTTTTCTATTTCCAGAGCTCTCCAAACCGTGTGATCCTGAAGAAAATATAATTAAAATAAATCTCTCAACCTACATTACATTTTCATTTACGAACTGTGAACTAGCTAGAGGAACAATAAGATTCCGCTCCAACATGAGGTATCAGGTAAGTATAACTAGACCCTTTTTTTTCTGCAGAGGGGAAAACTGAATGAGAGCAGAATTAATTCTCAGAGCACTGGCTAGTTCTTACATGGTTTATATCTTAGGATAAGCCAATGCAGAAGGATTCTTGGAAAGCTATACCATACAGGGAAAAGTAAAAAAGCTTAACCTTTAGTAAATTCTTCAATGACCAACCTAGACCCAGAACTATATTCCTAAATCCACACAGTTTCAGCTATTCCCACAGGTGTGATGAGGACTGTGTAGGAGGAGGCTATGCTGGAATTCTGGAAACAAACAGGGAGGCCACATCACAAGCAGACACAAACGCCCTGTCTTCAGGTCACTGCCTTGGCTGCTGCTCTTGGGAATCTCAAAGCTCCCCATAAAGTGCAGTGCTAGGGCAGTGATGAGGTGCAGTGACTGTATTTTGGAGTTTCTCGCTCCATTCTCTACCCTGCAGTTTGACACCACTTCAGCTAACACGGATGAATGCAAATAGTAAAATATTAGCAACTTTGAGATGGTTTCTTTTCCTCCCCAAGTCTTTTGGGTGAGCAGCAAAGTCTTGACAAACCACTTCTTAACCAAGCCCAGGGAGGCTCGGTGCTATCACGAGGGAACAAGTCTCTGGTGAATCATTGCCTGCAGTGCTAGCCCTAGAGAAAAGATGCCTTTTAAAGGCATCCAAGTGCAGAAACGAAAACAAAAGAGGGGAGGGGAGAAGATGTATCCAACACATGCAGCCCTAATGGAAAATATACTATGATAACAATATGTTTCTTGATTGCAAAATGATTTCTGTAGGTTTAGTTTCACATAAAGGATAAACCTGCCAAATAGATGAGAACTAAGCCAATGTGGTCTGTATTACAAATACTACTATGCTGAAGTGCAGAAAGAGGGACTTGTGCCCAGTGCATGATTTGTAGATGGTGGGATTTATTCTCCTCCCTTCTGATGGCTGGGGGAGAGATAATGAAAATCCCAAGCACCAAGAGGAATGGAAAGCTCTGTGGTGTATCTGAACACGATGATTAAATAATTAGTGATTTCTGACTTGGAGCTCTGGTATATGCAGTGGGGCATGACCACATTTCTTTCCAATGTTAGGGCTGCCTGCAGGTTTTTGTGCAAGTTTCTTTGAATTATGCAAACTTGTTGCATTGCTTTATTGTTCTTCATTAAGAGCAATCAGGAATGCGAATCACAAAGAAATACGTGTCCTATGATAATATTGTGGAAATCCTTATTTCATACTGCCTTCACATGTTTCTCCTGCACACAAGCAGCACAAAGAAGATAATGCAGTTGAACTTAAAGGTTTTCTAATAAACGTCTACCCAGAGCTGGCATTCCCTTCCTTTTCCTTCCTTCTTTGTTTACTGTTAAAAGACCCTGGCTGTTGAGTTGTTTGCACAGTGTTGGAGCAAACCTAAATTTCTGGAAACGGCATTACTTTGAACACGGGTTACTCTGTCCAGAAATGCTCATTTGACACAGCAGGGGAGAGAGGCACAATGGCTGTGGTACTGTCGAAAATTGTAATTTTAGCGTCAGAATGGGCATTTCACCAATCTGTCCCAACACTTCTAAACAGAGGAAGCTGGCAATACTGCCTCTCTTTCCAAACACAAGTGGTGCAGCTGCACACTCAGCACTGATACATCCAGCTTCCTCCCACACCCCTAATTCCAGACAGAAAGAGGCATTTTTTTTTTTGCCTTTTTGTATTTGCACCAATGTTAATCGAGAGAACTGAGCTAAAGCCAGTGATGTTTCACCAGCAAAAACAAGACTGCAAGTAAGTGGAAAATCAAGTCTTTTTTGAAATTCATTCAACTTGCTGTACAATCTTTCTCGTTCAACCTGAAGAACATGATTTTTAAAAGGGCCTCAACCTGTCCTCCTTTCCTAGAGGTGCAGTTTTGCATCTGCAATCAGTTAAAACCACAATTAATTACAGCCACAAACCTTGCCAATTACACATCCAAATGTCTGATTTGTGGAGCAGTTGGGTAGTTAGGTAACCACAGATAGGACTTGCATTTGAAATGAAACTTAGAGCCTGGATACAAAAAGTAGTATTGAAAAATGGATGCTGTTTCCTTTTTTCCCTATAATTTATGCCTTTTTTTTTTTTTTCCTCAGAAGACAGATGATGTGACTGTGATGACAGGGAGGAAAATGATGGGCTAACTCAGACCTAGCTAGAGTCAGAAGTTTGCTGCTGTTGCACACTTGGAATTACTTGTTAATATCTGTATCTATAATGTTTCCACCATGGTTCATCCAAAACCTTGTGGTTGGGAGGCAAAGCAGCAATAAAGGAAGTTTTCCCTTAAGGCTAGTTGAACTGGAAGCCTGTGGCGCCACTACACAATTGCAGTAGCCACTGATTTAGTAAGAAAATGACTATAAGGTACTACTACATTAAGTTATTTGAAATTTGAAGCAATAACTGCAGTACAAATAATTTAACTATCTTTTTTGGAGAGAAAGCAGGTTGAGCTCTTAGTTAGTTGGTGGATCCAGCAGATCTGTTACTGACAGTGGAGCTTGCGCTGTTAAAATCCATCTTCTGAATCAAAGGGTTTCTTCTTTAGACATGGTGACATTATGTAGAGATAGCTTATTCATATGGCAGCTATTCATATTACGTTTATGAGCATAAGAAATGGCTGACTAGAGAAAGGCTATTTGGTTCAGCAAGCCTTTTCTCTTTCAGTATACTTCATCCTCACCTCCCTGGTTTATCACTGTATCCTTCAATCCTTTCTCTCTTGAGATAAAAGCGTCCAGCTGTCTCTTAAACTCATTTAGATTACTTGCTTCACTGGCCAATTATTCCATATGTTTACTACTGTTTCAGGCAGAGTTATTTTACTCAATTCCCAGTTTACTCTTGATGTTCTAGTCTTGCAATGTGTTTCCGAGGCTTTGGAGTCCTCATTTTAACCTAATATGTGTGCATCTTCTACACTGTTACAAATTGAACAGAAAATTTTAATAGCTTTGAAAGCCATCATTAGGTCAATAGTCAGCTTCTGTACAAGCAACAGAGGTAGATCAAGTCTAAGTCTAAGACATTAGCTCCCACTTACTCAAACAGCCTTTTCTTCTTTCATTTAGTTCCTCAAGCCTCTCTCCTCATGGAGATACCTGTTTTTTTGCCGATTCCCTGCGGGGGCCTCACTGGAAATATTAGATTCAGCTCAGAGATATTCAGCATTATTTTGTCTTTGCTAGTGAGAATAAACTCATCCCTTTTTAGATTTTGCTCATCAACATTTTCTTGAAGGGATGACATCAAAGCTGGAATGCAAGAAAAAGCACAACCTTTCTTGACAGTGACTCCCTGATCACTTCTCACCTCATTACAGAAGGGTTTGCAATACTTGTGTGGAACGCATCTCATATTTGCTGTAATGTTGCAACAGCAATTGAGATTTCTTATGCAAGTTACAGGTACTCTAACTTTCTCAGCATGGGAAGGGTACTTTGGGCTTGATGAAAATGGAGAGGACACATCCCCCCTACCTAGCAAGAAGAGGAGAGGTGTTCTCCTTAGAAGCTTATCTTTCATCAACCACTGACACCTATGTGTAACTATAGGTGGAATTTTGTTACCAATCACTGCAAACCAAACTGCGTGGTTCAGTTCATGAACCTTTCATAAGCTAAAGCCTGCAGCGTTTACATAGCATTACCAGACATATAATTAAAAAAAAAATAGTTGCTGCAACTTAAAGTCTAAAAAAGTAGTGTCTCATTAAGAATGTGCCCAAGGGCTGGAGTCTGGGGTTTGGGTTTGGCTCTGGCACTTTTCCCCAAAAATCAACAGGCCTCCACCCTGTCTCAAGATTTAATTCTGGGTCCTGGTGACTGATCTAAGTACTCTTGGGGCTGCCTCATGAAACACATGGGGTTGATTCTTTTCTCATTTACATAATAAAATTGAAGAGTAACAGTGGTTGGAAAATCTCCATCACAAATGAATGATTTTTAGCCTTTTCAGTTTGTGGAATCTTCATTTTCCATAGCACATGTTTTTCTGCATAGCACATTTAAACCTACAGACACTAGGCTTCCTCTTTTTTCTTTTTTTTTTTGGTTGTCTTGTATGGATTTCCTTGATAAAAAGACTCTACCAAGGCCAACTGACCAAAATATTTCTACTCTCTAATATTTCTATTCCTAAAAATGAAATTCGCAAGGAATTTTAGGGAAATTTAGTGAACATATTATGGAAAAAACATTTTTATGTTTTCAGTCAGGAGCTAGCCAGAAAAAAAAAAAAAAAAAAATCTGCTGCTAAAACCTTCGTAGTTATTAGCTGCTTTTTGGAAAGATCACTAATATCTCATGAAGCAAGTGATGAGTAAATCTCTAAAAAAGGGTTTTCAACCTTTCTGTTTTTCAAAGTCCTAAAACATTTCCAATGAAGATGTGTAGCGAATTTAAGCAACTGAAAGTAGGCTAGGATTTTAGTCCATTTTTATGGACTGCTCAGGAATAATCCGCAGATTCCCAGATGGCAGGCTACAGGTTGAAAACCACTGATCTACAGATATCATTTGGATAATCCTCCTAAGGTTTTAATATTCAGTTAAACTTGAACACTTTCCAAATGACAGTGTAAGACCAAGAAAGTCACAAGTACCACTTTTGATTTGAGATTCAGCATATATCTAGAGAACCGATTAATGATATAAAGCCCATAAACAAGTGAAAAAGAAAAATAAATTAAATGGTCAAACTGTGGCATCTAAGTGGTTCTGAATATACTGCCTTTACAAAAATAGAGAGAAGGAGAGAGGTAAAAATACATTTCAGCGTTTTTAATTTCAAATAAGGTTAATTTAGAGATTAGATTAAAGTTTCTAATGCATACTGCTCATGTTTTTTACTATTTCATTTTCTATAGGAACCACAGCACTAATCAAAGGGTTGTATTTAATCATTCAAGCATGACTTCCATAAATTAATATTTCTTCTCTCTATAACAGCTATTTATTTCAAGATATTTATTTACCAAATCAAACATATATCTCTAAAACCCAGTGAACCAGTTAGTAATTAGTTTTATTTTTATTTTTTTCTAATTAAGCTATTTTCCTAAAGTTCAAGTTTTAGCTTCCCAGAGACCTAAAGTGTAGGGTTCTTTACCGCCTGTCGAACTATCTGTCTATCCTCTATCTTCTTTCCCACCAAAAAATAAAGAATTCATTGTCATTAAAACCAGTTATTCCTCTTTTAAGTACTGCAAGGATCCGGAAATGGCTAAGTCTGAATTTCAGAGTCAAGTTAGGTGTGTGAGCAGAACTCTACTATGAAGGACCTATAGAGCAAGGAGTTACTTAAGAGAAGGTAGCTGTGCATTAAGAGCAAGCACACTGCAGTGTACCGGCAACCTGGAAAAATGCCTAAACCCTTCACAAGTATTTTTTCTCCTTTACAGCTTTTACCTTCTCTCTCACCACAGTCGAAGAGGGTGCTCAAGCATGCTGCCAACTTCAAGCACATTAAATACAGCCTCTGCGATACAGGCATACAGTATTTTCAAATATAGCATCATGCACATACATGCCTGAACCTGGACCTATATCTGGAAATGCAATCCTGGTTCAAGGAGCTCTCCAATCCTGCTTTCAGCGGGAATTCCGAAAAGAACTCCCATTTAGGAGGGAGGTTTAATCATATGCTTAACTTAAAGAACATGCTTGAGCTTCTTTCAAATCAATGAGAAAGATGTATACAAGTGCCTAACTGAGAATATTAAAGCATGTGCTCCACTGCTTAAAACAAAAAGAAAAACTAGTCACCATATTTTTATCTTTTAATAATTCTCTGGCCATTTCCTCTTGTATCTTTTGTCCATTGCAAAAGCCTTAGCCGACTGCAGCAATGCTGCTTGTAATTTTCTTTGTACCTCAAAGTCAGCATACACTTTTAGGTTTCTTCTGTTTATTTTGCTTCAAATATTCAAGCTGGACTAGCCCTACTTTCGTTAGTCTTGCACCTTTTAAGTTTTTATTACACTCTGCGGCTCTGCTCACTTACAGTGGTTTCTTTGTCTTTCCATCAATTTAGATGTAAAAAGGATAATTTAGGAAGGTGGGAGGATA
>VZSV01000001.1:17909158-17931658 GCA_013398735.1 Nothocercus julius | reverse complement strand
TTCCCCCTCCTGCTTCTAGCCCACATTAGTAATGACCCCTTCACTGCTTCAAAAACCACTAATAGTCTTCAGCAAAGGCAAGAAAAATGAACAGGATAAATTGGAATCCACAGTCAGTAATTTGCATCATATGAGGCTGCTTTGGCCACTCACACTCATTCCTGGCCATCAATCGTTCGCTGTCAGGTGCTGCACTCTGCCACCATGATAAATACTCCTCCTAACACTCTGATTCGTCCAAACAATGTAATTGTCCTCTATTCTCCTCTTGGTAATGGAGATAATGAATGACTGCACAAACAAGAAGGATTGCTCATCACAGGCACCGGGGTGGCTTCGAGCTGAAAAGCCTTGAGTACAAATTTTAATTGACTGAAAACACAGGTTGAAAGAAAAGAAATTCTGTATTCCCACTTCCAAGCTTCAAGACAATCTCTTTGGAGCCTTCTCATTTCAGCTTGGGGAGAATATTCATTATTAAAGGGGGACCGTGAGCGCAGACCCCCCGAAAAGGGTACAATGAGACTGCGGAAAATCCTGTCTCTGGAAAGCAGCCATAGAAATGCTGTCCAGGATGCGATGCATGTAAAACAACTCCTTACTTTAATTGCATGTAATCCCAAACTGTGAGGAGACAGTATGATCAAAAAGCTCCTCCAAATGGAAACAGTTCCATTCAGTTAAATACTTATTGTACTGCAAGGAATAATATATTTTTTAAATTTCAGTGGAAATATAACCGCACATAAACAGAATTGCGTTCAACAGCACAGAGCATGATGGAAATCAGTGAGCCTACTCAGTGTGATAGCCATCCTGGAGCTATTAAGACATTTGAAAATTGGTACACACAAGATCAACAAACACTTAAAAGCTGAGATCTTATCAAAATTCACCTTGCACAGATGGCTTTTATTATTTCTAATTAAGAGTGAGGGACAATCGCACAACAACTCTAACTTATTTAAATAATATTCTACATCTTGGGGAAAAGAGAGAGAGAGAGGGCTGGTGTTGTTTTCTGTTGTGTCCCCCCCACACCCTCCCAACATCAGCGATTCTCCAGCGTTTAAATGTGAAGTGGACTGTTTATCTGAAAGTGTGCTGGCAGACCGCCACCATATTTCTAAGATTAAAGAAAGGATTGAAAACAATCAGCTTTCTGAGGAACTGAAACCACGACAATGTGTTTCTGATTAATTTACAAATATATGTATATATTTAAGGCTAAACTACAGAACCAGAAAATTCCTACTAGTTAGTCTATCACAAGCATTCTTACACTTTATTAGAACAGACATCATATTGAAATAATAAGCATGGGAGGCCTTCATTTCGTCTTTGATCTATATTACTAAATGTCTGACTGGCTCAGATTTAAAATAAACTTTGGTATGTTTGCACTTGAAAACTGGAAAAAGACCACAAGCAATAATTTGTTGTCAGTTTTCATATTCTCTAACTCAAACTATAGTTTAGTCTGCGCACTGCTGGGTGCCAGGCACTGCTAGTCCAGGCATCACCGTCGTGGCTAAACTTTCTTGTAGGAATAGGCCCTACAACATGGTAAGAATGATGATAGATCACCTCATCAGCGTGGAAGTAGCCGAAATGAACGAAAGGTGCAAGTCACAGCTTACATGTTTTCTGAATCATGCTGAATCTCTTGCAGACAAGTGTCATTACGGGCTTAAATACACAGGTACGTGTTGGCGAAGGGCACCAGAGAGCTCCTCTTGCTCTGAACATCTGAAGAACGTGACTGTTTGGTGAAACCGCTGCCAAATGTAGTGTGCTATAAGTTATTTAATGATGGCTGTGCTGTGTTGCTCTCTCTGATTTTAAAATACTTTTCCTGTATAAAATTTGTCCTGTCTCTTCAATTTCCTTCCAATGAATGAAACAACCATATTGGTGTTTAAGTGCCATGTGCATCCAGTATAGCTGGATTTATTTTGATCTTTTTTGAGGTCTATGAGTTTAAGCATGTGTACATATGTTGTAATAATTTTACTCAGGTAGAGATTGAGTTAACTCTCATAGAAAAGGAAAGCTCTCTGAAAAATTGTGCCACCTCTAAGCGTTCCCACCACCTTCTACTGAGTAGTGCTTATCATCACTTTATTGCCAAGGTAACGACGGGTATGGTGTGAACTCTTCCGTACTACTAGATGGTCAAATACCAGTGCCACAAAACACCTAATTCTCCATGTACGATGATGAGAAAACCACGTTTCAGCCATGGGACTGACCACCAGAACGGATGTCCTTTTGAATGCATGCAATGACTGCAACTTAGAACGGGGAAGAACCACTACATTCCAGGAGTTTCAAAATTCAACAGCAACAGAGAGCGCTACAAGCATAGTCATCCGGTAGACTACCCAACATGGTTCTAGCTCCTTAAGATGCTGCCCATCTCACCATATCACAGGCTTTTCAATACCTTAACTGTGTAACACAATCCAAACTGGGGAAGGAAAAGAGGACATTTCACATAAATGACTACAGAATGAAGATCACAAAACATGCTTTTAGAAAGCCTAAGGGTATCTTCTGAACCAAAAGCATCTCAAACTTTATTCGCAACTCACCTTTTTGATCTGGCTCTCCTAAAATAAATACCCTTCTCTGTTACGTGTACACCTTGTGCTAGACACATCATATGGTAGTCAAGCACCAATGCCAGTGTTTTGAACAGAAACATTTTATACTTTGTTAAGTCCTTGAGAAGAGCGCTCATATTAAAAAAAGTGAGCACCAAATACAGAACCTGGGCTTGCGAATCAGAGTGGTTGTGGTTGAAGCAAGACCAAGCAAAGTACTCCTAATAGTGCTCTGTAGGTATGTGGCTGTACATAAAGGATAGGTGTACCCACTACTCTATCACATAGAGTGGATTTGAGACATATTACTGCTAGCTGGGCTGAAACAAAGAGAATTATTAAAAAAAAAAAAAAGCTAAAATAGACACTGCTTCCAGACTTAAACGCCCCATCGCTACAATATTCCTAAGTGCTACTCTGATGAACGAGGAACCAGGAGGACCCATGTTGCTGTGTTTTGCCACTTTAGAGACATCAGGTAACAGATTCAAAGAGACAAGCTGATGTGCTAAAGAAGTTCAATATACATGAGAGGTTTGCTGATGACATATGGCTGCTTTTAGACACAACAACAAAGAAAGATGACCAGCTGTGTGGATTGCAGAATGAAAGCACATTTACAGGAAAAAAAATAGATGTTCTAAGGAAAGGAAGAAGGATGATTAATAAAGTAATAACATGCAGTACTGTGGTAAAAAGATTCCTATCCCATCTGAAACAGAACAATGACAGAGAAGGATATTCTTCAGTCTTATGAGAAGAAAAACATTTTTGTAATCCTTCATACAAAATATTCCCTCCGACTTCCCACAATAATGAAAAGGATGATGAATAGCCTGTACAGTAATTTTGAAAATTCTGAATATTCACATGGATCAGAAGGGTGACAGTGAGCATTATCACCTCTCAACTACAGCTGGACTCTCTCTCTTGGAAAGAACTGGCCTTTCTAGCAAAAGTATTAATATATTGCTTATATCCCAATTTCTAGGCAAGCTATCAAAAATCGTTGCGTTTTTGATACATTTGAACAAACAGACACTTTGGCTGTGGTCATTTTTGATTTAGAATTTTCAGATAGTGACTTTCCTGAAAGGAGGACAAATAATTGCATCATCTAACATAAGGAAGAGAGAAAACAATCGATGGAGAGAGTTAAGAATAGAAAATTTTTGACATGGATGGTAAGAAATTTAATGGTGTATTTTGTTGCTAGCAACTAATTAAAAACAAACAAAAATGAAGAATATGCATCAATTAGTGCTCCAGAGGAAAACATTAAGGTTGCTGCTAGGAAGATTGTAGAGTTAGCTGAGATAACTGGGAATAGCTGTGCTGCAGTTGTGCATGACAGAGTGAATTATAAAAGAGAGATACATTTGAAGTTCGACTTAAATTTTGCCCATAGATTAGAAAGAGATAGACTTTTTATCTATGGAAAAGACAAATGGATAGAAAAGATTTCAAAAATACATTTTAAATATCTAGGAAGCACTGGAGAGAAGAGAAAGGAACAGTGATATTGGAAAGATGGTTCCCAGGTCAGTCTCCAGGCCTAAAGCACAATGCTTAGTAATAAAACTAGACATAGTATTACTGCCATTTTCATCTCCTAGATATGATATATCCTCTGGATAGAGAGATATAAAATCCTATTTCCATTGAAGTCAGGGAGAGTTTTGCTATTATCACCTTTGGAATTTGATATGGAGCCTAATTTAAGAAACTCAACCTTTGGATAAACATATGGAAATGCTACTTTAATCTTGTGAAATACAAAATCTGTATTACAGACAAATATTGAAGAGTTTTATGTAATATTTTACAAGTATTGTGGAAAAAAAGACTGAAAAAACAAAATGAAATGCATGTGTAGAATAAACTAGCAGGCTCAAAAAGAAACTAAAATTATAGATATTAGTTTAAGACAACCAAAATCTGTAATGAAGCCAACACAGACAAAGTCTTTTAAACCACTAACAAATCAATATGGTAAAGTAATCTTAGAAGAAATGAAGACAAAAAAAAATACTATAAATACTGAAAAAAAAACCCTACAGGAAAGGTCCTCAAGTGATAGGCAGAATTAAACTATAAGACACGGATAATGCCTTTAAATAGTTCTATCTCTTACTTAAAATGAATTGTCTCATCAAGTTCTGCTCTGTTAATCCCTTAAGAGAGAGCTGGAACAAAGATGGGGGTTGAGAACACCCTACCCACTGCAAGCCAAGAAAATAATCAGGATTACTAAAAATAGCGTCTCCTTCAGCAATATCAAGAAGCAGATCCAGGTCCCTTTTAGGGGAGTAACACAATAGAACTATCTGGGGAGTCCTAGATTTTTCTTCTGCCAAATGTGAACCATTAACTGTTGACAGGTTTATCAGAAATCTCTGCTGATGCTAGAGATGGACCCAAACAGCACAATTTGGATGCAAACATCCATTTCTGACTCTACTATAACAGTTACTGGCTTTGTTTAAAAGTACTCTAGAAATAGGGGGGGGGGGGTTGTAAATATTTGATCCTCGTATGTGACTATTCTCAAATTTTGGATATATTCAGCTCCAGGATTTTGTTTCATGTGCAACTAGGTTACTGAGTATGACTGAGGCAGATGATCACTTCATATCATTTGTACTTAGCATTTACAGTTTGGAGCAGGACTTTGTGAGTCATGTGGACATATTTAGGAACGGACCCCAAATTAAGTACTAAACAGTGATACCCACATGGTTCAGTTATAGATGTCTTTGAAGGTTCAGCCACCTCACTGGTTAATTTTTTTTTCAAGATTGGATAAGGAGAAGAACCTCAGACCATGTGTTTGAAAAATTCATGTAAGGATTTTCACAAATCTGGACCCAGACAGCCCCAATGCCCTCCTTTGCAATAAACTGAGGGAATCAGCTCCTGCAGGGCTGATTTAATTGAATTTGAACCACTCTCCAACCTGCCGAAGCTGGTTCCTTTTTGATTGCTGTAAACCAAATTTTTTTTTACAGAAAACTGCATGGGAATGCATCATGAAAGCACACAGGGTTCACAGAGCCCTAAAGATAAAGCTCGATTTCATTTTTCTGCTCTATAGACAGGATTTACAATTGACAGTGAAAAAAAAATATGCCCACTATGAATGATAATGGGCAAGGAACTGGTAGATTCATTCAGTAGCTGACTTCTGTTAGCAGGGGTAGAGAACTGCATAAATCAAGGCTTCAAGGAAACAGAGAAAAGGGATTACATAACATTTAGACAAGGACAAACATGGCTGTGAGAAGATTAGATACCTTAAATACCCAAGACGGTAATTTTTTCTCAATTATTTTAAAGGAAAGGAGGATTCAAAATTGCTCAGATATAAACATGTAAAACTCCAGAAGAAGTAAGACTGTATTAAATACTGCTCCATCTTATAAAAGAGTATGTCACATAGTTATGGACTACTTAGTGAAGTATCTAGCGTTGAATATCCAGAACGGTTTCCTGAACTTCAGCAATATAAAAGTAGAAAAGCCTAATTTGATTAGAAGGCAACATGGATTTATGACAGCAAGGTCTTTCTTAATTAACTTGTGAGTGTTCTTAAATAATGTTATCACTGGAGCAGAGGAATGGAAATGCCATAGATATGATCTGTTTCGGTTTTATTACAGCACTTGATATTATTTCAGATTAAAGACTATCAAGTAGAAAAAATGTCTCGGAAACAAGTAACAACAAGTGGTAGGAGGAGCCTACTAGTGGGGAGACTCTTCTTACTTTTATACGTAATTTAGTTAGGCAACAATATCAGATAAAGCTAGAAATACAAAAGATTCATGCACTGGTAGGCATGAAAGGTATGCTAAAGGGCTGGCCTACCACCCCACAAAGGCAGTGGAAGTTCTCTGTGGGCTTCAATAGGAGCTGGCTTGTAAATTTATTAGTTGCTTTTACTGATTAATATGTAAAGCCTTTTTTTTTTTTTTTTGAGACACAGATGCTATTATGTAAATTGTGCAAAAATGGTGCAAGAAAATGTAATTAATATTTTCTGAAGCATCTTGTCTATAATACGTGAGCAGAAGTTTCAAAAAGCACAAATCCCCGTATCGTCAGCTCCTTCCCCATCACCTTACTGCATGGCAATTTAACAAGCTCTCTTGGTGAATCTTTAGTTTATTTTGTGATACTTCCATTTCTGCTAGTCGGTACATCATGGGCTTGTCTCTTGCTTTAATTCAGAGCCACTGTACACCCACCAGGCTAAATAAAGCCAACAGAATTCAATAACACACCTTATATTTCTTATTTTAATATACTAGTGGAGCAGGCAGGTCCCACCAGAGGGGAAATATTATACTAAATACTGTGAAGGCTATAGACTATGTACTCAAGTCACAAGTAGGAGATTAAAATATACTCTTTATTTGATGTGAACTGGGTACTGCTACTGCACAAACTACAATGTGTGTTTGGTACCAAGGAAAATCTGAACTGCCGAAAATGGATTTCTTCAGCATCAAAATTTATAATCCAGATGCAGCTGACTTGGAAAACAAATACTATAATTTGATGGGTTGTATTGGAAGCTAAAAGTTGCGTGTTTTTAACACATTTGGTGCTGGATCCTGGCAGCAAATCTCACAGAGTACTATTGAGCAGCACTTTCTTCCGTGTGTGACCCCTTTGAGTTTCATTGGGCTATACACGGAATAAAACCCTAATCAGTGCAAGCAAGGTGTCAGAGTCTGGCTCATAGACAGAGGACCAGAGAGAGAACTTTGTTTTGGTTATTTTCTAAGCAGAAGACTTTGAATTTCCTTTTCACCTAAGCTACATCTGCTGAGCTGGTTTATTACAAAAGAAATGGGAACTATGGCAATACATAGCTCCAAGAGTCCCATTCATACCATAAATATGTGAGGCCATGGCTCTGGGCAAGCTTTTCAACACATTCAGTAGCAGGATTTGATAGAATGCAACAGCTAGCTCTCATTGCACCTCTTAATTTGCTTGCTGGAACTTGGCAATTTACCTTTCAAGAGCCACAGACCAAGTGGATATCTGTTTGGCACACACAAAAGTTCTTTTCAGGGATCTAGTGAAAGGGTAAGGTATGGTCTGCAGCTTAATGAAGTTATAAACTAGTGACATATCTTGCCAGAAAATATTCCTGACTTACTAAAAGAAAGAAAGAAAAAAACTGTTATCACAAAACAAGGGATTTTATATATATATATATA
Organism: Nothocercus julius; assembly: GCA_013398735.1. NCBI lineage: Eukaryota > Metazoa > Chordata > Aves > Tinamiformes > Tinamidae > Nothocercus > Nothocercus julius. The sequence continues at coordinate 17,923,821 of VZSV01000001.1, read as the reverse complement.
TACATATACATAATTTAATCTGTATTTAGCTGCTCATGTATATACAGAATTTGTAAAGCAAAAGCAACTCCTCCAGCAACTTTTGTTGCACAAAGGCCCCACGTTAATAACAAAATCCCAAACCATTCACAGTTAAGGCCAGGTTTGATGAAAAGTTTATTTGAATTTTGGCAAACCTTGTAAGACTTTGGGGCACAGTGCTGCAATTGATGTTTTCATGTGGCAACTAGGTGAAACTGCAGTGGCTTAGGCTAAACCTAACACCCAGTCTGAACTCAAAACCGCAAAGGTGAACTCTAAGCCGTGAATTTACATAGATTTACAAACATTTCCACAGAAAGATTCTGCAAAGGGAGACTGCAGCTTGGTTCCTAAAAGGATATCTGCTTCCAGAGCTGGGAATGGAATCTGGCCAGCTTTTAGCAGCCAACGGGAAGAAAGGAGGCAATGGCAGCAGCCAATATCGAAGTATCAAGCTAGTGGTCATTGTAAGATTTAGAGTAGAAGTGATGAGGTGGTAAGATTTAGAGAAATAGGTGCAGAATACTGAATTAAGACCTTAGGAAATGTTTTTTTAGGGCACCGTTGGTGGAGTGGCAGAGATGGGTGTGAAATTTTATGTAGTGTTTAAATTAATTTGTACACGTGTCCCAAGCTCTGGAATGAATACAGCTAATTCGTAATCGCAGTTGTCTCTGGCTCCTTGTTTGTGCTTTATTTTTTCCCCCTTCCCTCCTCATTTAAATTAACCCTAACTTGCCAGGAGTGTCTGAGGTGAGGCAGCAGCAGCCGCAAGGGATGTGTCAGTGCTCCGCCTCGCCCGAGCGCTGCGTGCAGATTTCCACAGGCTCGAGAAGGAAAAAGCAAGAAAACCGCACACACCACTACATACGTGCTTAGGCAACAGTAGATGCTAACATCTGCTAGAGAGCTGTAACATTTCTTAAATATTTACTGAGGAAATGTTAAAAGAATGTTTAATGTTTGCACACGGGAAGGCGCCGATGCCCGGTGTTTCCCGCAGGAAGGTGCGCGGTTTGGCGGCGCCGTGGCAGCCCTGAGCTGCTGGTCGCCTCAGCAGAAGCACAAAGTGCCCCCGGCCACCACGGGGACGTTCAGGCGCCCCGGGAAGCTGGCACGTGTGAGGCAGCAGCACGGGTGCTAGGTGGCCAGTTTGCCCATTTTTGTGATAACTAGGCCTTGAGTATATTAAATTACTTGTGAATTCGACAAGGTGATTCCCTGCGCTTTTAGGCACCTGAGTACCTTTAAAGTCTCCTCTTAATGGAGCCTGTTGACCCTTCCGCCCGTATTTGATGACCTCCCTAGAGGCTGGCGGTGCTGAGCGCGCAGCGCACAGCTACTACCATCACTAAGCGACATTAAAGTGCGTCAGGGTTTCGAGGGCTCGTGGAGTCTCCATAAACCCTCCAGAGGCTGGGGAACTTCAAATGCAAGCAAAGGAATTTACTTGATCTTTTACTGCCCGCTTCTTGTGGGGAGCCTTTTAATAAAATCTCCTTAAAACCAATAAAATGTATTTATAACAACGTACCGCACTCCTACCAACAATCTGCGAGCTGGTACATCCACTTCCCAGCTGATAGGCTGACACGCCGTAGGAGCGGCACGGCTCCTGGCAGCTGTCTCTCACTCCATGCGTCCTGCCCGAGCCGAGACGGGGCTCGGGCGTGTTGTTCAAAACCTGGGATTATCCTGAAATTTCCAGGTTGGATGGCAACCCTGTAACAATGGATTCTCTGAAACCAAGGGAGGAGGGAAACAGCTCAAAGAGGACAGGATCCAACAGATTCATTTTTCAGCTGTTTTTTCATACTTAAAAGTCCTACGTTTTCCATCTCTGTGATGAACAGGCCTCCCCTGGGTCTGCAAAACAGGCTGACAAGGCAAGAGGCCACTCATCACAAACGGCCCGGGAGGCCGGCACAGGCCTTGCTTCCTAGGGCAGCAGAGGCTGCGAGGTCCTTCCGCACTGTTTGCTCACACACCGTCAAACAGAGAAAACTACTGCACTTCACAGACTTCTTTTCAGGCCTGCATCTTAAATGGGGGTGAAGGAAAACAAGATTTGGGCTTTTATTCATATGCAACACTAAAATGGTGCAATTTGCATCTCTTTTAAATAATGCACAAAGGTTCCGAGTATCCTTAAGCTATATGCTGTTTTCTTGGCTTTCTAGGCACAGTTGAGTTGGCTCATCTAATTATTGGAAGAAGTGACTCTTAGTAAATCAGCCAATTTGCACAACATACCTGCTTTTCATAAACAATGATTTCCTCACCAAAATACTAACAAGTAGGCCTATTTTCTATTTATTTTTTAATTAATTAAAGAATGAAACAGCCTAATGTGATTTATTTCACTTTTTGATAGTGGAGAGGTTGTCAGATCTCCTTCAGAGGATTTGTAGTTTTCAACTTCTGTTTGAATTTAGAAGAAAGTTTCTAAGTGCTCTGTAGTGTTACAAAGGATTTATGCCATTTTTGTCCGTTAACTTAAGCAACTTGCCAGTAAATAAAGGTGAAGAATTATTTTTTTTTTTTTTTTTGCATTTAAATTAGTTTCCAGATAGGGATCTCAAATTACTTCATAAATGTTTGAGGATGCAGCCAGCTAATATCTCTTTATGCCTCTCCTTGGAAAAAGAAGGAAAGAAAATATCTGTTTTGAGGTAGAGAAACTGAGGCCTAGAGAAACTTTGTGCCTGATCCAGGCCATAACAGAGGAAAACTGAGGCAGATAAAAGAAGTCATGGATGAGCTTATAAAAAATAACTGTAGGCTTTTTCATCAAGAAAAGACAGCTCAGGCAGTGATCAGATTTTTAAAAATGCAAGGAGAGCAGTCAAAATTATTCTAGGTGTAGAAGAAAGGCATTTAAGGTCAAGGAATGATGCACAAATGATGGTAATTTTCTACTATAGAAAAGTAGTAGTTGCATTTCAGATTGCCATAAAAGAATTCCTAGAATAATTAAACAAATACACAAAAACAATTAGGATATTTTGGAAGGACTGACATTATGGCTGATTTTCAAAACAGTTTTAGGTTTGGGGTGCTAATCCCACCAAAATAAAATAAGAAAGGGGTACCAAACTCCCTGGGGCCACACTGAAACTCTCCGCTCATCTCTCTATAATTGATTGCACGTGAGCACAAATTGGAGTTAAAATAGAGTCTGATTCTATGGTGTACATATGTTCATTTTTTCCTGCCTTCATTCATTCATTGCTTTTTTTTTTAATGTATCTTTCATTGAGTGATTTACAGGAATGAAACAGCAACCAGACAGCAGATCATACTTCCCTCCATACCCCCCCAAAAAAATCCTAAAATATTAAAAAGCAATAATAAACTATGCCTTAAATTGACACCACTGCTCTGCCAGTTTAAGCTAACTGAGCCCGTGCCCCCTGTATCATTTGCTTTTCAAACTTACTGTCAGCAACACCTGCACAGTAAATCAGGGGAAACGTCCAACAGAATCGACTCGGAGACAAATCAGTGAATATGGAGCTCTGCTTCCATATACATTAGTGAACTTTTCTCCTGACAAACAGGCTATCACCGTATAATGGGCTTTTCCTGAAATTTACTGCGGCACTGTTTATAATAACATTGCATCCAGCCTGCCTTGTTGGTACTTTTGCATTGCAGGGTAACAGTTCTGAGGTGGCAGCAAACAGCTTCCGCGCTTGTGTCAGGAGAAATAAAACTGTTATTATTTCATGCGCTTCAGAGGCCACACTCGAACTCGGCAGCGACGCCGAGCTGTTGTGAGCAGCGAGCTCTGCTGCAGAACACCGGGCTGCCCCTCAACAATAAACCGTCCCCGCTCCCATCCGTGTTTGGCTCGCCGCCAGTTGCCCATTTGCTTTACACCCTCGATTTATATTCACTGAGATGGTGTAAGGTTCTAGAACAGCACTGATTATCAAATCTGCCTGCCAAACATATGAGCAGCAAAAGCTGGTCTTCCAGAGCCCTACGTGTATAATCCAAGGGCCCCATCCCGCGAGCTCTTCCCGCCTAGTCGACTGGCCGGAGTCAAGGGAGCCCTTCCCGACTGCCACCAGCAGTGTCGGTGCCGCGGGCATCTCGGCAGAACAAACTCTGTCCGAGCCGCCCGGGAGAGCTCATGGCTTTTTTGATGGCTTTTTCCTATAGCCACCGTTGGCCAGGTGATGCTATCGCTATTCGCAGCAGTTTTAGAAAAGGCTTTGGAATAGTCACGTAGCCGCTCAGTCCTCACTAATCCCAAATGCTGGGAATTAGTAAAAGCTTTCTCCCTTTTCCCCTTTCTCCGCATTCGAGACAAAGTGATGTCAGGTGAGCAAAAAAGTTAAAAATCATGAGGGTTTAGAAAAAGACTTTAAAAATAGCACCATTTGATTTTTTATTCATTTGCCTTTACCCTCTGAGGAGCAGGTAAATCAAACTTGTGAGCTTTCTATGTAATCATGAGGTCTGGGATCTTACTCATCTTTTAAATGAGAGTTTAGATTCTCAGAGCAAAGTTAACAGAAAGAAGTTTACGGCTGGGATGGTTCTTTACAAAGACACCAAATGTCATGAAAGCAGTATTCAGGAGGACTGAAAACAGTGTATTAACAATGAATTTTGGCAAATTAATTAGCCTTGCCCACTTTCATTTTTCTTTCACGATGCTTTCAGCTTGGGAGAATCAACCACAATGGGTTTTGTTCATAAGTTGCTTTGCATCTAAAAAGAGTTAGAATATTTCATGCTTCCTTTTCTACGTGGTTATATATTCTTAGTCCTAATTTGAATCCTTTCGCCTCCTGTGCAATTAGCTCTCACTGAAGCCAAAAGACGTCGTCTATATGTAAGGAAAGCAGGTTGGAGCTTTAATGAGCAGGAAGTAACTGTACCAATGACATGGCAAACGAGGAGGCTTTGCAGAAACTATTCAGCTTTTGGGGTGTGAAATAAACCTGCAGAGATACGGAGGTCTACCTACTCCTTTCTGAAAAGCTACAGCACTGGGCTCACCTAAGGCGTACAAAAGTACACACACATTTTCCAAATATTTCCAAGCTATATTAATCACATCCTAATTCTAAAAGGAGCTCTGTGCAAGGAGACTTATGCACCTTCACAGTGCTATCTGTGAGATTACAGCCTTTTTTGCCAACTATTTGTAAATAAGGATAAAAGTCAGTGTAGGCACCTCTTCAAATGCAACTTTGAAATACCATATGTCCTTATGCTTGTGTTATGTGACGAAACCTGACAGATCAAAGGACCAGATTTCCCACTCTACATTGATTATTTACTATCATTCATTTTCATGCATTTAAATATGTGGTATCTACATCTAGGTTCTTGAGAGCCAGAGAGAATTCAAGCTGCAATACTTGGATTCAGATTCGGCACTTCACATAGCTTGGGGATCTGGCATTTTGGTTCAGCTTTTCCTTGACATAAACAACAATGTTTCTCAGATGAAGTCCACAGTGCCTTCAAACATACTCAAGCTGTCTTCCCCCTTTCCTCCTCTCCAATCTATTCACCTTTTTTTCCCTCAAAAAAGAAAATTTCGGTTCATGGCTAGAAATTTGTAACAGATTTTGACTGCAGGCATCAACCCTTCAGCTCAATGTGTAAGTCAGGGGAAGTGCTCATTTTGTCTTTCTAAGCATAAAACTAACAAGTGACCCAGTAGAGACAACCGGGCTTCTGACACTTGTCTTTATTGCCCGGCCATAAATTCATAAAGGCATGTATACTACCACCAATTGGTAAGTTTGCTAGATAAACATCAACACCAATTTAATGACTTGTGTACACGTTGTAAACCAGGGAATCTTTATACAAAGAAATCAGATAAATCAAACATGAGCTGAGGCTTAGAGGAAAGCAATTAAAGCTTTAAGGTAAGGATGCCGAGGGAGGGCCCTGTATCACATTATAGTATATAATAGAAAATGTGTTAACATGGAGTACAGTATGTTCAATTAAATTAATTAGTAATATAAAACACTTCTAAAGCAACATGTCCATTGGCAGATAAATAGATTAAACATAAGAGATAAATAACCCATTCATAGATCTCAGGTCTCTTTTTATCAAAGAGAAGAAATGAAAAAAAAAAATCAAACTTCCTAAAAGACAGAGGTGATAAAAGCATAGCTAAAATAGACATTTTAAAGCCGACTTGTTCGCCCCAGGCTAGTGATTGAAAAGAAAAAGCATAGCCGGACCATAAAAAGCCTATTGGACCATATTTCATTTGCTATAGTATATTTAAATGTTTCACTGCACACCGATTTAAATCTAGTGCCTTGTAGGCTGGCATAAAATACCATAAGCTGTACTACTTTCTGAGCAACTGTAAGGAACCTTTCTTTTAGACAGACTTCTTACAGTCACCTCGCATACCCCTTCTTAAGGTTTGTAATATTGTTAAAGCTACGCGGTCAAATTTCTTCTACTATAGATATCAAAATGAACTACAGCTGCTTCTCCATAACAAAAACAATCTTCTATGAGGATTAAGGACTATTTGCATAATACAGAGTGGACATGCAGAACTCCTGGAGCCCACGCATGAAGGCTCATCCCCTTCCCTAGGCTCCAAACAAAACCCTTGAGAGATGTGCAGCTCCTCCAAAGAGCTGGGGCCAGGAGTCCCTCCTTGTACTGGCTGGCACCCAGTTGGCGTAATTTAAGGAGCCATTCAATGAATTGCATACAAAATCCATAGCTGGTGATTAGTCATCTTTATTTGTTCCTCTGTAGCTCCTTTCTAAGCTTCCACCACTTTCCCAAATAGCATGCTCCAGGCCACATGATGGATTGGATATTGCTGGCAAGAGCTGGTCGAGCACTTCCATCATTCTGATATGCCAGGTGTAAAAACCCGATCATACAGAATTTGGGACTACTACTACTTCCCACAGCCAGTTTTATGGCTGAACTTTACTGAACTTTAACTTTGAGGTCAATGGCTTTTCCAGTTTCCTGGGCTTCCAGCGGCAGCAAATCCAGCGCTGGGCAAATTCCAGGCACACCTTTGGCTACCTAGTGCTCTGCACTATACATTCAAGTATCCTAAGTTTAGGTCTATAGCATTCAGAATTCAAAAGTGTCCTTTGCTCAATACTATTTGGATTAGGTGAGTAATACAAAAGTTACTGCGCAAATTCACAGCCATTTTGGTACCTGCTTTATTTTGTAACTCATTACCCCGAGGAATGTTATTTTTCTTTTGGTTAAAGTGTGTTATGAAAAAAAAAAAAAGAGCAACCTAACCAGGGGTGCAGAGAGAAGGGCTGAGACATATCCTGAAAGAACAAACAATACTGACTCCAGAATGCAAGGCTTAAAAATATTTTGAACAAGTTGGGCTGCCCTGAGGCAACTTTAGCTAAAGTGACTGGGTGATTTGCTATCAAGATGTAACTGCCAAAGCCTCACTGAGGTTGGCAATATCACAGGTACCTTGCTTACTAGTAATATCTGCAGTGAGTTACCCCTTGTAAGCATTTCTATCAATAAGAGGTGCTTTTCAAGACAAATTCTGGTCTCATGAGTACTGCTTCACATCTGCAGTAACTTATTACCAGCCTCCTACTTTCCAGTTTCTGAGCAAGAAAATTTGCCATTTCAGTTTATTATGAGCAGAATGGATATTCCCATTTTAAGGCAGTATTTCACTTTGAAAAACTTTGCTTTTCAAATTGGTATTTACCCTGCAGAATATTTACCCAAGCCTCAATTATTTTGGAAAGTTTTAGCAAAAGTGATTCAGCCATTTCTGAAAATCAGATTAGAGAAAAATATTGGTATGCTGTTTCTCACTATATTTAATTGAGGAGAGCACGCTTTGGAACAGAAGCATAACATTTGGAGAAGGGATGGCCCTGCTCTCAGGGATGTGCCTTTTGCCATCTCTTTGAAAATCCACCCACATTTGGCCAAGCTATAAACCTTTGAAAATTCTCAATTAGCACTAGTTCAGTAAAGACATTTAAGAGTTTGTCAGCTAAATTCTTCAAAGACTCCATCTGCATTGAACATGCTCCAGCCTGTACTCGCTGGCATCTGCAGCAGCCTCCTCCCCAGACAAGGGAGCACGCGCGGCCCCAGGTCGGAGCGGGGCTTCCGCGACACGGTCCCCCTCGCTGCTGTGGGCCAGCACCGTTCTAGGCCAGGAACCCCGCACGTGATGCTGCCATCTGTGTTCTCCACCTTCTCACACCTGGGTGCCTATAGGGACCACCCGAAGGGACGGAAAAGCCGTTGTCATCTTTCTTCTCAAGTTTGCTTCTGCTGCCTGTCCTTACAGAAAGCCTTCAAAAGGGGCTTTCTCCAGCACAGCGCGGGGTATGAGAAGCACGTGATAGATGTTTGCAGTTTTGGCTCCGGCTTTGGTCTGCGGCACTTTGTGGCAGCCCTAAAACAGCGCACCCAGTCCCTGCACAGCACGTGTGCGGCCTTGCCAGCGTTAGGTGGCGGGGGGCGTGTGAGCATGGCCATGCCATGACAGCATTTCTGGAGGTTTTGTTAAAACCCAAGAAGTCTTCAATATGTTAAAACCCAAGAAGTCTTCAACATGTATCTGCAAGCTATGATTTTTGAAAAGACTTAAACCATGGCCAAATTGTTACATTTTGATAAGGAAAGCAAAATGCACACTCCTAACATTCCCCTGCCAAATTTCAATCGCCTGTCTAAAGCATGGGAGCACTAAAGCTGTTCAAAGAAAAGGTCTCCAGAATTATTTAACATTGTTAAATCATGTATATCATGCTTTTTTCTTTCTCAACTGTTTTTTTCCAGAATATCTTCTTGAGATTTTAGCCGCCTCTTCAAAGTCCAGAACTGGACACTGGGACTGAGCACATGCTGCTATTCTGCTGTTACTGGTGCTCAGTGTATCTCAGGATCCACAGTTAAACATTATAAATCCCTAGATTGGCATAGTCTACAGATTTTGGCTTTTTATTTTGAGAAATTACTGTAACATGGAGCTAATCAAAAATGCTCTTCTAGAACCTCTTTAAATAGGTCAGGCATTTTCTGTTGTGTATATCTTTATAACACTTCTAAGCTATCTGAAAAGTTTAGCTTGGCTGAGTAAAGTGGATTAATTTTTGCGAACTGATATAGCTTTTCTCTATTTATTTTCCCTGTTCTTCCATCAGCTTTTCACTAGGGTTGACTCTGAACGTGCATTTGTTAACCCATGATCTCCCTTAGCATCACAGAAGTGTGGCTCTGCAGGGCAGAGCAAATGCCAGGTAATAATGTAAGCACTCAGAACAGTGGAGATGCTTCTTGCCTGTTGGACAATTTTCTGTCTACTAAGAAGAATACTGTTACTTGAGAACTCTAACACAATTCTGTATTGTCTCCACTGCACTGCATCACTAAGCAACACTACTTGAAGCCCCACTGCTTCTAAAAGGACTGCACATAAACCTGTTTTTTTATGGTTGAGGGTAAGAGAAAATGGAGAAGACCAAAGAAGGCAAGAGAGGCATTTTGCAAAATTAGAGTATTTCTTTTTCTGCAGTTCATGAAAACCTGGAGAGCTTGAAAGCTGAGCTTTCTCTTACCTACCCACCCGGCAAGCCTGCAGAGTTTCTGGCTTCTCTGGCTTCCCACCTGTGAGAACCAGAAATACCTAAAGGTTGCGACCATCTGAAATGGCTTAACCAATCTGAAAGTGTCAGGAAGCATATGATGATTTTTAGGTTTTGTGTATTGATTTGGACACGTGGTTGAAGCCATAGAGTACCTCTTCCCATTTGCCAAGTTTCTATTCTCAGCTGGGCTTATGGTGTGAGTTCTGAAAGGCCTCTCTCACTTCCTGGAAGACTGGGTGCCATCTGATCTTAGGGAAGAATCCTTTAGAATTTTATAGGAATGAAAGGGTTATTATAAAACTGTATCTTTTTTTTTTTTTTTTTTTTTTTTTTTTGCTAGGTCAACCTGTGGATTGTAGCTAGGATTGAGAGAATTAGAAACAGCCAGTAATGTATAGCAGAACTTCTCAAGTTTAAAAACCAGTGGGCTATACAAGCTGATAGCAAAGAGGTTGTTTAGATTTTACTTCTCTCCAGGGCTTGTATGCTTAGAAGGCAGGGTCAACAACATACACTGAAGTTAGTTTGTCCACCCTGAATATTCTGTGTTTCATTGAGCTACTTTTTGGGGAATTCCAGAAAAGCAGGAGAAATATAAAACAAAGATCAAGACATTTGACTGAGAGATTAAAAGGTTTACCAAAGGCAGCAAGCTGCTCTCTCAAGCTTCAAGGAAAAAAAAAAAAAAAAAGAAATCTAAGGAAGCAAAATGGTTGCAAATAGAACAATAGAGATTTTGTTTTCCAAGAAGGCTTTGTAAAAGCATTTTTATATGCTAATAACAATAATAATAAAAAAAGTAGAATACAAGTAGTACCAAAGCAGCTATCTTATACTAGTAAAACTCTGAATTTACATGTGAAAATCCCTCAAAATAGTGTGTGTATATTTTTAAGACAGGAAGCCACCTTCACTGAAATATAAGGCCATTTTTGCCTAGAAATATAATCTTTCTTACATTTTTTTGATAAAAACCGCCTGCTCTAGAAAATGATTTGAATATTGAATGCTTTAGGAGAAATAACAACATGTTGCTTTTAAAAGTACAGTATACCATTTCCTGCAGTCTCTTCATCAAATCTCCGCATGGAAATCTCCAACTTTTTTAGCATCTTGAAAAAAAATTACAAAAAGTCATACAAAATGATACTAAGAAAAGTCAAGGTCTGTGGCCCTATCCTTCTACCACTAATTCAATAGAAAATAAAAATAAATGCTGTTGTTTTTCCATTTGTGTAAAGCTAGGCCGTGAGTGAGCATGGAAACTAAACTCCATTCTCAAGTCTAAAGGTGGTCCCTCTAGGTCAGGGCCCTGGCACGTTGGCAGGTCACTGTAGGAAACACCCATTGCCTCTCTCAGGGCTGTAATGGTCTGTTGATAGGGGACTTCTGTCTCCAGGCTGTCAACCTGGCAAATTGCACAGGCATTAAAAAAAAAAAAAAAAATTACACAAAAATTAAACAAAGCCAGAGTCTAGGAAAACATATCAATGTAGAGACTCTATTTAAAGAAGAATTTGGAACTGAACTTCTGTGATGTTTCCTGTAAACGCCTTTTTTCTTTTTCCATTCAATACATTAAAGGGACCTGATCAAGGATAAAGGACCTAAAATTAGACCTGCCAGCTGTGTTTTGGTTTGTGAGTTTTCACAGGTCATGTTATCCCTATGCACTGCCTGCCTGATCCATCCTCTAGAGCAGCAAAACATTGAAACGCAAAGGAATTCAGGTGCCCCTTATACAGGGCAATACCGTTTCTGCTCTCTTCAGAGTGAATCACACAGTAAAAAAGAAGACAATAAACAAATGCCTCCGCTCTTGGAAAATACCATGGGGCTCTGGATTTGTTGTTTTACACTTCGTATCTATGTTTCAGCTTGTATTTTAGGATAATAGGTTCTAAAAGGTCACACGGAAGTAAAAGTGTATGAAGATTCTCAAGAACATTTAATTTCAGGGTCTATCATCAACTGTGTGAGCTTTGACAACATCTTCTGAAAATAACCAAGCCTTCTATAATGCTGTCAATGCAGGCTGATTTTTCAGGGTCTGAAATTACTCGTTAGTCTGCCAATTTTCCACCTAATAACTCATTTAATTACTGAAAAAATCAGCTCTAGGAAGTTCGCAATTGTACTATAAAACTCACTGCAAAAACTTTGAGGGATATTTTTACTCAGTGGTATTAATGTGACTTATAATTTTGGGTGTTACAAAACTAACAAATTTGGTTTCACAGGTCTTGCATCTAACTGCTTATTTGCTTACGATCTTACATGTGCAAATCAGAGTTTTAAGTGGAGGAACTCCAAATTAGAGGCAGTTTGGGATAGTTCTACTTTATAAACCTGCCAGATGATCCCTGCTTAAGTCAGAACAATCATCTAAATGAGTCACTCAAAAAGACTTGGATGTGTTTTTGCCCTGTGATTAGGGGTTGACAAAAATATGTAATTATCAAAACAATAATTGAAAATGCGTGTAGAAATACTATATAGAAAGCTACGTTTAGTAACGGCAAATGCAGCCTTCTTTCCAAGGATACAGATTCCGAATGAATGCACATCTCCAGAAAAAAAAGCTAATTTTTATTTCCCTATAAATATAGTATTTTGAGCTCAAAATAATTCATAACCCTGCTTAGGAGACTCCAGAAAAAAAAAGCAGTATTAACATCTTCTCCTCTCTAAAGGGAGGAGCTCTTCTCTGAGCTCTTTAAAGTGTGTCCTTCATCTATCATCCAACATGTCCCAAGCAGTTGCACAAAACCAGAACAGTTCCAGTGTCCTCTCTGCTGGACCTGCTGCCTCACTCTTTGCTTTCCTAAATCTGTCCCTAGGTGACAATATGTCAGAAAAAGACCGTAGGATCTAAATACAAACATGTTCTCTAACTAAATTCTGTGGGGCACGGAAACACTCAGTACTCACTTTCCAGCCCTTTTTGCCCCCTTTTGGTCGCCCACATCCATCTAGCAAGGTCTCCCACTATGCAGGTAGACCTCCAGAGTCCCTGAATATGAAGGTGAACTATTTGAGATGATCAAGGAAATCCTTTATCAGAGAACAGGAAAGAAGAAAACAGGAATATATAATAGAAAAAAAAAATCTTTTTGAAGGCAATGTAACAATGTTTCTTGTCAATTTTCTTTTCTATCCTTTATTCCACTTAAATTTAAAATGTACGTATCAAGGCAAAATGGTATCAGTTCCGTTGCTAAAAGCATTTGCACATCATGCTCACTCATGAAGAAAAAAACCCATTTCCCAAATCAAGGAGCACTTGGAAGAAGGAGAGGAGGACTCTATCATCAAGAAAGAAATGAGAACCCCTCTGCCACCTCATGAGCAATGCAATCCCAGGGTCTACCTCTTTGGACTCCAGGTAAAAACATGGTCAGAACCTATGGCATCGGAGATGGCTTATTGCTTATCTAAGCTGGAAGTCGTACACAAGATTCCTTCTGTTCCCTTTTATAGATTTAGGGACAATCCGTAGTAACATCCAGGTGGGTGTCCTACAGTCATAGAAGGACTACATTTTATAATACTGGAAAGCCACAGGACAAATACACCCTAAACACTGATTAAGGAGGCAATAAAGTTAAATTAAATCTGTGGAGTGCAGCACATTGGCATTACTTAAGCTGGGCTATGAAAGTCATACTTTTATGAGGGATAGCTTCTATGATTTGCTGCTGCCATTTTGCTTGGATTCTACAGCTATACAATTTTTGAGAAACCAAGTTCTTGATTAGTGCACAGTGATGATGCGAAACCATAACAGTGAATTAAGACAGCATTATGCAGCGTTCATGCACTTATCAGGAATCGTAATACACAATTCTAGTGGCAACTAGTCAGACACCGGAGTGACCTCACTGGTTTAATATGCTCAGAGTTGCTGTATAAAGTGAGAAGGCAAGTGTATCAGCATTTGCATTTACAATGCTTCGCTGCAATCATAAGCAAGCATTCTTAATACCTATTAACAGAAGAAAAAGAATTTTGAGATGCCAAGTACAAAAATGTGTTTTTAATATAAAATAGATATTACAAAGTAGCAGTGGTAGCAGAGATCTAGTGTTTTGTCATTCCATAGATTAACTTGCTAGCCAGAAAGATATCGTTTCAGTAGATAAAGAAAAAAAAAAAGATTTCAGCTATTCGTTTGTTAGTATGATTCATGTGTAACTGTACATGTGCTAATGCATGCATTCGCTGTGTGCATACACATGCACACAAACGCACACACACACTGAAAAAAAATAACACATTTATATAAGATATATATGTATATTGTCACATACAAGCACATATGCTCCAGAGCTTTCCTTTTAGTGTTTTTCTTGAATCTTTACATGAATAATATCCAGCATCATGGACCTTGAACACTGATGACTCTGGTTAACGCTTTTATCCTTTGCTTGAAATTACAGGATCAGGCTAGCCAGAATTTATGAGAACCAGACCCCAGACCTCACATAGCTCACATATTAGACCATTAGGCATCTAACTACCTCTGAACAATTTCAATGCATTATCTTGCCTTCTCCCTGGGGCACAAACTTCACTCGTCCATACTTTTAATATATTTTGTCTGCATGAAGCAGATCGAGTTATTACATGCCAGCAGATCACGACTTACAGAAATCTCATTGCTCTACAGTGATGCAACTAATATCTCTCTCTCTTCTCCATGCTGAGATAGGGCAGTAAAGAAATGGTCAATGGTGCAATTTTCAGTAAATTAATTGGTAACTTATTCAGTGCAGATCTGCTATTTATGTTCACAGACAGGTTAATTAAATATTTCCAACTTGAGATATATTTGTGGCTAGGTATATACACTGTTGTTTCACCATACAGCCAAGCAGAAGGGATTTTTAAATTGTTTAGAACACTTTCTACTGCACTTTACATAAATATATTGTCCCTCCACTGTGGGAGGTTTTATACCTACTTTTTAAAGGCAGTATAAAACCAGCACATCATTGCCAATCATACATTTGCATTATGACATTGGAG